>OX638135.1:33761115-34316140 GCA_951804985.1 Dryomyza anilis
TATTTATATTTATATTTATATTTATATTTATATTTATATTTATATTTATATTTATATTTATATTTATATTTATATTTATATTTATATTTATATTTATATTTATATTATATTTATATTTATATTTATATTTATATTTATATTTATATTTATATTTATATTTATATTTATATTTATATTTATATTTATATTATATTATATTTATATTTATATTTATATTTATATTTATATTATATTATATTTATATTTATATTTATATTTATATTTATATTTATATTTATATTTATATTTATATTTATATTTATATTTATATTTATATTTATATTTATATTTATATTTATATTATATTATATTTATATTTATATTTATATTATATTTATATTTATATTTATATTTATATTTATATTTATATTTATATTTATATTTATATTTATATTTATATTTATATTTATATTTATATTTATTTATATTTATATTTATATTTATATTATATTTATATTTATATTTATATTTATATTTATATTTATATTTATATTTATATTTATATTTATATTTATATTTATATTTATATTTATATTTATATTATATTTATATTTATATTTATTTATATTTATATTATATTTATATTTATATTTATATTTATATTTATATTTATATTTATATTATATTTATATTTATATTTATATTTATTTATATTTATTTATATTTATATTTATATTTATATTTATATTATATTTATTATTTTATATTTATATTTATATTTATATTTATATTATATTTATATTTATATTTATATTTATATTTATATTTATATTTATATTTATATTTATATTTTATATTTATATTTATATTTATATTTATATTTATATTTATATTTATATTTATATTTATATTATATTTATATTTATATTTATATTTATATTTATATTTATATTTATTTATATTTATATTATATTTATTTATATTTATATTTATATTTATATTTATATTTATATTTATATTTATATTTATATTTATATTTATATTATATTTATATTTATATTATATTTATTTATATTTATATTATATTTATATTTATATTTATATTTATATTTATATTTATATTTATATTTATATTTATATTTATATTTATATTTATATTTATATTTATATTTATATTTATATTTATATTTATATTTATATTTATATTTATATTTATATTTATATTTATATTTATATTTATATTATATTTATATTTATATTTATATTTATATTTATATTTATATTTATATTTATATTTATATTTATATTTATATTTATATTTATATTTATTTATATTTTATATTATATTTATATTTATATTTATATTTATATTTATATTTATATTTATATTTATATTTATATTTATATTTATATTTATATTTATATTTATATTTATATTTATATTTATATTTATATTTATATTTATATTTTATTATTTATATTTATATTTATATTTATATTTATATTTATATTTATATTTATATTTATATTTATATTTATATTTATATTTATATTTATATTTATATTTATATTTATATTTATATTTATATTTATATTTATATTTATATTTATATTTATATTTATATTTATTATTTTATTTATATTTATATTTATATTTATATTTATATTTATATTATATTTAATTTATATTTATATTTATATTTATATTTATATTTATATTTATATTTATATTTATATTTATATTTATATTATATTTATATTTATATTTATATTTATTTTATATTTATATTTATATTTATATTTATATTATATTATATTTATATTTATATTTATATTTATATTTATATTTATTTATATTTATATTTATATTTATATTATATTTATATTATATTTATATTTATATTTTATTTATTTTTATATTATATTTATATTTAATTTTATATTTATATTTATATTTATATTTATATTTATATTTATATTTATTTTATATTTATATTTATATTTATATTTATATTTATATTTATATTTATATTTATATTTATATTTATATTTATATTTATATTTATATTTATATTTATATTATATTTATATTTATATTTATATTTATATATATTTATATTTATATTTATATTTATATTTATATTTATATTTATATATTTATATTTATATTTATATTTATATTTATATTTATATTTTATATTTATATTTATATTTATATTTATATTTTATTTATATTTATATTTATATTTATATTTATATTTATATTTATATTTATATTTATATTTATATTTATATTTTATATTTATTATATTTATATTTATATTTATATTTATATTTATATTTATTTTTATATTTATATTTATATTTATATTTATATTTATATTTATATTTATATTTATTTATTTTATTTATATTTATATTTATATTTATATTTTATATTTATATTTATATTTATATTTATATTTATATTTATATTTATATTTATATTTATATATTTTATATTTATTTTATATTTATATTTATATTTATATTTATATTTATATTTATATTATATTTATATTTATATTTATATTTATATTTATTTATATTTATTTATATTATATTTATATTTATATTTATATTTATTTTATATTTATATTATATTTATATTTATATTTATATTTATATTTTATATTTATATTTATATTTATATTTATATTTTATATTTATATTTATTTTATATTTATATTTATATTTATATTTATATTTATATTTATATTTATATTTATATTTATATTTATATTTATATTTATATTTACAAAAGTGCCATTGTGTCTCGGGCAGGGTGGGCAGTGGCTGAAACCACATCTCAGAGCAGGACGTACAAAATTTTCTATCATTTTCGATGAAGTAATGCCCTATGATATTTTCAGATGTAATGCCACACTATACTGTATACCTAATGAGGTGCAATTGGCGTTGATAAATGGTTCTTGGATGTTCAGAAACCCGTAACCTAAAGTTCTGCTTGTTAACCAAGTCAAAGCTTATTAACAATGAAATTGAGCTTCATCACCAGGGCTCGGATTTTAATGACCTAAAAATATGTTAAAAATTACCATTAAAATGATGCTTAAAACGATAAAAAATTACTTTAAAAATGACTTAAGAATTATGTATACACAAGCATAAATAACCGAGTTTTAGCTAATACATCTTATATACTGTTGTCATTATTACCTAAATTACACCATCTATTGAAAGGTGATGCAGCAAAATAATTAGTTCTACTATTTGGTAGATAAAAAGAGTATTCCCTTCGTTCGCCAAGAGACTTTAAATTTGGTTGTTTCAGACGATCTTCGTATGAAGGAAGATGTAAGTTATTTACCCACTTAAAACCTTTGATGGCGAAGCGTTGGAATTTTTAAAAATTCAATTCGTCATTATGTACCTTGTAGAAAGGAGACTTCAAGTATTTCCATATTTAAATTAACCAATGTTTAAATAATTTACTTTACTCAACTGCATTGGTATAGGTAACGAAGAACATTCTCAAGTTTTACTTTGAATTTTATATAAATACAGTATGTAATAAAAATTAATTCATATTCAGTAATATTTTAAAATTTAGCTTGATGTTAAATAAATAACAACAGCTTTCTTGAGATACTATTATTTTAGAATTTTGAATAAATGCAAAATGTAGTATAATTAAATGAGTATGTAGTTATATTTAATATCTTGCTTGATTTAAAATAAATACAGTATGTAGTAAAATTTAAAACAAATGTAGTAATTAACCTACATATTTGAGGACGTATAAATGGAGACAAAATGTAGAGACGCGTCTTTATCTTTTATAACCTGTTTTCTATCTGAATTTCAGATTAAACGAACACAAAAAAAATGTGTAAATATAACAAAACAGTTGATCAATACAATTAATTTTTAATTGATTCATCGTCGGTACGACCTTTAATTGAATTGAATAAATGAATAGAAAATAAACGAATAATTACATAAATACAATTAAATTATTTGCTGAAACGATTATGAAATTAATTGTATTGATTAAATATGTAATGATGGAATTTATGTTTGCGTGTTTGGTTGAGAGCATATTATTCCCATTTGGTATATGCCAAAATATACACTTTTAGAGCTTGATCATTCTCTAAGTGTGTCTTCAACAATTGAGATGATGGCAATTGCAGCATATTTAATTATTCATCCAACTTCATCATCAGAAATGTATATGTTATGTACTTTCACATGAATTTATAACATTCTTTTTTAATTGAGAATTATAAATACTGTGAAGATAAATTAAATACTTTTAAAACTTCGACCATACCAATAAAATAGTTTGCTATTTTTATAGTGCTTAATTGGTATATTTTTGGAAGCAAATTACATTTTTAGCGAATGTGTTCGGTAAATACATTAGAACTCGTTGTTAGACCAGTTAATGGTGCAACATTTTTTATGGTTGCTGTATTTACGTCGATTATTTTTTTCTGTGAATATACTAAAATAAAAGCTATTCATAAATTTATTAACTAGCGATGCCATAACTTTTGGTTTCAGATCTTTTTCCAAATCTACTTCAGGATTGTTTAATATCCAGAAAAATCTACGAAATTCTGCAAATAATGACCTAAATTTTAAATAATTAATAAAATAACCTAACGACTAAAAAAAAGCCAAAAAATGACAAATGAATTAAAAAGATTACATGTCATTAAAATTCGAGACCTGTTCATCACTCATAATCATAAACGAGTCCATCATTGCGAAGCTGAAATGGGTATCATTTAACTGCCATTATTTTCCATACTTAGTGTACAAAAATTTCTATTTTATATATTTTAAAATCTGAAAAAAAATTTAAAAATATATAAACGAAAAAGTTATTAAATTTTTAAACATCTTGGTGTTTTTTCGCCCACCCTGAATATGTAAATTTATTTATAAAATTATTTAAATAAAAAAAGTCTTAAAAAACGGTTCATTTTCCAGCAGGAAATGACACCAATGATTCCTTTAAAATTCCCCTGTCAGGTCAGAAACATCGATAACCTATTGCATTTTTGCCCTGCAAAGCATTGATGATATTTTCATATAAGTGTGCTCCGATTCATGCATGATGTTGCTTTAATAATGTCAAGCACGTCATTTATCAAGGAAATCACAAATGATTGTCATACATACATTTTTTTTTAGTAAAAAAATATTTTTTTTGTAATTTTTTATTATTTTTTTTTTGTTATTTATTTATCTTATTTTATTTGAAATGGTTTGTGTTCTTGCTTATGTCAATAACGTACTTTACTAACGGCCATCATCTAACAAAATTATTATTGTATATTATCCAGCTTTTATAAAATTTGGTTCCTCAAATTAAGCCTCTGAATTATAAGGCAGGGTGACATCGAACACAAAATTTTAGTTTTACGCGTAAATGCTCCCCTAGACGTATGTAGTATGTATTGCACATTGCATTTTACAGCGTAAATGCTGCATACCTTTGCATTTGACGTGTATGTTAATTTTCATCAATGACGTCGTCAATAACATTTCGTCAATGACGGATTTTTACAAAGCAATTGTGATACAAATAGTGAGTGATAAGTTAAGAACAACAACTTCGGTTTTAGATCCTGAATAGACTGAGATCGGAGAACGACACATTACACGCTGAACAAAAGACGTCGTCAAATCAGTTGTGGGACGAGCCGCACAAATATTCAATTTGTTTCATTAACAGCGAACGGAAGCGTTTTTTATAATTTTATTTATAAATTTCAATCCATGGCTGAATAAGTAACAACAAAATATGTTGAAAGCATGCATGTGTCTGTGTGGAATGTGGATTAAGTTTGGAAGAAAAAGAAGAATTTATAGGAAACATTTTTCTGTAATCAAAAGTGTTTCCAGCAAAAGAGAAACAATACCGTTTGGTACAAATATTACATATGTTTGCGATTAATAATTTAAGCATTTGCTACAAATCATGTAATTGGTGATTGCAAATAATATTTCAAACACTTCAAATATTTGTTTGCATTATTGTTTGCACCAAGCAATATAAATTTTTTTGTGCAGTTTAAATTTTTTGGTTTGTAACCATTTCCATAAACAATTCTATATATATATATATATATATATATATATATATATATATATATATATATATATATAATATATAATATATACATATATATGCGTTGACGAAGAAGTATAATGATACCGACGAAACTATGTCAAAGTACAGAAAAACATATATATATATATATATATATATATATATATATATATATGTTTTTCTTCTTCGTCAACGCATGATATGACTTTTTCGAATGGTCTAACATTTCTGCAGTCAATTTAGTCTATGTTTGGTTGCTCTGCAAAGCACATATTTTCTAGAACCGCGATTTTTATTCATACGAATTTGGACTTTTGAAGACCTTAATTGTTTTATAAAAACACGTTTTTTTGAATTGCATTTTAGTTTATTTCGAATGGATTATTTTCACAAAATTTAAAAAATAATTTTCGACGTTGGATCTCTTACAAATCGGCAACTACAGTACTGATATATAGACGTGTCATTGCATGAATAATCCCGTAACTTCTCTCATATTTTGTTTTAATATTGCTATTAGTATTGAATTTGTAATAATGGCTTGAAATCAGCTCATATTTCATTCCGCATACGTTACTCTGTTTTCAAAAAAAAAATGATTCATAAATATTGATTGCCATAAATAATGATTCATATATTTATTCATATATTTATGATTGATATATTTATATGTATATGGGCCATTCCACACCAACTCGACCAAAAAAGTAAATTTTGAGATTTTATCTTTTCGATTTCAATAAAATTTTGGCAGCTGATAGAGCTTATTGAGATATGCATTGACCAATTTTTTTTCGACTACTACTTCCAGAGATACAGTGGTTCAAATTTACAAAAAATGGGAAAAAATCACTTTTGTTCGTATTTCAATATCTCTTAAAGTAGAAATGCTAGTAACCCCGTTGATAACTCGTTTTGAAGCTATTAGAACAAGCTTTTAGGGCATTTACGTTGTTTCTTTTACTCATGAATACGTAGTTCGTGGTCATTATCCTTGTACTTAACATTTGATGTCCTCATAAAGAAAAAAACAATTTTTCTTTTCAATACAAAAAATAAATAAAAATTTAGAAAATTATTGTTGAAAATATGACGCCATCAAAATACCATCTTGAAATTTTGGTATGAACATTTATTTTAAATCAACCAAAATATGTTATTTTTTTTAAATTTGAAAAGGGTCCTATCTAAGGACTTTAATTTTGAAGTTCAAAGATAATGTCCACGGGCCACATGTACATGTTTAGAACTTACAACATAATTCCTCTAAAAGCTCGTTCTATGAGCCATCAATTGAGTTTCTATAATTTGTACTTTAATAGATATTGAAATATGAAGAACCATTCAAAACAGTTTTTTTCCCATTTTATGTAACTTTGAAGCACTGTATCTCTGGAAGTAGTGGTCGAAAAAAAAAAAAAAATGGTCAATGCATATCTCAAAACTCTTTATCAGCTGCATCCAAGAAGGTGAGTTCCAACCGCTGGTCGATTTCGTGTGGAATGGATATAATATATAATATGTATAATATATATATATATATATATATATATATATATATATATATATATATATATATATATATATATATATATAAATATATATAACACAGTGCGGCAAAATTACTTCTTTTTTCATTGAACTCCAGTTTGATTTTAAATTTTGATTCTAGGTGGTCTACCGATAAAAAGTGTAGTATAAACTTATACCCCTACACTAGTACGTTTTTGATGTATAGAGAGCAATTGTAGTAAACTTCCTAAGGATTTCAAATGAACTGATTTCAAATGAACACTTTATGTTTGTATCTTAACGATTTACCACTATTTTTAATGGTTTTCTATTAACATTTCCTTTAAAGAGTTAAAACCAATAGAAAAAGTCAGAAAACTATCATAATGTCTTTAGGGAAAATATTCGTCATTAAAATTGAGCTAGAGTCTCTAAACAACTAAATTCTCCAACACGTACTATTTCTGAAATAGAAACCTACTAATAACGAATAATAGTCCTTACTTCAATTTTGAATAAAGTCATAGAAATATATTATTACAATTATTTTAGTGCAGTGAAAATTGCATCAATTCTTAGTTAAAATTGTTACACTGATTCCGAAAATGGGAACGGTTTTTTATTATTAGCTCTAGTTTTTGAGATATACCCCATTTTTATTTTCTCATAGTTTTGCTCTTGCAACTTTTTTAATATTTAAACCAATGACAAGAATGAACATATCTTTTCTGCGTTAGACACGGAGAACCTTGCGCTAAAATAAAAATTTTTACTTTACATGAATAGAGGCAATTGCTAGATATAGGCAATGGAAAACTCAAAATGTACCAAAAATTATAAATTTTTTTAATAAAAAAAATTATTACTTGGTAAAGAATGGGCAAAAAATGACTGTTGTGCTTTTTTGCCCTTTGCCCATTTTTGCCCTTCTGTGTATCTAATGCAGAAAAGATATTTTCATTTATGTCAATGGGTAGGATATTAAAAAAGTTAAATAGAACCAGGTTCTGTGTATCTAATGCAGACAAGATATTTTCATTTATGTCATTGGGTGGGATATTAAAAAAGTTAAATGAGCAAAACTATGAAAATATAAAATAAGGCTTTATCTCAAAACCTAGAAAAACCGATGCCATTATCGGAATAAGCGTCACAATTTCAACTAAAAATTGATGCAATTTTCACTGTACTAAAGTAATTGTAATATATTTCTACGACTTTATTCAAAATTGAAGTAAGAACTTATTAGTAGACTTATATTTCAGAAATAGCACGTGTTGGAACATTTAGTTGTTTAGAGACTCTAGCTCAATTTTAGTGACGAATATTTTCCCCAAAGACATTATGATAGTTGTCTGACTTCTTCTACTGGTAATGACTCCTTAAAGAAATTGTTAATAGAAAACGATTAAAAATAGTGGTAAGTCGTTAAGATACAAACTTAAAGTTATTATCCTTTGGAAGTTCCCTATAATCTCTCCTTAGTCATCAAAATCGTACTATGAACCATTTCGCTACAAAATTACGTACTATATTAGTTATCATTTGAACCCTTCAGGACCCCATAGCGCCTTACGCAGACGTGTAGGGGTATACATTTATACAACATTTTTGATCCACTGACCATAGAGAAACTGTAATTAAAAAAAAAAGAGAGTTCAAATTTTATATACACATATATATATATATATATATATATATATATATATATATATATATATATATATATATATATATATATATATAAATATAGCTAGTATTGACAATGTTTATTACTCTATTAAATATATCTTCTACTTCTTTAATTTTATTTTACCTATCCTACCCATTTCTACCAAATTCATTTTTAAAACATATTTATATGTACGTTAATCCTGTAAATGTTATATTCATTTTACCAAACGCATGTGCTTTTCATTATTTTAATAGTTGTTTTGTTAATATAACTACCTCCACCGCTAAAAAAAAACATGCTATATAAAACTTTGAAACCTACTACTTAAATTTAAATGCCTGCATAAATACACCCGTCTTTAATAAAAACCAACTTATTGTTTCTCTATTTCTTATGGCTGCTTTGTTAAATTCCTTGAAAAATAACTATTTGCTGGTTTTTGTTCAATGGTTGGTTACCGATTTTATCTATTCTATCTATTCTATCTATTCTATCAATTCTATCTATTCTATCTATTCTATCTATTCTATCTATTCTATCTATTCTATCTATTCTATCTATTCTATCTATTCTATCTATTCTATCTATTATATCTATTCTATCTATTCTATCTATTCTATCTATTCTATCTATTCTATCTATTCTATCTATTCTATCTATTCTATCTATTCTATCTATTCTATCTATTCTATCTATTCTATCTATTCTATCTATTCTATCTATTCTATCTATTCTATCTATTCTATCTATTCTATCTATTCTATCTATTCTATCTATTCTATCTATTCTATCTATTCTATCTATTCTATCTATTCTATCTATTCTATCTATTCTATCTATTCTATCTATTCTATCTATTCTATCTATTCTATCTATTCTATCTATTCTATCTATTCTATCTATTCTATCTATTCTATCTATTCTATCTATTCTATCTATTCTATCTATTCTATCTATTCTATCTATTCTATCTATTCTATCTATTCTATCTATTCTATCTATTCTATCTATTCTATCTATTCTATCTATTCTATCTATTCTATCTATTCTATCTATTCTATCTATTCTATCTATTCTATCTATTCTATCTATTCTATCTATTCTATCTATTCTATCTATTCTATCTATTCTATCTATTCTATCTATTCTATCTATTCTATCTATTCTATCTATTCTATCTATTCTATCTATTCTATCTATTCTATCTATTCTATCTATTCTATCTAT
Source organism: Dryomyza anilis (assembly GCA_951804985.1). Lineage (NCBI taxonomy): Eukaryota > Metazoa > Arthropoda > Insecta > Diptera > Dryomyzidae > Dryomyza > Dryomyza anilis. Next base: position 33,771,636 of record OX638135.1, read on the forward strand.
TCTATCTATTCTATCTATTCTATCTATTCTATCTATTCTATCTATTCTATCTATTCTATCTATTCTATCTATTCTATCTATTCTATCTATTCTATCTATTCTATCTATTCTATCTATTCTATCTATTCTATCTATTCTATCTATTCTATCTATTCTATCTATTCTATCTATTCTATCTATTCTATCTATTCTATCTATTCTATCTATTCTATCTATTCTATCTATTCTATCTATTCTATCTATTCTATCTATTCTATCTATTCTATCTATTCTATCTATTCTATCTATTCTATCTATTCTATCTATTCTATCTATTCTATCTATTCTATCTATTCTATCTATTCTATCTATTCTATCTATTCTATCTATTCTATCTATTCTATCTATTCTATCTATTCTATCTATTCTATCTATTCTATCTATTCTATCTATTCTATCTATTCTATCTATTCTATCTATTCTATCTATTCTATCTATTCTATCTATTCTATCTATTCTATCTATTCTATCTATTCTATCTATTCTATCTATTCTATCTATTCTATCTATTCTATCTATTCTATCTATTCTATCTATTCTATCTATTCTATCTATTCTATCTATTCTATCTATTCTATCTATTCTATCTATTCTATCTATTCTATCTATTCTATCTATTCTATCTATTCTATCTATTCTATCTATTCTATCTATTCTATCTATTCTATCTATTCTATCTATTCTATCTATTCTATCTATTCTATCTATTCTATCTATTCTATCTATTCTATCTATTCTATCTATTCTATCTATTCTATCTATTCTATCTATTCTATCTATTCTATCTATTCTATCTATTCTATCTATTCTATCTATTCTATCTATTCTATCTATTCTATCTATTCTATCTATTCTATCTATTCTATCTATTCTATCTATTCTATCTATTCTATCTATTCTATCTATTCTATCTATTCTATCTATTCTATCTATTCTATCTATTCTATCTATTCTATCTATTCTATCTATTCTATCTATTCTATCTATTCTATCTATTCTATCTATTCTATCTATTCTATCTATTCTATCTATTCTATCTATTCTATCTATTCTATCTATTCTATCTATTCTATCTATTCTATCTATTCTATCTATTCTATCTATTCTATCTATTCTATCTATTCTATCTATTCTATCTATTCTATCTATTCTATCTATTCTATCTATTCTATCTATTCTATCTATTCTATCTATTCTATCTATTCTATCTATTCTATCTATTCTATCTATTCTATCTATTCTATCTATTCTATCTATTCTATCTATTCTATCTATTCTATCTATTCTATCTATTCTATCTATTCTATCTATTCTATCTATTCTATCTATTCTATCTATTCTATCTATTCTATCTATTCTATCTATTCTATCTATCTATTCTATCTATTCTATCTATTCTATCTATTCTATCTATTCTATCTATTCTATCTATTCTATCTATTCTATCTATTCTATCTATTCTATCTATTCTATCTATTCTATCTATTCTATCTATTCTATCTATTCTATCTATTCTATCTATTCTATCTATTCTATCTATTCTATCTATTCTATCTATTCTATCTATTCTATCTATTCTATCTATTCTATCTATTCTATCTATTCTATCTATTCTATCTATTCTATCTATTCTATCTATTCTATCTATTCTATCTATTCTATCTATTCTATCTATTCTATCTATTCTATCTATTCTATCTATTCTATCTATTCTATCTATTCTATCTATTCTATCTATTCTATCTATTCTATCTATTCTATCTATTCTATCTATTCTATCTATTCTATCTATTCTATCTATTCTATCTATTCTATCTATTCTATCTATTCTATCTATTCTATCTATTCTATCTATTCTATCTATTCTATCTATTCTATCTATTCTATCTATTCTATCTATTCTATCTATTCTATCTATTCTATCTATTCTATCTATTCTATCTATTCTATCTATTCTATCTATTCTATCTATTCTATCTATTCTATCTATTCTATCTATTCTATCTATTCTATCTATTCTATCTATTCTATCTATTCTATCTATTCTATCTATTCTATCTATTCTATCTATTCTATCTATTCTATCTATTCTATCTATTCTATCTATTCTATCTATTCTATCTATTCTATCTATTCTATCTATTCTATCTATTCTATCTATTCTATCTATTCTATCTATTCTATCTATTCTATCTATTCTATCTATTCTATCTATTCTATCTATTCTATCTATTCTATATATTCTATCTATTCTATCTATTCTATCTATTCTATCTATTCTATCTATTCTATCTATTCTATCTATTCTATCTATTCTATCTATTCTATCTATTCTATCTATTCTATCTATTCTATCTATTCTATCTATTCTATCTATTCTATCTATTCTATCTATTCTATCTATTCTATCTATTCTATCTATTCTATCTATTCTATCTATTCTATCTATTCTATCTATTCTATCTATTCTATCTATTCTATCTATTCTATCTATTCTATCTATTCTATCTATTCTATCTATTCTATCTATTCTATCTATTCTATCTATTCTATCTATTCTATCTATTCTATCTATTCTATCTATTCTATCTATTCTATCTATTCTATCTATTCTATCTATTCTATCTATTCTATCTATTCTATCTATTCTATCTATTCTATCTATTCTATCTATTCTATCTATTCTATCTATTCTATCTATTCTATCTATTCTATCTATTCTATCTATTCTATCTATTCTATCTATTCTATCTATTCTATCTATTCTATCTATTCTATCTATTCTATCTATTCTATCTATTCTATCTATTCTATCTATTCTATCTATTCTATCTATTCTATCTATTCTATCTATTCTATCTATTCTATCTATTCTATCTATTCTATCTATTCTATCTATTCTATCTATTCTATCTATTCTATCTATTCTATCTATTCTATCTATTCTATCTATTCTATCTATTCTATCTATTCTATCTATTCTATCTATTCTATCTATTCTATCTATTCTATCTATTCTATCTATTCTATCTATTCTATCTATTCTATCTATTCTATCTATTCTATCTATTCTATCTATTCTATCTATTCTATCTATTCTATCTATTCTATCTATTCTATCTATTCTATCTATTCTATCTATTCTATCTATTCTATCTATTCTATCTATTCTATCTATTCTATCTATTCTATCTATTCTATCTATTCTATCTATTCTATCTATTCTATCTATTCTATCTATTCTATCTATTCTATCTATTCTATCTATTCTATCTATTCTATCTATTCTATCTATTCTATCTATTCTATCTATTCTATCTATTCTATCTATTCTATCTATTCTATCTATTCTATCTATTCTATCTATTCTATCTATTCTATCTATTCTATCTATTCTATCTATTCTATCTATTCTATCTATTCTATCTATTCTATCTATTCTATCTATTCTATCTATTCTATCTATTCTATCTATTCTATCTATTCTATCTATTCTATCTATTCTATCTATTCTATCTATTCTATCTATTCTATCTATCTATTCTATCTATTCTATCTATTCTATCTATTCTATCTATTCTATCTATTCTATCTATTCTATCTATTCTATCTATTCTATCTATCTATTCTATCTATTCTATCTATTCTATCTATTCTATCTATTCTATCTATTCTATCTATTCTATCTATTCTATCTATTCTATCTATTCTATCTATTCTATCTATTCTATCTATTCTATCTATTCTATCTATTCTATCTATTCTATCTATTCTATCTATTCTATCTATTCTATCTATTCTATCTATTCTATCTATTCTATCTATTCTATCTATTCTATCTATTCTATCTATTCTATCTATATCTATTCTATCTATTCTATCTATTCTATCTATTCTATCTATTCTATCTATTCTATCTATTCTATCTATTCTATCTATTCTATCTATTCTATCTATTCTATCTATTCTATCTATTCTATCTATTCTATCTATTCTATCTATTCTATCTATTCTATCTATTCTATCTATTCTATCTATTCTATCTATTCTATCTATTCTATCTATTCTATCTATTCTATCTATTCTATCTATTCTATCTATTCTATCTATTCTATCTATTCTATCTATTCTATCTATTCTATCTATTCTATCTATTCTATCTATTCTATCTATTCTATCTATTCTATCTATTCTATCTATTCTATCTATTCTATCTATTCTATCTATTCTATCTATTCTATCTATTCTATCTATTCTATCTATTCTATCTATTCTATCTATTCTATCTATTCTATCTATTCTATCTATTCTATCTATTCTATCTATTCTATCTATTCTATCTATTCTATCTATTCTATCTATTCTATCTATTCTATCTATTCTATCTATTCTATCTATTCTATCTATTCTATCTATTCTATCTATTCTATCTATTCTATCTATTCTATCTATTCTATCTATTCTATCTATTCTATCTATTCTATCTATTCTATCTATTCTATCTATTCTATCTATTCTATCTATTCTATCTATTCTATCTATTCTATCTATTCTATCTATTCTATCTATTCTATCTATTCTATCTATTCTATCTATTCTATCTATTCTATCTATTCTATCTATTCTATCTATTCTATCTATTCTATCTATTCTATCTATTCTATCTATTCTATCTATTCTATCTATTCTATCTATTCTATCTATTCTATCTATTCTATCTATTCTATCTATTCTATCTATTCTATCTATTCTATCTATTCTATCTATTCTATCTATTCTATCTATTCTATCTATTCTATCTATTCTATCTATTCTATCTATTCTATCTATTCTATCTATTCTATCTATTCTATCTATTCTATCTATTCTATCTATTCTATCTATTCTATCTATTCTATCTATTCTATCTATTCTATCTATTCTATCTATTCTATCTATTCTATCTATTCTATCTATTCTATCTATTCTATCTATTCTATCTATTCTATCTATTCTATCTATTCTATCTATTCTATCTATTCTATCTATTCTATCTATTCTATCTATTCTATCTATCTATTCTATCTATTCTATCTATTCTATCTATTCTATCTATTCTATCTATTCTATCTATTCTATCTATTCTATCTATTCTATCTATTCTATCTATTCTATCTATTCTATCTATCTATTCTATCTATTCTATCTATTCTATCTATTCTATCTATCTATTCTATCTATTCTATCTATCTATTCTATCTATTCTATCTATTCTATCTATTCTATCTATTCTATCTATTCTATCTATTCTATCTATTCTATCTATTCTATCTATTCTATCTATTCTATCTATTCTATCTATTCTATCTATTCTATCTATTCTATCTATTCTATCTATTCTATCTATTCTATCTATTCTATCTATTCTATCTATTCTATCTATTCTATCTATTCTATCTATTCTATCTATTCTATCTATTCTATCTATTCTATCTATTCTATCTATTCTATCTATTCTATCTATTCTATCTATTCTATCTATTCTATCTATTCTATCTATTCTATCTATTCTATCTATTCTATCTATTATATCTATTCTATCTATTCTATCTATTCTATCTATTCTATCTATTCTATCTATTCTATCTATTCTATCTATTCTATCTATTCTATCTATTCTATCTATTCTATCTATTCTATCTATTCTATCTATTCTATCTATTCTATCTATTCTATCTATTCTATCTATTCTATCTATTCTATCTATTCTATCTATTCTATCTATTCTATCTATTCTATCTATTCTATCTATTCTATCTATTCTATCTATTCTATCTATTCTATCTATTCTATCTATTCTATCTATTCTATCTATTCTATCTATTCTATCTATTCTATCTATTCTATCTATTCTATCTATTCTATCTATTCTATCTATTCTATCTATTCTATCTATTCTATCTATTCTATCTATTCTATCTATTCTATCTATTCTATCTATTCTATCTATTCTATCTATTCTATCTATTCTATCTATTCTATCTATTCTATCTATTCTATCTATTCTATCTATTCTATCTATTCTATCTATTCTATCTATTCTATCTATTCTATCTATTCTATCTATTCTATCTATTCTATCTATTCTATCTATTCTATCTATTCTATCTATTCTATCTATTCTATCTATTCTATCTATTCTATCTATTCTATCTATTCTATCTATTCTATCTATTCTATCTATTCTATCTATTCTATCTATTCTATCTATTCTATATATTCTATCTATTCCATCTATTCCATCTATTATATTTTTTCTAACTATTCTGTCTTTTCTGTCTATTCCATCTATTCTATCTATTTTATATGTTTTATCTTCTTTATGACTCACGTCAAAATTTTACTAACTATTAAACTGTAACGACGCCCATTTGTTTCTCCCCATCAATCTATGCTCTTTCTGTCTATTTTCGTTTTCACATTTTATATATACACAGATTCGTGTGGTTAACGCTTTCCGGCAGGGCATCGATGCACGTTATGGTGAACATACGAACACTTCATTGGCCGAGGTCCTGCGCAAACAAACATCGCTCAGCAAACGCCTCTCGCAGACGTCCTCTATCGAGTATGCAGATAATATACCAGACGAGCTGACAATACCTGAAATTGATGTAGAACGTTTGTCTTCGCACAGCCACACCGAGACGGCGGTCTAAATATGGCAACAATTTATGGCAACAATTCAAAAGGAAAAATTTAAATTTTAAATTAAACTGCAAACATTGTTTTAAATATATTTATAATAAAAGTATAAAAGTATAAAAAATAAATAATCTTTAAAAACATATTTGTATAGTTATATTCATAAATATTTTATATGGTTCTGCGCAAAAATGCCTAATGCTCAAAGTAGAGAAGGGCGCTTTCTTTTTTTTTTTGGTGTGACGAATACGCACGGGTACGCTGTTAAGTGAAAAGCGCGAGAACGAGGTCGACGACTAAATCAAAGGTACCCACGAAAAGCACGATAACTAACACACAGGATATTGAACGATACGAAGAAACACGAAAAAAGCACGGAATCACATGAAAAACTAGGCAAAACGTGAAAAATAATATTATAAACAGGGATTAGTACAAGAAGTTGCAAAGTCGATAGACGCAAACATCGCGTTGCATATCGCAACAAAAAGAAAAGCAGCAACATAATTGTCCTCTCCAGGCGCCAAGCGAGAGCTAATGCAAAAATGTCGCGGCAAGAGAATTAATGCAGAATCTCTGGGTGATGAGTACCAGGACGAAGAAGATAGGAAGTCACGAGTATATTTTAACGATCAGCTGACTGCTACAAACCACCGGCTACTATGGCTGGCAAAAAATAAATCGAAAGAGTCTGGGTGGAAATTTGAAATTTTTTTTTGTCTTTAATTTAATTTATAATATATAATATTAAAAAAACTCATAAAATGAATACAAGTACATTCGAAACAGTAGAAAATTTTGAAGATATTTCGATAACTGATCCTACTAAACACAGCTTCTCGTGCTGCTATTTAAATATACGTTCGCTCAGAAAAAATGTCGCTACATTTGTCGTAGCAATACATAATATAATAGAAACATTAGATATAATTATACTAGTCGAAACTAACATTACGAATGAGGAAAATGAAATGTTCTCCATAAAAGGGTAAAGCAAACTATTGCGTATGACCACTCTGTGCCGATCGTACTCTCATTTAAAGTAATGCAACTTATTCTCCGCATTAACAACAAACACCTTACACTGCTTGCAGTCTATCGTCCCCCATCAACAAACACTAAAGAATTCGTAGAAGAACTCAATTTAATGAGAAAGCAAAGCGACAAAAAACAGAATATGATAATCGTCGGCGATATGAACATTGACTTGCATAAAACTAGAAACAACAACACAATACATTACACTGATATGCTCTCAGCACACGGCCTCCAAAACACAAACAATACCGAAAGCACAAGAGTAGAAATTGCGCGGGAGACAAATACTCTCATCGATCATCTCTTTCTTAGGTACAAAGAAAGCAATGCGCAGTTAGCTGTGGTCAAAGCAAGCATCTCTGACCATTACGCGGTTGTCTGCAGAGTATGCATTGAGAAAAACAATAACAACGAAAATATAAACAATTATCCAAAGCAATGCATCAACGAATATAGGGTAAATGCGCTAATTAGAGATACTAATTGGAATGACATTCTAGAAATAAATAACGTTGATGAAATGTATGCTAAATTGCAAAACCACATTTAATGATATATACATGAAAGCAAAATGCGATAACAAAAAAATAAAAAAAACGAAGAACAAATCCATGGATAACCGATGATTTAATTAAATACTGCGCAACAAGAGATAAACTCTATAAAAAATGGTTATCGAAACCAAAAAATAAACAAATTGAATTTGAATACAAATCTTTTAGAAATTTTCTAAATAAAAAAATAGAATTTGTAAGAAACTATTTTTATAGAAATAAATTTTACGAAAATAAAAATGATATGAGGAAAACGTGGCAAATTAATAATGAAATAATAGGAAAAAAAACCTCAAACTTGGATGATGTAATCACAAAAAACATGAAATCTGATAATTTTGACGTAATTTCAAATACATTTGCTCAAAATTTTAAAACAAATATAAACAAAACTATACACAGTTGTCAAATTACAACACTACACTACACAAAACACACGATTAAAAATTCAATTTTCATGGAAAATACAGATGATACAGAAATACTAAATATATTAAATAACATGAAAACAAAAGGTGCGGGTTATGATGGTATTAGACCACCATTAGAAAAAGAATGACTGTGTTATAACACCAATTATAACTAAATTCATTAATATGAGTTTGGAGGAATCAAAATTACCAAATATCCTCAAAACATCTATAATACGACCGATCTACAAATGCGGTATAAAATCATTATAGACCCATATCTATGTAGATATTGTAGTTAATAGACTATCGAATTTCATCGCAAAATACAATATAATAGATGAGAACCAATACGGATTCCAAAAAGGAAAAAATATTAATAAGCTTCTGGGCCGTTTTGCGAGTAAACTAAACTCAGACCTAAGTAAAAACCTTAACAGTATTGGTCTTTTTATTGACTTTAGAAAGGCATTTGATACACTGACCCACGAAAAATTGATATCGACATTACACAACTCAGGTGTACGTGGTGAATGGGTTAGATGGTTTGAAAATTATCTAAAATTACGAACGTATCGAGTGAAAATACAAAACAATTTAAGTGGTGAGATAGAAATAACTCACGGAGTTCCCCAAGGATCAAAACTGGGAACAATTTAGATTATTCTTTATTCAAATGATATGCCAAATGAATTAAAAAATAGCGCAATCTTTGCATACGCCGATGACACGACAATAGTAGTAACACACAAACACATTGAAAATGCAACAAAAATTATGCAACAGGAAATCGAGATAATCACGAGATGGTCACACGATAATGGCCCAATAAATGCAAGCAAAACTAAACTTCTGCACGTACAACCACCACATGTTACATACAACAATATATCTATAAAATTCCACAACTACGAATGCCTACACTCACACAACAATACAACATACATTAATGACGAAGACGACACGTGTAACACAATAATAGAACAGGTCACCACGTGCAAATATCTTGGTGTAATAGTTGACCATAAAAAACTGCGAAAATCATCATACATGCTATATCATCTTAACAACTGCAGCAACGAAAGTGTAGTTCGGCAAGCATACTTTAGTTTTGGACTCGCGTACAATTTTTCAACATAATAGTTTATAAATGTAACTCAAAGGTTTGCTATGTTCAACATGCACCCATAATTTTTAAACTTTTTAGTTGAATATTTTTATGTTAACTCTTATATACCTAAAATCAACTTTAAAAGTTAAAAAAATCAACTCGTTTTGGTTAGGATAAATATGCAAACTTACAAAGTTGACAAAATGAACCTACATTTTTCACCGTGAATTTAATTGTTATTTTCCACAATATGCACATATAATGATCCATACCATTTTAATTCTTATCTTAAGTTTAAATACAAATTTTTAATTTTTCCAATGTAAAACTAATGGCGCATATTCATAAACAATTTAAAGACACCTTTAAAATTAAAATCAGTATTTTGACATTTTATTATTTTGTGAAAATTGTCAAACAAGTCGACTTTAATTTTAACCCTTAAAAGCTGGATTTTTTTTGAGCTGAAATAAATGTATGTTATAGTACCTGCAATTCTGTACAACGTATGTTATGGTACTATAACATACGTTGTACAGAATTGCAGGTACTATAACATACATTTATTTCAGCTTAAAAAAATCAGGCTTTTAAGGGCCGAATCATATATACGTCATGGCATAACTGCATGGGGTACATCTGCACATTGCAGACTACTCCAGAAAAGTCAAAATCAAATTCTGAAGAACCTAACAAGAAGATACAGAGCTACCAGCAGCAACATGGCATCTTTCAATCAACATTGCTAAATGAGTTTTATAATGACCCACAATATCGTACTGACATCGACCACAGGCATTATATTCGAAGAAGAGCAGAAGGCCGAAAGCAGGTTCCACGTTTTTCCAACAACTATGGCAAATACACTCTGAAATCTACAATACCAACACTGCTTAACGAGCTTCCTGTACAACTAAATAATATGACACACAATACAACAAGAAAAATTAAATTAAAACACCACTACATAAACTCTGCGTAATAACAATAAATTGAACAATAAATACAATAAAAACCAACAGACACTAAAAAAAACAACTTAAATTGCAAAGGATATAATAATTACAATCAAACAGCAATATCAATAAAATCGTAAATTCAAAAACCAAAACAACAACAACAATCAAAAAAAAAAAAAAACAAAAGTAAAGCAACAAAATATGCACTAACAAAAATCTCAAAATAAACTAAATCACCAACAATATAATCAGCCACAAACAATAACAACAACAACTAAATCACTAATAATGAGAAGAACCAAAACTAATACTGAAAGAAAAGAAAATCTAAAAACACTAGAAAATGTCACCTACAACATCACAATAACAAAACGCAAATTGTAACAAGTGTAACAACACCAATATGAAAACCAGATCAGTTGGGAAGTTTAGATCACATGGGAAATTTTAAAGTAGGTGTAATTATGATAGTTAGGATTATCAAAATTATAGTCGGTCTAAGCTGACTATAAATACCCTACACATATGTGTGGTTACCATTCAAAGTGATATATAGGTCACCAGGGTATACGAATCCTGAAAATAACTACAAACATTCAATCGCTGAAGAATTTCCATTTATTTTCTTTCTATTCTATCTATTCTATCTATTCTATCTATTCTATCTATTCTATCTATTCTATCTATTCTATCTATTCTATCTATTCTATCTATTCTATCTATTCTATCTATTCTATCTATTCTATCTATTCTATCTATTCTATCTATTCTATCTATTCTATCTATTCTATCTATTCTATCTATTCTATCTATTCTATCTATTCTATCTATTCTATCTATTCTATCTATTCTATCTATTCTATCTATTCTATCTATTCTATCTATTCTATCTATTCTATCTATTCTATCTATTCTATCTATTCTATCTATTCTATCTATTCTATCTATTCTATCTATTCTATCTATTCTATCTATTCTATCTATTCTATCTATTCTATTCTATCTATTCTATCTATTCTATCTATTCTATCTATTCTATCTATTCTATCTATTCTATCTATTCTATCTATTCTATCTATTCTATCTATTCTATCTATTCTATCTATTCTATCTATTCTATCTATTCTATCTATTCTATCTATTCTATCTATTCTATCTATTCTATCTATTCTATCTATTCTATCTATTCTATCTATTCTATCTATTCTATCTATTCTATCTATTCTATCTATTCTATCTATTCTATCTATTCTATCTATTCTATCTATTCTATCTATTCTATCTATTCTATCTATTCTATCTATTCTATCTATTCTATCTATTCTATCTATTCTATCTATTCTATCTATTCTATCTATTCTATCTATTCTATCTATTCTATCTATTCTATCTATTCTATCTATTCTATCTATTCTATCTATTCTATCTATTCTATCTATTCTATCTATTCTATCTATTCTATCTATTCTATCTATTCTATCTATTCTATCTATTCTATCTATTCTATCTATTCTATCTATTCTATCTATTCTATCTATTCTATCTATTCTATCTATTCTATCTATTCTATCTATTCTATCTATTCTATCTATTCTATCTATTCTATCTATTCTATCTATTCTATCTATTCTATCTATTCTATCTATTCTATCTATTCTATCTATTCTATCTATTCTATCTATTCTATCTATTCTATCTATTCTATCTATTCTATCTATTCTATCTATTCTATCTATTCTATCTATTCTATCTATTCTATCTATTCTATCTATTCTATCTATTCTATCTATTCTATCTATTCTATCTATTCTATCTATTCTATCTATTCTATCTATTCTATCTATTCTATCTATTCTATCTATTCTATCTATTCTATCTATTCTATCTATTCTATCTATTCTATCTATTCTATCTATTCTATCTATTCTATCTATTCTATCTATTCTATCTATTCTATCTATTCTATCTATTCTATCTATTCTATCTATTCTATCTATTCTATCTATTCTATCTATTCTATCTATTCTATCTATTCTATCTATTCTATCTATTCTATCTATTCTATCTATTCTATCTATTCTATCTATTCTATCTATTCTATCTATTCTATCTATTCTATCTATTCTATCTATTCTATCTATTCTATCTATTCTATCTATTCTATCTATTCTATCTATTCTATCTATTCTATCTATTCTATCTATTCTATCTATTCTATCTATTCTATCTATTCTATCTATTCTATCTATTCTATCTATTCTATCTATTCTATCTATTCTATCTATTCTATCTATTCTATCTATTCTATCTATTCTATCTATTCTATCTATTCTATCTATTCTATCTATTCTATCTATTCTATCTATTCTATCTATTCTATCTATTCTATCTATTCTATCTATTCTATCTATTCTATCTATTCTATCTATTCTATCTATTCTATCTATTCTATCTATTCTATCTATTCTATCTATTCTATCTATTCTATCTATTCTATCTATTCTATCTATTCTATCTATTCTATCTATTCTATCTATTCTATCTATTCTATCTATTCTATCTATTCTATCTATTCTATCTATTCTATCTATTCTATCTATTCTATCTATTCTATCTATTCTATCTATTCTATCTATTCTATCTATTCTATCTATTCTATCTATTCTATCTATTCTATCTATTCTATCTATTCTATCTATTCTATCTATTCTATCTATTCTATCTATTCTATCTATTCTATCTATTCTATCTATTCTATCTATTCTATCTATTCTATCTATTCTATCTATTCTATCTATTCTATCTATTCTATCTATTCTATCTATTCTATCTATTCTATCTATTCTATCTATTCTATCTATTCTATCTATTCTATCTATTCTATCTATTCTATCTATTCTATCTATTCTATCTATTCTATCTATTCTATCTATTCTATCTATTCTATCTATTCTATCTATTCTATCTATTCTATCTATTCTATCTATTCTATCTATTCTATCTATTCTATCTATTCTATCTATTCTATCTATTCTATCTATTCTATCTATTCTATCTATTCTATCTATTCTATCTATTCTATCTATTCTATTCTATCTATTCTATTCTATCTATTCTATCTATTCTATCTATTCTATCTATTCTATCTATTCTATCTATTCTATCTATTCTATCTATTCTATCTATTCTATCTATTCTATCTATTCTATCTATTCTATCTATTCTATCTATTCTATCTATTCTATATATTCTATCTATTCTATCTATTCTATCTATTCTATCTATTCTATCTATTCTATCTATTCTATCTATTCTATCTATTCTATCTATTCTATCTATTCTATCTATTCTATCTATTCTATCTATTCTATCTATTCTATCTATTCTATCTATTCTATCTATTCTATCTATTCTATCTATTCTATCTATTCTATCTATTCTATCTATTCTATCTATTCTATCTATTCTATCTATTCTATCTATTCTATCTATTCTATCTATTCTATCTATTCTATCTATTCTATCTATTCTATCTATTCTATCTATTCTATCTATTCTATCTATTCTATCTATTCTATCTATTCTATCTATTCTATCTATTCTATCTATTCTATCTATTCTATCTATTCTATCTATTCTATCTATTCTATCTATTCTATCTATTCTATCTATTCTATCTATTCTATCTATTCTATCTATTCTATCTATTCTATCTATTCTATCTATTCTATCTATTCTATCTATTCTATCTATTCTATCTATTCTATCTATTCTATCTATTCTATCTATTCTATCTATTCTATCTATTCTATCTATTCTATCTATTCTATCTATTCTATCTATTCTATCTATTCTATCTATTCTATCTATTCTATCTATTCTATCTATTCTATCTATTCTATCTATTCTATCTATTCTATCTATTCTATCTATTCTATCTATTCTATCTATTCTATCTATTCTATCTATTCTATCTATTCTATCTATTCTATCTATTCTATCTATTCTATCTATTCTATCTATTCTATCTATTCTATCTATTCTATCTATTCTATCTATTCTATCTATTCTATCTATTCTATCTATTCTATCTATTCTATCTATTCTATCTATTCTATCTATTCTATCTATTCTATCTATTCTATCTATTCTATCTATTCTATCTATTCTATCTATTCTATCTATTCTATCTATTCTATCTATTCTATCTATTCTATCTATTCTATCTATTCTATCTATTCTATCTATTCTATCTATTCTATCTATTCTATCTATTCTATCTATTCTATCTATTCTATCTATTCTATCTATTCTATCTATTCTATCTATTCTATCTATTCTATCTATTCTATCTATTCTATCTATTCTATCTATTCTATCTATTCTATCTATTCTATCTATTCTATCTATTCTATCTATTCTATCTATTCTATCTATTCTATCTATTCTATCTATTCTATCTATTCTATCTATTCTATCTATTCTATCTATTCTATCTATTCTATCTATTCTATCTATTCTATCTATTCTATCTATTCTATCTATTCTATCTATTCTATCTATTCTATCTATTCTATCTATTCTATCTATTCTATCTATTCTATCTATTCTATCTATTCTATCTATTCTATCTATTCTATCTATTCTATCTATTCTATCTATTCTATCTATTCTATCTATTCTATATATTCTATCTATTCCATCTATTCCATCTATTATATTTTTTCTAACTATTCTGTCTTTTCTGTCTATTCCATCTATTCTATCTATTTTATATGTTTTATCTTCTTTATGACTCACGTCAAAATTTTACTAACTATTAAACTGTAACGACGCCCATTTGTTTCTCCCCATCAATCTATGCTCTTTCTGTCTATTTTCGTTTTCACATTTTATATATACACAGATTCGTGTGGTTAACGCTTTCCGGCAGGGCATCGATGCACGTTATGGTGAACATACGAACACTTCATTGGCCGAGGTCCTGCGCAAACAAACATCGCTCAGCAAACGCCTCTCGCAGACGTCCTCTATCGAGTATGCAGATAATATACCAGACGAGCTGACAATACCTGAAATTGATGTAGAACGTTTGTCTTCGCACAGCCACACCGAGACGGCGGTCTAAATATGGCAACAATTTATGGCAACAATTCAAAAGGAAAAATTTAAATTTTAAATTAAACTGCAAACATTGTTTTAAATATATTTATAATAAAAGTATAAAAGTATAAAAAATAAATAATCTTTAAAAACATATTTGTATAGTTATATTCATAAATATTTTATATGGTTCTGCGCAAAAATGCCTAATGCTCAAAGTAGAGAAGGGCGCTTTCTTTTTTTTTTGGTGTGACGAATACGCACGGGTACGCTGTTAAGTGAAAAGCGCGAGAACGAGGTCGACGACTAAATCAAAGGTACCCACGAAAAGCACGATAACTAACACACAGGATATTGAACGATACGAAGAAACACGAAAAAAGCACGGAATCACATGAAAAACTAGGCAAAACGTGAAAAATAATATTATAAACAGGGATTAGTACAAGAAGTTGCAAAGTCGATAGACGCAAACATCGCGTTGCATATCGCAACAAAAAGAAAAGCAGCAACATAATTGTCCTCTCCAGGCGCCAAGCGAGAGCTAATGCAAAAATGTCGCGGCAAGAGAATTAATGCAGAATCTCTGGGTGATGAGTACCAGGACGAAGAAGATAGGAAGTCACGAGTATATTTTAACGATCAGCTGACTGCTACAAACCACCGGCTACTATGGCTGGCAAAAAATAAATCGAAAGAGTCTGGGTGGAAATTTGAAATTTTTTTTTGTCTTTAATTTAATTTATAATATATAATATTAAAAAAACTCATAAAATGAATACAAGTACATTCGAAACAGTAGAAAATTTTGAAGATATTTCGATAACTGATCCTACTAAACACAGCTTCTCGTGCTGCTATTTAAATATACGTTCGCTCAGAAAAAATGTCGCTACATTTGTCGTAGCAATACATAATATAATAGAAACATTAGATATAATTATACTAGTCGAAACTAACATTACGAATGAGGAAAATGAAATGTTCTCCATAAAAGGGTAAAGCAAACTATTGCGTATGACCACTCTGTGCCGATCGTACTCTCATTTAAAGTAATGCAACTTATTCTCCGCATTAACAACAAACACCTTACACTGCTTGCAGTCTATCGTCCCCCATCAACAAACACTAAAGAATTCGTAGAAGAACTCAATTTAATGAGAAAGCAAAGCGACAAAAAACAGAATATGATAATCGTCGGCGATATGAACATTGACTTGCATAAAACTAGAAACAACAACACAATACATTACACTGATATGCTCTCAGCACACGGCCTCCAAAACACAAACAATACCGAAAGCACAAGAGTAGAAATTGCGCGGGAGACAAATACTCTCATCGATCATCTCTTTCTTAGGTACAAAGAAAGCAATGCGCAGTTAGCTGTGGTCAAAGCAAGCATCTCTGACCATTACGCGGTTGTCTGCAGAGTATGCATTGAGAAAAACAATAACAACGAAAATATAAACAATTATCCAAAGCAATGCATCAACGAATATAGGGTAAATGCGCTAATTAGAGATACTAATTGGAATGACATTCTAGAAATAAATAACGTTGATGAAATGTATGCTAAATTGCAAAACCACATTTAATGATATATACATGAAAGCAAAATGCGATAACAAAAAAATAAAAAAAACGAAGAACAAATCCATGGATAACCGATGATTTAATTAAATACTGCGCAACAAGAGATAAACTCTATAAAAAATGGTTATCGAAACCAAAAAATAAACAAATTGAATTTGAATACAAATCTTTTAGAAATTTTCTAAATAAAAAAATAGAATTTGTAAGAAACTATTTTTATAGAAATAAATTTTACGAAAATAAAAATGATATGAGGAAAACGTGGCAAATTAATAATGAAATAATAGGAAAAAAAACCTCAAACTTGGATGATGTAATCACAAAAAACATGAAATCTGATAATTTTGACGTAATTTCAAATACATTTGCTCAAAATTTTAAAACAAATATAAACAAAACTATACACAGTTGTCAAATTACAACACTACACTACACAAAACACACGATTAAAAATTCAATTTTCATGGAAAATACAGATGATACAGAAATACTAAATATATTAAATAACATGAAAACAAAAGGTGCGGGTTATGATGGTATTAGACCACCATTAGAAAAAGAATGACTGTGTTATAACACCAATTATAACTAAATTCATTAATATGAGTTTGGAGGAATCAAAATTACCAAATATCCTCAAAACATCTATAATACGACCGATCTACAAATGCGGTATAAAATCATTATAGACCCATATCTATGCTTCCCGCAATTGAGAAAATTTTAGAAGATATTGTAGTTAATAGACTATCGAATTTCATCGCAAAATACAATATAATAGATGAGAACCAATACGGATTCCAAAAAGGAAAAAATATTAATAAGCTTCTGGGCCGTTTTGCGAGTAAACTAAACTCAGACCTAAGTAAAAACCTTAACAGTATTGGTCTTTTTATTGACTTTAGAAAGGCATTTGATACACTGACCCACGAAAAATTGATATCGACATTACACAACTCAGGTGTACGTGGTGAATGGGTTAGATGGTTTGAAAATTATCTAAAATTACGAACGTATCGAGTGAAAATACAAAACAATTTAAGTGGTGAGATAGAAATAACTCACGGAGTTCCCCAAGGATCAAAACTGGGAACAATTTAGATTATTCTTTATTCAAATGATATGCCAAATGAATTAAAAAATAGCGCAATCTTTGCATACGCCGATGACACGACAATAGTAGTAACACACAAACACATTGAAAATGCAACAAAAATTATGCAACAGGAAATCGAGATAATCACGAGAAGGTCACACGATAATGGCCCAATAAATGCAAGCAAAACTAAACTTCTGCACGTACAACCACCACATGTTACATACAACAATATATCTATAAAATTCCACAACTACGAATGCCTACACTCACACAACAATACAACATACATTAATGACGAAGACGACACGTGTAACACAATAATAGAACAGGTCACCACGTGCAAATATCTTGGTGTAATAGTTGACCATAAAAAACTGCGAAAATCATCATACATGCTATATCATCTTAACAACTGCAGCAACGAAAGTGTAGTTCGGCAAGCATACTTTAGTTTTGGACTCGCGTACAATTTTTCAACATAATAGTTTATAAATGTAACTCAAAGGTTTGCTATGTTCAACATGCACCCATAATTTTTAAACTTTTTAGTTGAATATTTTTATGTTAACTCTTATATACCTAAAATCAACTTTAAAAGTTAAAAAAATCAACTCGTTTTGGTTAGGATAAATATGCAAACTTACAAAGTTGACAAAATGAACCTACATTTTTCACCGTGAATTTAATTGTTATTTTCCACAATATGCACATATAATGATCCATACCATTTTAATTCTTATCTTAAGTTTAAATACAAATTTTTAATTTTTCCAATGTAAAACTAATGGCGCATATTCATAAACAATTTAAAGACACCTTTAAAATTAAAATCAGTATTTTGACATTTTATTATTTTGTGAAAATTGTCAAACAAGTCGACTTTAATTTTAACCCTTAAAAGCTGGATTTTTTTTGAGCTGAAATAAATGTATGTTATAGTACCTGCAATTCTGTACAACGTATGTTATGGTACTATAACATACGTTGTACAGAATTGCAGGTACTATAACATACATTTATTTCAGCTTAAAAAAATCAGGCTTTTAAGGGCCGAATCATATATACGTCATGGCATAACTGCATGGGGTACATCTGCACATTGCAGACTACTCCAGAAAAGTCAAAATCAAATTCTGAAGAACCTAACAAGAAGATACAGAGCTACCAGCAGCAACATGGCATCTTTCAATCAACATTGCTAAATGAGTTTTATAATGACCCACAATATCGTACTGACATCGACCACAGGCATTATATTCGAAGAAGAGCAGAAGGCCGAAAGCAGGTTCCACGTTTTTCCAACAACTATGGCAAATACACTCTGAAATCTACAATACCAACACTGCTTAACGAGCTTCCTGTACAACTAAATAATATGACACACAATACAACAAGAAAAATTAAATTAAAACACCACTACATAAACTCTGCGTAATAACAATAAATTGAACAATAAATACAATAAAAACCAACAGACACTAAAAAAAACAACTTAAATTGCAAAGGATATAATAATTACAATCAAACAGCAATATCAATAAAATCGTAAATTCAAAAACCAAAACAACAACAACAATCAAAAAAAAAAAAAAACAAAAGTAAAGCAACAAAATATGCACTAACAAAAATCTCAAAATAAACTAAATCACCAACAATATAATCAGCCACAAACAATAACAACAACAACTAAATCACTAATAATGAGAAGAACCAAAACTAATACTGAAAGAAAAGAAAATCTAAAAACACTAGAAAATGTCACCTACAACATCACAATAACAAAACGCAAATTGTAACAAGTGTAACAACACCAATATGAAAACCAGATCAGTTGGGAAGTTTAGATCACATGGGAAATTTTAAAGTAGGTGTAATTATGATAGTTAGGATTATCAAAATTATAGTCGGTCTAAGCTGACTATAAATACCCTACACATATGTGTGGTTACCATTCAAAGTGATATATAGGTCACCAGGGTATACGAATCCTGAAAATAACTACAAACATTCAATCGCTGAAGAATTTCCATTTATTTTCTTTCTATTCTATCTATTCTATCTATTCTATCTATTCTATCTATTCTATCTATTCTATCTATTCTATCTATTCTATCTATTCTATCTATTCTATCTATTCTATCTATTCTATCTATTCTATCTATTCTATCTATTCTATCTATTCTATCTATTCTATCTATTCTATCTATTCTATCTATTCTATCTATTCTATCTATTCTATCTATTCTATCTATTCTATCTATTCTATCTATTCTATCTATTCTATCTATTCTATCTATTCTATCTATTCTATCTATTCTATCTATTCTATCTATTCTATCTATTCTATCTATTCTATCTATTCTATCTATTCTATCTATTCTATCTATTCTATCTATTCTATCTATTCTATCTATTCTATCTATTCTATCTATTCTATCTATTCTATCTATTCTATCTATTCTATCTATTCTATCTATTCTATCTATTCTATCTATTCTATCTATTCTATCTATTCTATCTATTCTATCTATTCTATCTATTCTATCTATTCTATCTATTCTATCTATTCTATCTATTCTATCTATTCTATCTATTCTATCTATTCTATCTATTCTATCTATTCTATCTATTCTATCTATTCTATCTATTCTATCTATTCTATCTATTCTATCTATTCTATCTATTCTATCTATTCTATCTATTCTATCTATTCTATCTATTCTATCTATTCTATCTATTCTATCTATTCTATCTATTCTATCTATTCTATCTATTCTATCTATTCTATCTATTCTATCTATTCTATCTATTCTATCTATTCTATCTATTCTATCTATTCTATCTATTCTATCTATTCTATCTATTCTATCTATTCTATCTATTCTATCTATTCTATCTATTCTATCTATTCTATCTATTCTATCTATTCTATCTATTCTATCTATTCTATCTATTCTATCTATTCTATCTATTCTATCTATTCTATCTATTCTATCTATTCTATCTATTCTATCTATTCTATCTATTCTATCTATTCTATATATTCTATCTATTCTATCTATTCTATCTATTCTATCTATTCTATCTATTCTATCTATTCTATCTATTCTATCTATTCTATCTATTCTATCTATTCTATCTATTCTATCTATTCTATCTATTCTATCTATTCTATCTATTCTATCTATTCTATCTATTCTATCTATTCTATCTATTCTATCTATTCTATCTATTCTATCTATTCTATCTATTCTATCTATTCTATCTATTCTATCTATTCTATCTATTCTATCTATTCTATCTATTCTATCTATTCTATCTATTCTATCTATTCTATCTATTCTATCTATTCTATCTATTCTATCTATTCTATCTATTCTATCTATTCTATCTATTCTATCTATTCTATCTATTCTATCTATTCTATCTATTCTATCTATTCTATCTATTCTATCTATTCTATCTATTCTATCTATTCTATCTATTCTATCTATTCTATCTATTCTATCTATTCTATCTATTCTATCTATTCTATCTATTCTATCTATTCTATCTATTCTATCTATTCTATCTATTCTATCTATTCTATCTATTCTATCTATTCTATCTATTCTATCTATTCTATCTATTCTATCTATTCTATCTATTCTATCTATTCTATCTATTCTATCTATTCTATCTATTCTATCTATTCTATCTATTCTATCTATTCTATCTATTCTATCTATTCTATCTATTCTATCTATTCTATCTATTCTATCTATTCTATCTATTCTATCTATTCTATCTATTCTATCTATTCTATCTATTCTATCTATTCTATCTATTCTATCTATTCTATCTATTCTATCTATTCTATCTATTCTATCTATTCTATCTATTCTATCTATTCTATCTATTCTATCTATTCTATCTATTCTATCTATTCTATCTATTCTATCTATTCTATCTATTCTATATATTCTATCTATTCTATTTATTCTTTCTATTCTGTCTTTTCTGTATTTTCTGTCTATTCCATCTGTTTCATCTGTTCTATCTATTTTATATGTTTTATCTATTCTATCTATTCTATCTTTTCTATCTATTCTATCTATTCTATCTATTCTATCTATTCTATCTATTCTATCTATTCTATCTATTCTATCTATTCTATCTATTCTATCTATTCTATCTATTCTATCTATTCTATCTATTCTATCTATTCTATCTATTCTATCTATTCTATCTATTCTATCTATTCTATCTATTCTATCTATTCTATCTATTCTATCTATTCTATCTATTCTATCTATTCTATCTATTCTATCTATTCTATCTATTCTATCTATTCTATCTATTCTATCTATTCTATCTATTCTATCTATTCTATCTATTCTATCTATTCTATCTATTCTATCTATTCTATCTATTCTATCTATTCTATCTATTTTATCTATTCTATCTATTCTATCTATTCTATCTATTCTATCTATTCTATCTATTCTATCTATTCTATCTATTCTATCTATTCTATCTATTCTATCTATTCTATCTATTCTATCTATTCTATCTATTCTATCTATTCTATCTATTCTATCTATTCTATCTATTCTATCTATTCTATCTATTCTATCTATTCTATCTATTCTATCTATTCTATCTATTCTATCTATTCTATCTATTCTATCTATTCTATCTATTCTATCTATTCTATCTATTCTATCTATTCTATCTATTCTATCTATTCTATCTATTCTATCTATTCTATCTATTCTATCTATTCTATCTATTCTATCTATTCTATCTATTCTATCTATTCTATCTATTCTATCTATTCTATCTATTCTATCTATTCTATCTATTCTATCTATTCTATCTATTCTATCTATTCTATCTATTCTATCTATTCTATCTATTCTATCTATTCTATCTATTCTATCTATTCTATCTATTCTATCTATTCTATCTATTCTATCTATTCTATCTATTCTATCTATTCTATCTATTCTATCTATTCTATCTATTCTATCTATTCTATCTGTTCTAACTATTCTATCTATTCTATCTATTCTATCTATTCTATCTATTCTATCTATTCTATCTATTCTATCTATTCTATCTATTCTATCTATTCTATCTATTCTATCTATTCTATCTATTCTATCTATTCTATCTATTCTATCTATTCTATCTATTCTATCTATTCTATCTATTCTATCTATTCTATCTATTCTATCTATTCTATCTATTCTATCTATTCTATCTATTCTATCTATTCTATCTATTCTATCTATTCTATCTATTCTATCTATTCTATCTATTCTATCTATTCTATCTATTCTATCTATTCTATCTATTCTATCTATTCTATCTATTCTATCTATTCTATCTATTCTATCTATTCTATCTATTCTATCTATTCTATCTATTCTATCTATTCTGTCTATTCTATCTATTCTATCTATTCTATCTATTCTATCTATTCTATCTATTCTATCTATTCTATCTATTCTATCTATTCTATCTATTCTATCTATTCTATCTATTCTATCTATTCTATCTATTCTATCTATTCTATCTATTCTATCTATTCTATCTATTCTATCTATTCTATCTATTCTATCTATTCTATCTATTCTATCTATTCTATCTATTCTATCTATTCTATCTATTCTATCTATTCTATCTATTCTATCTATTCTATCTATTCTATCTATTCTATCTATTCTATCTATTCTATCTATTCTATCTATTCTATCTATTCTATCTATTCTATCTATTCTATCTATTCTATCTATTCTATCTATTCTATCTATTCTATCTATTCTATCTATTCTATCTATTCTATCTATTCTATCTATTCTATCTATTCTATCTATTCTATCTATTCTATCTATTCTATCTATTCTATCTATTCTATCTATTCTATCTATTCTATCTATTCTATCTATTCTATCTATTCTATCTATTCTATCTATTCTATCTATTCTATCTATTCTATCTATTCTATCTATTCTATCTATTCTATCTATTCTATCTATTCTATCTATTCTATATATTCTATCTATTCTATTTATTCTTTCTATTCTGTCTTTTCTGTATTTTCTGTCTATTCCATCTGTTTCATCTGTTCTATCTATTTTATATGTTTTATCTATTCTATCTATTCTATCTTTTCTATCTATTCTATCTATTCTATCTATTCTATCTATTCTATCTATTCTATCTATTCTATCTATTCTATCTATTCTATCTATTCTATCTATTCTATCTATTCTATCTATTCTATCTATTCTATCTATTCTATCTATTCTATCTATTCTATCTATTCTATCTATTCTATCTATTCTATCTATTCTATCTATTCTATCTATTCTATCTATTCTATCTATTCTATCTATTCTATCTATTCTATCTATTCTATCTATTCTATCTATTCTATCTATTCTATCTATTCTATCTATTCTATCTATTCTATCTATTCTATCTATTCTATCTATTCTATCTATTCTATCTATTCTATCTATTCTATCTATTCTATCTATTCTATCTATTCTATCTATTCTATCTATTCTATCTATTCTATCTATTCTATCTATTCTATCTATTCTATCTATTCTATCTATTCTATCTATTCTATCTATTCTATCTATTCTATCTATTCTATCTATTCTATCTATTCTATCTATTCTATCTATTCTATCTATTCTATCTATTCTATCTATTCTATCTATTCTATCTATTCTATCTATTCTATCTATTCTATCTATTCTATCTATTCTATCTATTCTATCTATTCTATCTATTCTATCTATTCTATCTATTCTATCTATTCTATCTATTCTATCTATTCTATCTATTCTATCTATTCTATCTATTCTATCTATTCTATCTATTCTATCTATTCTATCTATTCTATCTATTCTATCTATTCTATCTATTCTATCTATTCTATCTATTCTATCTATTCTATCTATTCTATCTATTCTATCTATTCTATCTATTCTATCTATTCTATCTATTCTATCTATTCTATCTATTCTATCTATTCTATCTATTCTATCTATTCTATCTATTCTATCTATTCTATCTATTCTATCTATTCTATCTATTCTATCTATTCTATCTATTCTATCTATTCTATCTATTCTATCTATTCTATATGTTCTAACGATTCTATCTATTCTATCTATTCTATCTATTCTATCTATTCTATCTATTCTATCTATTCTATCTATTCTATCTATTCTATCTATTATATCTATTCTATCTATTCTATCTATTCTATCTATTCTATCTATTCTATCTATTCTATCTATTCTATCTATTCTATCTATTCTATCTATTCTATCTATTCTATCTATTCTATCTATTCTATCTATTCTATCTATTCTATCTATTCTATCTATTCTATCTATTCTATCTATTCTATCTATTCTATCTATTCTATCTATTCTATCTATTCTATCTATTCTATCTATTCTATCTATTCTATCTATTCTATCTATTCTATCTATTCTATCTATTCTATCTATTCTATCTATTCTATCTATTCTATCTATTCTATCTATTCTATCTATTCTATCTATTCTATCTATTCTATCTATTCTATCTATTCTATCTATTCTATCTATTCTATCTATTCTATCTATTCTATCTATTCTATCTATTCTATCTATTCTATCTATTCTATCTATTCTATCTATTCTATCTATTCTATCTATTCTATCTATTCTATCTATTCTATCTATTCTATCTATTCTATCTATTCTATCTATTCTATCTATTCTATCTATTCTATCTATTCTATCTATTCTATCTATTCTATCTATTCTATCTATTCTATCTATTCTATCTATTCTATCTATTCTATCTATTCTATCTATTCTATCTATTCTATCTATTCTATCTATTCTATCTATTCTATCTATTCTATCTATTCTATCTATTCTATCTATTCTATCTATTCTATCTATTCTATCTATTCTATCTATTCTATCTATTCTATCTATTCTATCTATTCTATCTATTCTATCTATTCTATCTATTCTATCTATTCTATCTATTCTATCTATTCTATCTATTCTATCTATTCTATCTATTCTATCTATTCTATCTATTCTATCTATTCTATCTATTCTATCTATTCTATCTATTCTATCTATTCTATCTATTCTATCTATTCTATCTATTCTATCTATTCTATCTATTCTATCTATTCTATCTATTCTATCTATTCTATCTATTCTATCTATTCTATCTATTCTATCTATTCTATCTATTCTATCTATTCTATCTATTCTATCTATTCTATCTATTCTATCTATTCTATCTATTCTATCTATTCTATCTATTCTATCTATTCTATCTATTCTATCTATTCTATCTATTCTATCTATTCTATCTATTCTATCTATTCTATCTATTCTATCTATTCTATCTATTCTATCTATTCTATCTATTCTATCTATTCTATCTATTCTATCTATTCTATCTATTCTATCTATTCTATCTATTCTATCTATTCTATCTATTCTATCTATTCTATCTATTCTATCTATTCTATCTATTCTATCTATTCTATCTATTCTATCTATTCTATCTATTCTATCTATTCTATATCTATTCTATCTATTCTATCTATTCTATCTATTCTATCTATTCTATCTATTCTATCTATTCTATCTATTCTATCTATTCTATCTATTCTATCTATTCTATCTATTCTATCTATTCTATCTATTCTATCTATTCTATCTATTCTATCTATTCTATCTATTCTATCTATTCTATCTATTCTATCTATTCTATCTATTCTATCTATTCTATCTATTCTATCTATTCTATCTATTCTATCTATTCTATCTATTCTATCTATTCTATCTATTCTATCTATTCTATCTATTCTATCTATTCTATCTATTCTATCTATTCTATCTATTCTATCTATTCTATCTATTCTATCTATTCTATCTATTCTATCTATTCTATCTATTCTATCTATTCTATCTATTCTATCTATTCTATCTATTCTATCTATTCTATCTATTCTATCTATTCTATCTATTCTATCTATTCTATCTATTCTATCTATTCTATCTATTCTATCTATTCTATCTATTCTATCTATTCTATCTATTCTATCTATTCTATCTATTCTATCTATTCTATCTATTCTATCTATTCTATCTATTCTATCTATTCTATCTATTCTATCTATTCTATCTATTCTATCTATTCTATCTATTCTATCTATTCTATCTATTCTATCTATTCTATCTATTCTATCTATTCTATCTATTCTATCTATTCTATCTATTCTATCTATTCTATCTATTCTATCTATTCTATCTATTCTATCTATTCTATCTATTCTATCTATTCTATCTATTCTATCTATTCTATCTATTCTATCTATTCTATCTATTCTATCTATTCTATCTATTCTATCTATTCTATCTATTCTATCTATTCTATCTATTCTATCTATTCTATCTATCTATTCTATCTATTCTATCTATTCTATCTATTCTATCTATTCTATCTATTCTATCTATTCTATCTTATCTATCTATTCTATCTATTCTATCTATTCTATCTATTCTATCTATTCTATCTATTCTATCTATTCTATCTATTCTATCTATTCTATCTATTCTATCTATTCTATCTATTCTATCTATTCTATCTATTCTATCTAATCTATCTATTCTATCTATTCTATCTACTCTATCTATTCTATTTATTCTTTCTATTCCGTCTTTTCTGTCTATTCCATCTGTTTCATCTGTTCTATCTATTTTATATGTTTTATCTATTCTATCTATTTTATCTTCTTTATGACTCACGTCAAAATTTTACTAACTATTGAACTGTAACGACGTCCATTTGTTGCTCCCCATCTATCTATACTTTTCTGTCTGTTTTCGTTTCCACATTTTATATGTATACAGATTCGTGTGGTTAACGCGTTCCGGCAGGGCATCGATGCGCGTTATGGTGAACATGCGAACACTTCATTGGCCGAGGTCCTGCGCAAACAAACATCGCTCAGCAAACGCTTCTCGCAGATTCCCTCTATCGAGTATGCAGATAATATACCAGACGAGCTGACAATTCCTGAAATTAATGTAGAACGTTTGTCTTCGCACAGCCACACCGAGACGACTGTCTAAATAGAGTTTTTTTATGGCAACGATTCAAACGGAAAAATTTAAATTTTAAATTAAACTGCAAAAATTGTTTTAAATATATTTATATTAAAAGTATAATAGTTTAAAAAATAAATAATCTTTAAAAACCTATTTGAATAGTTATATTCATAAATATTTTATATGGTTCTGCGCAATACCACCTAACGCAAAAATGCCGAAAGATTTTTTATGGCACGGATACGCACGGGCACGCCGTTAAGTGAAGAGCGCGAGAACGAGGCCGACGACTAAATTAAAGGTACCCACGAAAAGCACGATAACACAGAGGATATTGAATGATACGAAGAAACACTGAAAAACACGAAAAAAACACGGAATCACATGAACTAGGCAAAACGTGAAAAAAATTATTATAAACAGGGACTAAAACCCATTAGAATATAAGAATATAGTATAGAAGTTAGGAATATAGGCCGGTTCTTGTTCCAAAATTTAAAAAATAGCGGTTTCGATTCCGGTTTCAATCAAAACCAGTTGGGAAGGTTAGATCACATGGGAAATTTTAAAGTAGGTGTAATTATGATAGTTAGGATTATCAAAATTATAGTCGGTCTAAGCCGACTATAAATACCCTACACATATGTGTGGTTACCATTCAAAGTGATATATAGGTCACCAGGGTATAGGAATCCTGAAAATAACTACAAACATTCAATCGCTGAAGAATTTCCATTCATTTGATACCCATATTTACAAATGGGTAGGTGTACCGAATTTCGATTTTTTTTTTGTGAACCACAAGTCTTTTCGCCGGAAAACATTATTATCATGTATTTGAGCATGATGTCAATATATATTTGACCAACAAAGTTTACCTAAGCACGTATACATAAAAATTGATCTTTATATATACATTTTATATGTGGTATTTGAACATAAGTGGTCGGATCATAGGTCACCATGGACCGATCTCGCCAATTTTCTCGCACATACAGCGTAGGTATATTAGTAATCTAAGTTATAAGTTTCATTTATCTAGCTCTTCAATTTTAAAAGTCTTAGGGATTTCAACAGACAGACGGACAGACAGACAGACAGACAGACAGACAGACAGACAGACAGACAGACAGACAGACAGACGGACAGACAGACGGACAGACAGACGGACATCGCTAAATCGACTCAGGAGGTCATGCTGATCAAGAATATATATACTTTTCCATACCGGAGATGCTTTCTTCTGGGTGTTACAAACGGCGTACCAAACTGAATATACCCTTTCACTCTTAGTGTAGGGTATAAAAATTATATGGGTGCCGATCCCGGTTCCACTAATTTTTAAATCGGCTTCGGTACCTTATTATAAATAAAATTAAAAAATTAACTGTGGTACTGTTTTATTCTCTGAATGTGCTTAAAGAGATACAGTGGTTGAAATTTATAAAAAAAGGGAAAAAAATCACTTCATATTTCAATATCTCTTAAAGTAGAAATGCTAGAAACTCCGTAATATATATATATATATATATATATATATATATATATATATATATATATATATATATATATATATATATATATATATATATTATTTTTAACTAGTATTATTAAATTTATTTATTTAAATAACAACTTAAAGAATAATCACTTGTATCAACTGAATGGTGGTCCCACGTTGTACTGATACACATTTCGGGCAACTGCGAATCCAATCGGCCACCGACTCTTGGCATCCAACACAATAAAAACGTTTCTTTACTTTTTCGACCGTTTTGTTTTTATGCCCAAATGACCTCCACTAGATCTACTATGGTATTCCGCTAATATTTCTTTTGTTTTTGACTTGGGAAGAACAATCAAAGTTCGAGCGAAGGTGCCATCTTCACTTTCCCATACACGATATAAGCAACCATCTTGCAGCTTTAAGCTCTGCCATTGTGCCCAGTACGCCTTAGTTATTGGGCTGTCGGAAGCTATCTCTTCCCATGAGGGCTGTCTGTGATGTTCCTTAAACGTCATTATTTTTCTGAGGTCGGGATCACTGTTTTGATCAATTTAAATTTGTTCCGGAGTCCAGAGAACTCAGCCTATGCTTCCGTGTCAAGTACACATTTTTTCACCTGGAATTGCATATGCAAGAATTGGAGCCGAGCACAGTAATTCTTTCAGTTTCAAAAACGCTTTTTCTTGATCATCGGCCCATTGAAAAGATCGGTTCTTACTTGTTAACTCGTGAAGACTACTGTCAACATGGGCAAAACCCGGAAGAAATCATCTGTAGTAAGTACATAGCCCCAAGAAGCTTCGGAGGTCCTGTAGGTTCTGTGGTCTGGGCCACTCCTTTACGGCAACTATTTTATCCTTGTCGTTATGAACACTTTCTGTGGTAACTCGATGACCCAGATACTTGACTTCTTTCTTGAAAAGTGAGCATTCTTTGGGCTAAGTTTCAGTCCTGTACTTTCCAATCGAAGAAATTCTTCCTTCAAGTTTTATAGATGTTCGTTAAAATCTTTACCAATGACAATTATGTCGTCAAGGTATACGAGGCAAGTTTTCCAGTGTAAACCTTTCAATACGTCTTCCATTAACCGCTAAAATGTTGCTGTGACATTGCATAATCCAAACGGCATTACCAAAAATTGCCGTAACCCATCGCCAGTACTGAATTCAGTCTTCGCTCGATCGTTCTTATCTATTTCTACTTGCCAATAACCACTTTGCAATTCCTACGTAGAAAACCATTTTACAGTAGAGAGTGTATCCAAGGTATCGTCGATTCTAGGATATGAATAGCTATCTTTCTTGGTGACATCACTTAACTTTCGGTAATCAACGCAAAACCGAGTACTACCATCCTATTTTTTAACCAACACCACTGGTGAGCTCCATGGGCTTTCTGATGGTTCCACGACACCATTTTTGTCCATCGCTTCGACTAAATGTGACATTTTGTCCCGTTTGGCAAGTGGTAGTCTTCTCGGTGCTTGGCGAATTGGTTTAGAGTCACCAGTGTCTATTCGATGTTTTACGATGGAAGTTCTCACGTCATATTGGACTTTAGCAGCAAATACAAACCAGTGTTTATCAATTATAGACTTGCTTCACAATTTTTTATCGCAGATGCCTCTTGACACCTTCCTATTACCGTTCCCTTTTTAATTAATTTGGACGATTTTGAGATATTGAGAACTCTTATTGGTACAATTATGTCTTGTGTTGCCTCTACTAGAGTTCTTCCGACAACAATATTTCTTCTGCTCATTTGCTCATCATTCGCTTCAATAATCCACAACTTGCTTATCACACAATCTCCATTTAATTTCGCCCATGCATCTGATTTTGGTGGTATTTTTCTAATTTTATGTGCAATAACTTGTTTAAGATTGGGGCACTGGTCACACTCTAGGTTTAGTTAAATCTCCGTATTAGCATAACTTAAAATTCTCCATGTTAAATCCAGTGTGAACCAATTCCTTATCATGAAGTCTATGCCAAGTATTATTTCATCCACTATTTTCGCCACTATAAAATTATGTTAAACTGTCGTAGTGCCAATAGTGATTTCCTTGGTAATTTTTCCTCTGATTGGAGCCTCTTCACCTGTCGCTGTTTGCAATCTTATTCCGATAAGCGGCTCTATTTCGTCCTTAACGAGGTTACTTCTTATTATTGAGTGTGAAGCTCCCGTATCCAACGTTACCATATATGCTACACAATCAATTAGCCCCTTGCCAGTTAAACTATTCGACTTTCGAGCAATTTGTGAAATGGAGAATCTGGGGCAATCGGTGATGGGAGTCAGATCGTGCCCGCAGATCTGACTCGTTTTAGTTTAAAGCTTGAATAAAATTTACGTTATTTTGGAATTTCTTCATGTCTGGGTTCATCTGCAGATTGATTTATTGAGCGCTTGCGTTTTTTACGACAGTCACGTGCCATTTGCCCATATGTATCACAGTTGTAACATTTACCTTTGAATTGGGTATCTTTGTGTGCCGATTTGTGTTCGGTTTAAACGCATGCTTTAACTGCTTGGCACACTACTTGAAATAAATCATCGTTCTCGAGCCGATCGGTCTTTGGAGCCGATTAGACGTGCTTCATGTCTAATTTGAGCAGATTGGAATTTTCTTGAAGCTGTTGTTGTATTGCTCCGAGCAACTGGCTTATGTCAAAACTTTGGGACTGCACTTTTTGCTCCGTGTCCACACTTTTCGATGACGCTGATGCAGCAACCACTTCAAACTCCGGCTCTACGAGGTCAATGCCTTGGGTCTCTAATTCTTCCATTAGACGCTTTTGTAACTCTTCTTTCGTACGTGCAGTTGGAAGATTATGAATCGCCAGCTCCTTCTTTAGCTGGTCGACTTTAAGTTGTTCCAATTTAACCATTTTCTATCACAATCCCACTTCTGACAACAATGTTACGAAAATTCAGTCTACGGAAAACTGTTCTACGAGTTCGTATCACTGGATTGTGTACATAATAAAAACACTTATATATTTAGTTTTAACTAGTATTATTAACTTTATTTAATTAAATAACAACTTAAAGAATAATCACGCACTAGTTCACTATCAAATCAGAACTGAAGTGATGTACCTTATTTTCTGCATGCATCAGTTCGACACGTTTCGACAAGCTTCGACTTGTTTCGAGAACCTCGTTTCGTTAATGATGCATGCTAACGGCATCTCATTCAAATTCATGTGTTTTAATGTGTTGATCTTCCCTGTCTTTTTCGCACATTGCTTAGTGCGCTGAATGCTCTTCCGTCTCTTTCTAACACACATATATATATATATATATATATATATATATATATATATATATATATATATATATATATATATATATATATATATATATATATATATATATATATATATATATATATATACCATCATTTTGGACATTTTTGTTTTATTGCAGATTTGGAAACCTCCTTATGAGTTACATGTCCCTGCATAGTCATATTTTTGAAATTCACAGTCCAAATTTGAAAAAAGCCAAATAACACTTATTATCGTAACTACGTTTTTGAAAAATGTTGGTTACGATACATTTTTAAATTATTTCACAAAGGAACATAAACATCCATCATTCGATTTTATTACGTTTTTAAGGTAATATGGGGTCGGTGAACTTGAATCTGAAGTCTGTTTTGGTCTATAACGTCTGGGTAACATTTTATTTATAGTTAAATTTTGAATAGTATGGAATAGACTGTACATAATTTATAGATAATATACGCTATAAAAATTTGCACTTCACTAAATCTTACGTCAGTATGCTTTGAATTTTAAGCTAATTTTTATTCAGCGAATTGTAATTTTCTTTCTTAAATAAATAGAAAGAGTTAAAACTATAATTTATCTCGCTATATTAAAGAGTTTGATTTAATTTAATAAAATAACGGTACTTACTTTACACATATAATTTTTTATTTAAATTCTTATTAACGTATTTATAAAAAATAAGAAATTATGTTGAAGAGAATTGTACCATACAGCGATAGTTAGATGAGCGATGAAGATGCTCAAGACGAGGGATTTGTGGGAAAACAGGGATATCGTAAACATTATTTCAAATCAAGTCAGCGAGTAGCTCGTCGAATTGCCAATATGACTGATGCAGGAAAAAAAGTACGTCCAAATCCTTGCAATATTCATTGTATAACTACGAAATTGATACATGAAATGTATTGGGGCATGGGCAGCAGTGAACGAGAGCGTGACTGGCTCTTATCATGTATACAAAAAACTGTAGTAAAACGCAAAACAAATGAGGCAATTATGAGTACAGGCAACTATCGCCATAATTGTTCGTACACTTACACCATCACCATATGCGGAGAATCATAAAAGGGTAGTCAACAATTTTTGTTAAAAACTCTCGATATATCGCAAATGACTTTACGGCATGCATGTAATAAGACCCAGCGCATAGGCGTTGCTAAGCGTGATATGTGAGGCCGCCATTCACCAGCAAACAAGATCTCCAAGGATGTTTTTCAAGCATTTAATAAGTTTATTGAATGTTTACCCGCAGTACCGTCTCATTATTGCCGTAACAAAAGCTCAAGAAAATATTTACTATCTGAGTTACTCAACATTACTTTTTTATACCGAAACTTCTATCGGCCGCACGCACTGCACGGTATCAGATCCACCATTAGAAACCATCAGTCTAAGAACGTTTAGACATATTTTTCATTCAAAGTTCAACATTGGTTTTCATTTACCTAAAAAAATAAGTGCCAAATTTGTGCAAAAGTTAAAAATCTAAACGAAGAAGAAAAGACTCTGAGCCCTTAAATACTGAGTATGAAAATCATATAATGTTAAAAGAAAAATGCTAAGAGCTCTTCCTCAATGATCAGAAAAAGGGTAAAGACAATGTTAGGTTTTTGTGTGCTACTTTCGATCTCCAAAAAGTTCTAAATACACCACATGAAGATAACATTAACTTGTTCTACAGCCGAAAATATTCATACTATAACGAAACTGTGTATGTAAGCGGAACTAAAGAAGCATTTTGCTTCCTTTGGGGGGAGAGTGATGGAAAGCGTGGCTGTAACGAAGTTTGCAGTATAATATAACAATACCTTAAAATGGTTGACGAAAGAGGAACAATTACCGATATTAGTACTGTGATAGTTGCTCCGGGAAAATTAGAAATAGTGCAAAGTTTGCAATGTTTTATTTCTTTATGAGCAATGCGAAATCTATAAATTAATTAAAAATAACTTATCTTCTATCTTGTCATACATACATGCCAGTAGACTCAGTTCATGCAAACATATTTTTTCGCCGCCGTACAGTGTGGGCCCCTTCTGAATGGAGTACCCTTATATCAAATTCGCGTTCAAACCCAACAGACTATAATGTGATACAAATGAACACCAGTGATTTTAATGACTGGAAAATGTTTTCAAAAAAATTTTCGTGTGGAATATTTAACTCTTCCACACAGTTCAAAAGTTAAAGATACGCTAGCCGAGACCGACGAAGAAGACAAGATTGTTTAATAATTTCCTTTATCTAATTTATTTTTTCTATTTCTCTTATAATCATAATTTTGGAATGTTCTAATTTTTCCATATAATTCCTCTATTGGAAAATATAGCTCTTTGTTTTCTTCTTTGTTCTTAAACTATCCAATTTGCAAATAAAAACTATACAAATTTGGCAACAGTCATAAAATAGATTGTTTTTTTTTATAATATCTTCGAAAATCGTAAGTACAAATTAAAAAGAAAAATAAAAAAAAACGTACAAGCAAAACATCGCAACTACATTATTTCGCAAATCAATGGATATTTCTGCAATAAAAATCCCACTCTATTATTAGTGCATTCTCATTTAATGACCAATTAACAAATAAAAAATACGAAATGTAAGTTCTTCAATTTTGAGACGTTTTTTTTCTTCTCCTTTAAAATTTGTGTTTTGTTGGTTACGATGTTCTGCCTGTAAGGTATCGATTTATACATAGTAGTAAATTGTGGTACTTTGGAAATGCCAAAAATGCAGAGGATCACAAACGCAATCGACACAAAGACAGCTTCGCTCTCTCTTGCTGCTCTACAAACCGAAGTGAGCTCTGTACGTACCGATGTGTCAGAATTTAAGTCCGACATGAAGCAAATCAAAAATATTATGGAGCAGATTGGAAAATATAGCTCTTTGTTTTCTTCTTTGTTCTTAAACTATCCAATTTGCAAATAAAAACTATACAAATTTGGCAACAGTCATAAAATAGATTGTTTTTTTTTATAATATCTTCGAAAATCGTAAGTACAAATTAAAAAGAAAAATAAAAAAAAACGTACAAGCAAAACATCGCAACTACATTATTTCGCAAATCAATGGATATTTCTGCAATAAAAATCCCACTCTATTATTAGTGCATTCTCATTTAATGACCAATTAACAAATAAAAAATACGAAATGTAAGTTCTTCAATTTTGAGACGTTTTTTTTCTTCTCCTTTAAAATTTGTGTTTTGTTGGTTACGATGTTCTGCCTGTAAGGTATCGATTTATACATAGTAGTAAATTGTGGTACTTTGGAAATGCCAAAAATGCAGAGGATCACAAACGCAATCGACACAAAGACAGCTTCGCTCTCTCTTGCTGCTCTACAAACCGAAGTGAGCTCTGTACGTACCGATGTGTCAGAATTTAAGTCCGACATGAAGCAAATCAAAAATATTATGGAGCAGATGAGCATGAAACTCTCTACATCGCATGATGAGATGACCAGCGCTTTCACGAAGGTGAACGAAAACATTGCACAGCTCACACTGAAAGTGGCAGATCTCTCTGAGAAAAACAGAGAGAAGGATAAACGCATTGACGTAATGGGGCGAAAGAGCAATGCCCTCGAGCAACAGTCGCTCGACAAAAACTTAGAAATTGGTAATGTACCACGAAAAGATGACGAAGATTTAATAGAAATAGTGCATGCAATAGCAAAATCTATTGACGCACACATCGCGGACACCGACATCATCGATGCATACCGCATCAAGCAGAAAAGCAGCAACATCATTGCCAAGCAATACTCTCCTGGCGCCAAACGAGAAGTGATGCAAATATCCCGTGGAAAAAAAATTATTACTGACTCTTTTGGTGAGCAGTATATAGGAGAAACGAGAATTTACATAAACGATCAGCTGACGGCTACAAATCGCCGCTTACTCTGGCTGGCAAAAAATAAAGCAAAAGAATGTGGGTGGAAGTTTGTCTGGATCCGAGAAGGTCGTATTTTAACTAAAAAATCTGAAAACTTAAATATTATTCATATTAATACCGAAAGCGATATCGGCCTCATAATTTAGAAATATACACCCATTACATTTCCTTATATTATATTGCATTACATAATTCAATATTATTACCTACAAATATTTATAATTTAAAAAATTAACACTAATAAAAAATAAATAAAAATTAATTCAGTCACTATAAAAACATCGCCTAATAATCATTGAATAAGCAATAAACAACAACAACATAATGCACTATCTTGATATGCTCTCAGCACACGGCCTACAGAACGCAAACAATTCCGAGAGTACAAAAATTGATATTACGCGCGAGACAAGCACAAACATCGATCACCTCTTTATAAAATATAGAGAGTGCCACGCAAGTTATTATGTTAACACGAATATATCTGACCATTACGCTCTTTTGTGCACAATAAACGAAACAAATAATAATACCAACAACAATAATTACACAAACCGACAGCAGAAACAAGTCATAAATGGATATAGGGTAAATGCACAAATAATGAGCACTAACTGGGAAAATATTTTAAATGAAAATATCGTTCACGATATGTATGAGAAATTGCAGAATACATTTAAAGATATATACAAAAATTCACAAATTCAAAATACAATACAGAAAAAAAGATCAATATATTCATGGATTAATACTGATCTTGTCAAAAACTGCGCTATTAGGGATAAGTTATATAAAAGATGGTTATATAAACCAAATGATAAAGAAAGAGAACATGAATATGAAACTTTTAGAAATATATTAAATAAAAAAATAGCAAACGCGCAAAATACATTCAATAAAAACATTTTTTTTGAAAATTGAACAGATATAAGAAAGACATGGTAGACAATTAATGAAATTATTGGAATAAAGGTTACAAATCTCTATGAACTTATCATTAAAAATATTAAGACGACAAACGTTTCTGAAATTTCGAATCTCTTTGCAACACATTTTAAAGAAAACATTAACAAAACCATATACAGCTGTAATATACAAACATTGAAATATAACAAAAATACGACAAAAAATTCAGTATTTATGCAACCGGTCAAGGAAACAGAAATTTTCAATATACTTAACACAATGCATGCAAAAGGTGCGGGATACGATGAAATTCGTCCAAAAGATTTGAAAAATAATGCTCTCGCCATAACACCAGTATTAACTCGACTAGTAAACTTAAGTCATGAGGAAACAAGTATCGCAAAAACATTGAAAACGTCAATAATTCGACCAATATATAAAAATAGATCGAAATCAGATTATGGAAATTATAGACCAATCGCAATATTACCAGCAATCGAAAAAGTATTAGAAGAAATCGTAGTGCGACGACTGAATGGCTTTTTAGAAAAATACCAATAGATTCACCCAAATCAGTTTGGATTTCAGAAAGGAAAAAATATTAACCAGTTTTTAGGATTATTTGCAAATAACCTAAAAAACAGTTTAAGCAAAAATTACCATAGTCTTGTCCTTTTTGTTGATTTCAGTAAAGCGTTTAACACACTTTCACGCTATACAATTCTGGCGTACGTGGTGAATGCCTGAGCTGGTTTTAATGTTAATTGCAAGCAAGAAGGAACCGAGTCAAAGTCGCCAACCACATAAGCGATGAAATACAAACAACTCCACAGGGTTCTAAACTAGGCCCAATTATATATATATTATACATCTAACCTGGCAACAACTCTGGCAACTACTCTGGCAACTACTCTGGCAACAACTAACCTAGCAACAACAACTACCCTGGAAACAACTCTGACGACAACAACATATAAATTTCTTGAATAATTAAAAATGCTCTTAAAATTCTTTTTTACAATGTAAAACACTCAATTTATATAATTTTAGTATACTTTTTTCCTGCAGATAAGCCTTAATGGCTTCGCGGGATATCATGGAACTATGTAAATGAATTAATTAATTAAATAAAAAAAATCTATTCTCTATTCTATCTATTCTATCTATTCTATCTATTCTATCTATTCTATCTATTCTATCTATTCTATCTATTCTATCTATTCTATCTATTCTATCTATTCTATCTATTCTATCTATTCTATCTATTCTATCTATTCTATCTATTCTATCTATTCTATCTATTCTATCTATTCTATCTATTCTATCTATTCTATCTATTCTATCTATTCTATCTATTCTATCTATTCTATCTATTCTATCTATTCTATCTATTCTATCTATTCTATCTATTCTATCTATTCTATCTATTCTATCTATTCTATCTATTCTATCTATTCTATCTATTCTATCTATTCTATCTATTCTATCTATTCTATCTATTCTATCTATTCTATCTATTCTATCTATTCTATCTATTCTATCTATTCTATCTATTCTAT
Organism: Dryomyza anilis; assembly: GCA_951804985.1. Classification (NCBI taxonomy): domain Eukaryota; kingdom Metazoa; phylum Arthropoda; class Insecta; order Diptera; family Dryomyzidae; genus Dryomyza; species Dryomyza anilis. The sequence goes on from OX638135.1 coordinate 33,811,532, forward strand.
CTATTCTATCTATTCTATCTATTCTATCTATTCTATCTATTCTATCTATTCTATCTATTCTATCTATTCTATCTATTCTATCTATTCTATCTATTCTATCTATTCTATCTATTCTATCTATTCTATCTATTCTATCTATTCTATCTATTCTATCTATTCTATCTATTCTATCTATTCTATCTATTCTATCTATTCTATCTATTCTATCTATTCTATCTATTCTATCTATTCTATCTATTCTATCTATTCTATCTATTCTATCTATTCTATCTATTCTATCTATTCTATCTATTCTATCTATTCTATCTATTCTATCTATTCTATCTATTCTATCTATTCTATCTATTCTATCTATTCTATCTATTCTATCTATTCTATCTATTCTATCTATTCTATCTATTCTATCTATTCTATCTATTCTATCTATTCTATCTATTCTATCTATTCTATCTATTCTATCTATTCTATCTATTCTATCTATTCTATCTATTCTATCTATTCTATCTATTCTATCTATTCTATCTATTCTATCTATTCTATCTATTCTATCTATTCTATCTATTCTATCTATTCTATCTATTCTATCTATTCTATCTATTCTATCTATTCTATCTATTCTATCTATTCTATCTATTCTATCTATTCTATCTATTCTATCTATTCTATCTATTCTATCTATTCTATCTATTCTATCTATTCTATCTATTCTATCTATTCTATCTATTCTATCTATTCTATCTATTCTATCTATTCTATCTATTCTATCTATTCTATCTATTCTATCTATTCTATCTATTCTATCTATTCTATCTATTCTATCTATTCTATCTATTCTATCTATTCTATCTATTCTATCTATTCTATCTATTCTATCTATTCTATCTATTCTATCTATTCTATCTATTCTATCTATTCTATCTATTCTATCTATTCTATCTATTCTATCTATTCTATCTATTCTATCTATTCTATCTATTCTATCTATTCTATCTATTCTATCTATTCTATCTATTCTATCTATTCTATCTATTCTATCTATTCTATCTATTCTATCTATTCTATCTATTCTATCTATTCTATCTATTCTATCTATTCTATCTATTCTATCTATTCTATCTATTCTATCTATTCTATCTATTCTATCTATTCTATCTATTCTATCTATTCTATCTATTCTATCTATTCTATCTATTCTATCTATTCTATCTATTCTATCTATTCTATCTATTCTATCTATTCTATCTATTCTATCTATTCTATCTATTCTATCTATTCTATCTATTCTATCTATTCTATCTATTCTATCTATTCTATCTATTCTATCTATTCTATCTATTCTATCTATTCTATCTATTCTATCTATTCTATCTATTCTATCTATTCTATCTATTCTATCTATTCTATCTATTCTATCTATTCTATCTATTCTATCTATTCTATCTATTCTATCTATTCTATCTATTCTATCTATTCTATCTATTCTATCTATTCTATCTATTCTATCTATTCTATCTATTCTATCTATTCTATCTATTCTATCTATTCTATCTATTCTATCTATTCTATCTATTCTATCTATTCTATCTATTCTATCTATTCTATCTATTCTATCTATTCTATCTATTCTATCTATTCTATCTATTCTATCTATTCTATCTATTCTATCTATTCTATCTATTCTATCTATTCTATCTATTCTATCTATTCTATCTATTCTATCTATTCTATCTATTCTATCTATTCTATCTATTCTATCTATTCTATCTATTCTATCTATTCTATCTATTCTATCTATTCTATCTATTCTATCTATTCTATCTATTCTATCTATTCTATCTATTCTATCTATTCTATCTATTCTATCTATTCTATCTATTCTATCTATTCTATCTATTCTATCTATTCTATCTATTCTATCTATTCTATCTATTCTATCTATTCTATCTATTCTATATATTCTATCTATTCTATCTATTCTATCTATTCTATCTATTCTATCTATTCTATCTATTCTATCTATTCAATCTATTCTATCTATTCTATCTATTCTATCTATTCTATCTATTCTATCTATTCTATCTATTCTATCTATTCTATCTATTCTATGTGGGAGATAGATAATAGATGTACCGGAAGGTGTATCTAGAATGACAATTTAAAGCTTATTTAGTAAAGCATTTCATTTACATTGAAAAGATTTTTGTGCAAATCAATATAAATTGAAATGATTTTATTTATTAATAATTTTATTTATTTATAATTTTATATTAAAAATAATTGTATTATTTATTGTTTTAGTATTGTATAAAGAAAAAAAAATTTTAATAATAGTTTAGTATTATTGTGAAAGAATATTGAAAAAATTTGAAAAATTTTTGTTTTAAAAGAAAATTTAATTTATTGTACCTTGTGTATCAGGGTTTATTAAATAAAAAATAATTATTTATTTTTCTCGATTTTAAAAGAGTTAATAAAATATTTAAGTTAATGTGACAAAATTATTTAAAATATCTTATTAAAAATGAAATGTTATTCGTTTTTTAAGGTTTCTAGTTCTTTTAGAAATAAATTTAATTTAGGAAATTAAAATTTATTTATTTAGTTAGATTAATTAAATAATTTTAATTTCTAATATTTTATGGGATAAGCTGTAAAATAAATATTTAAAAGTAATTATTAAAAAAGATAAAAATATATGCTTAGAATTAGCAATTATTAAAAAATTTGTTATAATTTATTTAATAAATTATATTATTTATTAAACTTTAATTATTTATAAAAGTATTTTCTTTAATATTAAAAGAAAAGTAATGATGATAAAATTAGTATATTTTTATGTAAAAATAATTTTAAATGAAAAGTTTATGTAAAGAATTCGGCAAAAATAATATTCGCCTGTTTAACAAAAACATGTCTTTTTGAAATTAATTTAAAGTCTAGCCTGCCCACTGATATTTATGAAATGGCCGCAGTATACGAACTGTGCAAAGGTAGCATAATCATTAGTCTTTTAATTGAAGGCTGGTATGAATGGTTGGACGAAATATTAACTGTTTCATTTAAATTTATTATAAAATTTTATTTTTTAGTCAAAAAGCTAAAATTATATTTTGTTTATTTTAATTGTGTAGATTAATTTTGTTATTATAAATTAAAATATTTTATTGGGGTGATATTAAAATTTAATAAACTTTTAATTTTTAAAATCATTAATTTATGAATAATTAATCCGTTAATAACGATTAAAAATTTAAGTTACTTTAGGGATATCAGTGTAATTTTTTTGGAGAGTTCATATCGATAAAAAAGATTGCGACCTCGATGTTGGATTAAGATATAATTTTGGGCGCAGCCGTTCAAATTTTAAGTCTGTACGACTTTTAAATTCTTACATGATCTGAGTTCAAATCGGCGTAAGCCAGGTTGGTTTCTATCTTTAATTTATTAAAATATTATCGTACGAAAGGACCAAGTATTTGAATAATTTTATTTTTTATTATGGCAGTTTAGTGCAATAAATTTAGAATTTATTTATGTAATTTTTATTACAAATAGTACTTGTTTCATATCGAGTTAATTTTGTCATTAGTAGGAAGATTATTATTAATTGTTTGTTTACTAGTAAGAGTTGCTTTTTTAACTTTATTAGAACGGAAAGTATTAGGTTATATTCAAATTCGTAAGGGTCCTAATAAAGTTGGAATTATAGGAATTCCGCAACCATTTTGTGATGCAATTATGTTATTTACAAAGGAACAAACTTATCCTTTGTTATCAAATTATATTTCTTATTATCTTTCTCCAGTATTTTCATTATTTTTGTCTCTTATGGTTTGAATGTGTATACCGTTATTAATTAAGTTATTTCCTTTTAATCTAGATTTATTATTCTTTTTATGTTGCACTAGTTTAGGTGTTTACACAGTTATAATTGCTGGGTGGTCTTCTAATTCAAATTATGCTTTATTAGGAGGATTTCGAGCGGTTGCTCAGACTATTTCTTATGAAGTTAGATTAGCTTTAATTTTATTATCTTTTGTTTTTTTAATTGGAAATTATAATATAATTGGTTTTATTAATTATCAGTATTATACTTGATTTTTGATTATTTTATTTCCATTAGCATTAGTTTGGTTTAGAATTTCTTTGGCAGAAACTAATCGTACTCCTTTTGATTTTGCTGAAGGGGAGTCTGAGCTAGTTTCTGGATTTAATGTTGAGTACAGAAGAGGTGGATTTGCATTAATTTTTTTAGCAGAGTATGCTAGAATTTTATTTATAAGTATATTATTTAGACTAATATTTTTAGGTGGAGATGTATTTAATTTGTTATTTTATGTAAAGTTGACTTTTATTTCTTTTGTGTTTATTTGGGTTCGTGGGCCTTCACCTCGATTTCGTTATGATAAATTAATGTATTTAGCTTGAAAATGTTTTTTACCTTTTTCTTTAAATTATCTGTTATTTTTCATTGGATTTAAAATTTTATTAGTTTATTCGATTTTATTAATTAAATTTAGTAAAGTTAATAGAAAATTTTATATCTGTCTTATGTTTTCAAAACATAAGCTTGTTCAAGCTCATTAACTAATTTAAAAGTCTATCTCATCATTTAGCTACTATTGGGTTAATTAAGTAGTATAAGAAGTATACAACAGTAAGGATTTGACCTACAATTACTTATGGATCTTCTACTGGTCGTGCTCCAATTCATGTTAATAATATTACTGTTACTACTATACCTCAAAATATAATTTTATTAATTGGGTAAAAATGAATTCCTCGAAATTTACTTAAGTGGTAAAATGGCAAGATTGCTATTGATAGTACTAATTACTCCCCCCAGTTTATTTGGAATTGACCGAAGAATAGCATAAGCAAATAGGAAGTATCATTCAGATTGAATATGGACTGGAGTAACTAATGGATTAACAGGGATGAAATTATCTGGGTCTCCTAAAAGGTATGGGTTAATAAGAGTTAATAGAATTAATAATCCTAATATTACTAAAAACCCTACGACGTCCTTAAATGTAAAATAAGGGTGGAAAGGAATTTTGTCGATATTTGAATTTAATCCTATAGGGTTATTTGATCCTGTTTGGTGAAGAAATAATAAATGAATGATTGTTATTGCTAGCACAATAAATGGTAAAATAAAATGAAAAGTAAAAAATCGAGTTAATGTGGCGTTATCCACAGCAAATCCTCCTCAAACTCATTGTACTAAATCAATTCCTAGGTATGGAATTGCTGATAATAAGTTTGTAATAACAGTAGCCCCTCAAAATGACATTTGTCCTCAAGGAAGAACATTTCCTATAAAGGCAGTTCCTATAACTAAAAATAATAAGATTACACCTGCTATTCAGGTAGGGGTAAATAAGTATGATCCGTAATAAATTCCTCGTCCTACATGAAGATAAATACAAATAAAAACCAGTTGGGAAGGTTAGATCACATGGGAAATTTTAAAGTAGGTGTAATTATGATAGTTAGGATTATCAAAATTATAGTCGGTCTAAGCCGACTATAAATACCCTACACATATGTGTGGTTACCATTCAAAGTGATATATAGGTCACCAGGGTATACGAATCCTGAAAATAACTACAAACATTTAATCGCTGAAGAATTTCCATTCATTTGATACCCATATTTACAAATGGGTAGGTGTACCGAATTTCGATTTTTTTTTTGTGAACCACAAGTCTTTTCTCCGGAAAACTTTATTATCATGTATTTGAGCATGATGTCAATATATATTTGACCAAAAAAGTTTACCTAAGCACGTATACATAAAAATTGATCTTTATATGTACATTTTATATGAGGTATTTGAACATAAGTGGTCGGATCATAGGTCACAATGGATCGATCTCGCCAATTTTCGCACATACAGCGTAGGTATATTAGTAATCTAAGTTATAAGTTTCATTTATCTAGCTCTTCAATTTTAAAAGTCTTAGGGATTTCAACAGACAGACGGACAGACAGACAGACGGACAGACAGACGGACAGACGGACATCGCTAAATCGACTCAGGAGGTCATGCTGATCAAGAATATATATACTTTTCCATACCGGAGATGCTTCCTTCTGGGTGTTACAAACGGCGTACCAAACTGAATATACCCTTTCACTTTTAGTGTAGGGTATAAAAATGATGCTCCATTAGCGTGTAGTGTTCGTAATAATCAACCGTAATTTACATCACGACAAATGTGATTTACTCTATTAAATGTCATATTGATATCTGCTGTATAGTGTATAGCTAAAAATAGGCCTGTTAAAATTTGAGTTACTAAGCAAATTCCTAATAATGACCCATAATTTCATCAGGCTGAAATATTAATAGGAGCTGGTAAGTCTACTAATGCATTATTTGCAATTTTTAGTAAGGGGTGATTTGATCGAATAGGTTTATTCATTAATTTATTAATATTTTAGTAAGAATATTTTAGTAATTTTTACAATAGCAATTAAAGTAACTAATAAGTAATTTATTAATAAAATGGTTACTGAATTAGTTGGATAATTATATAGTTTGTATAGTCTAATTGAATTTTCTAAATTAAATGAGTTTATGTTTGATAACTGTTGTATTTCGTTATTAATAATAAAAAATGAAATCGTTGATTTATCTATAATTAAAGATAAAATAAATAATAGTGAAATTATTATGATAGAAGCAATTGATAATTTTATTGATAATGAAAACATTTCATTTGAAGCTAAAAATGTAACATAAATAAATAAAACTAATATTCCCCCTAAAAAAATTAGGAATAATACATAGGAGAATCAAAATCTTTTAGAAATTATTCCTGTAATTAAGCAAATTGTCAGGGTTTGTACTAAAAGTATTAAACCTATTGCCAAGGGATGAATTATTTGTATGAAGATAAAATTAAAAATTATTATAATAGAAAATAATATAAGTTGTATAATTTCAAGAAGTAGTTTAATTAAAATATTAATTTGGGGGATTAATGATAAAGAAATTTCTTTCTTCTTGAAGTTTTAAAAAAGTATCTTTTATTTTTGGATTACAAGACCAATTTTTTTATTAAACTATTAAAACTAATGATTATAATTATATATTGAAGTCTACCAAGTATTTTGTTAATTATAGTTTTTTTTGTATTTGTTTCTAACCGTAAACATTTACTGTCTATATTATTAAGATTAGAATATATTGTTTTAAGATTATTTTTGTTATTATTTATTTATTTAAATGTATTTAATTATGAAAGATTTTTTTGTATAATATTTTTAACTTTTAGTGTCTGTGAAGGGGCGTTAGGTCTCTCAATTTTAGTTTCAATAATTCGAACTCATGGGAATGATTATTTTCAATCTTTTAATTCTTTACAATGTTAAAAATTTTATTTATAATTTTATTTTTAGTTCCAGTGTGTTTTATTAATAATGATTTTTGAATGGTTGAAAATTTATTGTTTATTATTACATTTTTTGTTATTATGTTTAATTATTTTAGAAATTATTTTATAAATATTTCTTATTTTTTAGGCTGTGACATATTGTCTTATGGATTAATTTTATTAAGTTTTTGAATCTGTTCTCTTATGTTAATAGCAAGAGAATCGGTTAATAAATATAGTAATTAATTTTTTTTTTTAATTAGTGTATTAATGTTATTATTGTTTTTAGTTTTAACTTTTAGAAAAATGAGTTTATTTATTTTTTGAAAGTAGTTTAATTCCAACTTTATTTTTAATTCTAGGATGGGGGTATCAACCTGAGCGTCTTCAAGCTGGGGTATATTTATTATTTTATACTTTGTTAGTGTCTTTACCTATATTAGTAGGAATTTTTTATTTATATAATTTTTCTGGGTCTATACATTTTTATTTGTTAAGAGATTACTTATTTAATAGTGAGTTTTATTTTGGTATAATTTTGGTTTTTTTTTAGTGAAAATGCCTATATTTTTAGTTAATTTATGACTTCCAAAGGCTCATGTTGAAGCTTCTGTTTCTGGTTCAATAATTTTAGCCGGAATTATATAAAAATTAGGTGGATATGGTTTATTACGGGTATTTTCTTTTTTACAATTAGTCGGGTTAAAATTAAATTTTATCTGGATTAGAATTAGTTTAGTAGGAGGTGTTTTAATTAGTTTTGTTTGTTTGCGGCAAACAGATCTTAAGGCTTTAATTGCTTATTCTTCTGTGGCACATATGGGAATTGTTTTAGCTGCATTAATAACTATAAGATACTGAGGGATATGGGGTCGTACACATTAATAATTGGTCATGGGCTATGCTCTTCTGGTTTGTTTTGTTTAGCAAATATTACTTATGAACGGTTAGCAAGACGAAGTCTTTTAATTAATAGGGGGTTATTAAATTTTATACCTTCAATAACTTTAGGATGATTCCTATTAAGATCAGCCAATATAACAGCTCCACCAACATTAAATTTATTAGGCGAAATTTCTTTATTAAATAGAATTGTTGGCTGGTCATGAGTGTCAATGATTATATTATCTTCATTATCTTTTATTAGAGCGGCTTATACTTTATATTTATATGCCTATAGACAACATGGTAAAATTTTCTCTAGAGTTTATTCGTGAGTATGGTAATATTCGTGAGTATCTCCTTTTGTTTTTACATTGATTCCCTTTAAATTTACTAATTTTAAAAAGAGATATGTGTATACTTTGATTATATTTAAATACTTTATTAAAAATATTGATTTGTGGTGTCAATGATATGAATTTATTCATTTTAAAACGTGAAATTTATTTCAATTTGTACAATTAGTTTTTTATCTTTAATTTCTATTAGAATTAGATTATTTTTTTATCAGTTTAAATTTTTTGCTTAATGAATTAGTTTATTTTTTGGAATGAGAAGTAGTGTGTTTACGTACAAACGTAAACTCGATATGTTTGAACATCTCCGTCCGTCATATCCACTCAATCGATTATTTATCGATTACTGCGGCGAACCGATCGACCGTCGGCTCTGTCAACGTTCGCCGCACATAATATCACTCGTTACGTTTACTTTTAATCGAACGCACGATACCCACCCGTCTCCGGACATTTAAAGTTTAAATTGTAAACTCACCCGTCACCGCGAAATAATAACCCAAAAACCCGTCAACGCGCCAAACCGGTCCCCGCGACAAATAATATAAACAATTAAAACAAACATTCAACAATCAACACAAACTCACAACAATAACAGGAAGGAACAACCACAGGATGAATCATACACTACAAACATTTCAACAGAAACAACACGGAATTACAACATTTACACAACATACTCGGCTTAACCCACTGAAAAATAAGGTAAAATCTTGTATTTTATATATTGTATTTTGCCACATAAATCGTGACCCACTCGACTCAATAAATTTAAATTACGTATTTCAATTCGTGTTTCCCAATCCGCCAACTGCCATTACTTCGTTCGCCAGCCGAACATTTGGTCACTTCGAGCCTTTATTAAAAGGACTACGAAATAGTTTTGGCAAGGATTGACCAGCTGAAGCAATAAAAATATTTGGCGTTAATTTTAATTTAATTAAAATCGACCCGACCCGTAATAAAAGTAAAAAAAAAAATAACAAAATAAAACAATTGTGGAACTAAAGTGAAATTGTTTTTGCAAAAAAGTCTTATTTTTTGCAAACCGACCCGACCCGAAGAAAACGATCGTATTATACGATACGTTTAAAAATAAATATACATTCACCAAAGTGTTAAATATAATTTAACAAAAACAATTGATTTTATTTATTTTCACATTTTTGAATTGTTACAATATATTTTATTTAACAAAATCGCCAAATATTTTAGTTTCATTTGTTTCAGCTATCTACTCGCCGCTGCACTCGTTTGTTTATTTGCTTTATTTGCTCATAAAACAAATAGACATACACACTTATGCACTCACAGTAAAGAGAGCTGCTGTCAAGTGTGTACAGGGTTGCCACGTTTTTCACTTAAATAGTGTTTTCGTGGGATTTTATAAATTACCCGTGGGAACCAAAAAATTATCCCATATTTTTTGGAAATTGCCTATTGAGCAATATTTAACCCGTTTATACCCACATTTAAGCTTTTTTAACCCTTTTAGACCCAAAAAATCATTTTTATTGATATTTAACAATTTTTTATAGAAAAACTATTATAAAAAATTAGCAGACCCGTTTTTTATCAAAAATATTTTTTAAAGCTTAACCCATAGCGACCCAAAATCATTTAATTGATTTTTTAAATAAAGTTTAAGAATTTTTTTTTACAAAATAAATTCTTTTATCGAATTTTTATAAAAAATATTTTTGATTTTTAACACATTGCGACCCAAAAAGCTTAACTACGCTATACAATTTTATTTGCGACCCGGTTTACCACTAAATAAAATTTTAAAGTTAACCCATTGCGACCCAAAGATAAAATTTTCAAAATTTGTTGAAATTTTATCTAAAAAACTAAGTTTTGCAATACGTTTCGTTGGTAATAATAATTGCAGTTAACCCAATTAACACCCAAAAATAATTTTATTTATTTTTATAAAAAGTTTTTAAATTTTTTTAGAAGTTTTCTGAAAAAATATATACGACCCGTGAAAATCCAAAATAATTTGTGAAGATTAATCACATTGACCCACACATAAAATTTGCTTATAAATTTTTTGTGAATTTTTTCAAATTTATTTTTGAAAATGTATTGCGACTCGTTATAAATTTAAAAATCATTTTTTAAATTAAGCCATCCAGACCCAACATTTTATTATTGAATTTTTTCAGAATTTGTGAAGTTATTTAAATTGAATATTATTTAAACACAACCCCAATAATAAAAAAGATGGCGGCTCTGACAGCATTTATTCAATTCGGAAACGACATTATTGAATTTGAGCAAACTATTTGCGAGACCCCTACCCAAGATTTAGTACCTCATGCCTTAGAATTTCATCGAAAGCAGCTTACTTTTCTGTGGGCTAATTTCCAAACTTCGTATAATACTATACGAAGTGAACCCGACAGTTCCGATGTGGACCGAAAGAAGCTGAAAGGTAAATATACGAAAGGATACAACGCATATATCGCTGTATTTCTTCCCTTTCAGAAATAATGGAGACCCTAAAACAACCGATTGAAACTCCTAAGGCAAGAGAAGAAACGACCCCAATTCAATTTGCACCCTCTATTCATTTAGCCCCGTGTGACACGGATAATTTTGATGGTGACTACGTCACCTGGCCCACTTTTAGAGATATGTTTTCTGCTCTCTACATCAACAACGCCAGATTAAGCAATGTGGAAAAACTTTTCCATCAAAAGACCCGAGGCGAAGTAAGAGACATTGTTAAGAATGCTCCTCTTACCAATGATGGTTTTATACTGGCATGGAGTAATCTCGTTGAACAATACGAGAATAAAAGAATGCAAGTAAATGCTCAACTCAAGACCCTATTGAATTTGCCACCAGTTTCGTCTGAGTCCGGTAGCTCTATTAAAAAGCTACAACGGACAATCAACAACTGTGTGACGACCCTGCAAATGTTGGATATAGACACAGATAACTGGAGTCCAGTTCTAGTTTATCTGTGTTCGACCCGTCTCCCCAAAAACACGCTAGAGATATTTGAAAGATCTCTAGCAGATAGTTCAGAAATTCCTGAATGGAGAATTTTGGACAAGTTTTTGACCCAAACATACAAGACCCCTGAATCTGTTGGCGACATTAAGTCTTCGACTACGAAGACTAGTCAACAAACGGTTTCCAGTAATGCTGGACCCAAAACTTGGGGAGACAAACGTGTGAACGCATTTCACACAAATGTATATAAAAATCCATTTGCAACAAAAACGACAAGACCCAGGTTTGTTGAGCCAAGACCCATCCATGCCATGGGAAGTTGATGGTGCCATTTGCAGAATTTGCAATGGTAAGCACACTCTTCGTGAGTGCCCCAGATTCATATCCATGAAAGTGGAGAGTGCTGTTTTAATTGTTTAGCAGTATCTCACAGCATCAGGGACTGTAAGAGCGGATATAAATGTCGCTTTTGTAGCAAAAAGCATCATTCGCTTTTACATTTAGCATTGCTAGACCCGAAAGCAGACCCAAAAGACCGCCCAAGCACAAGTGCAGCTGCATCTAAATCTGATCAGCCGTCAACTTCACAGCGGAAAGCTTTCACGACCCTTATACAGTCCACTGACTCAAGACCCACCCAAGACATCGAAGAGACACGTTTTGCGATGAAGAGCATTCTTCTGGGAACAGCAATGCTCAACATTGAACACGAAGGCGAAATGTTCCTGGCGCGCGCTCTAATCGACTCTGGATCAGAAGCGACTTTTATCACGGAGCAGTTGAGGAAGCGGATAGGACTTCCAACTAACGCCATAGGCGCTCAGGTAACAGGACTCAACCAAACAGTTGCAGCAACCCCGTTCAAATCGTGTCCATTGACATTGCGTTCAACAACTTACCCGAATTTCAGAGTCAAAACGCATATCGTTACATATTTTAATAAAGTGACCCTCGATACTTTATTGACTCGTTTCTGGGAAATTGAAGAAGTACCAAAATCCACGACCCTCTCAAATGCAGATATGAATTGTGAAAACAATTTCATACAGACATTACGCCGAGAACCCTCAGGCCGTTATGTAGTGACCCTGCCATTTAAAGACCCAAATTGCATTGATCTTGGACTATCAAGACATATTGCAATGGCGCAATATTTGAGAAATGAAAAGTCCTTACTCAAAAGACCCGCTGTTAATAAGGACTTTTCATTTCTCACCCGCTGTTAAAGCAGAATAAGACCAAGCGATTTGCGAATATTTGCAACTTGGTCATATGAGAAAAGTGACTCATTCGCCAGCTAAATCTTGCACACCCACCCACTACTATTTACCACATCATGCAGTCATAAAACCCGATCGTGTCACAACAAAGCTGCGTGTTGTATTTAATGCATCCAGCAATACTGCCAACGGCAAGAGCCTAAATGATGTGTTGCATACTGGACCCGTTCTACAACAAGATTTAGTTTTGCAAATTATTAAATGGCGTCTTTTCAAATTTGTCTTTAATGCTGACATTGAAAAAATGTATCGTCAAATTTGCGTCGACCCTGCACACTCACCCTATCAAAGAATTTTGTTTAGGAAATCCTTAGAAGAACCCATTCAGGATTATGAGTTGCAAACAGTTACATTTGGTGTTAACTGTGCCCCTTACTTTGCCATTCGGACCCTACAGCAATTAGCGCAAGACGTACATGAGACCCACCCACAGTCTTCGTATATTCTACGAAACTGCATGTACGTAGATGATGTTCTGGCAGGCACTCATGAGATTGAAAGTGCTATTAATGCTCGAGATGAGCTAATCGCTGCTTTAAATCAGCAGGATTTTCGTTGCGCAAGTGGATTGCGAACGCACCCGAAATATTGGAAAATCTGCCACAAGAACACTTGCTGCTAACAGATTTACTTAATTTATCTGAGCAATGTCAAGGTAATGCAAAGACCCTAGGCATTCGATGGAATGCTAAAAAAGATTTTTTCTTTTTTCAAGTCCCACTCATCGAACTAAAAGATGCATACACAAAACGCGAAGTTTTGTCTTCTATTGCGAAGCTGTTTGACCCTGCTGGTTGGTTAGCGCCAATTATAGTGGCCGCCAAAATAATTATGCAACAGGTATGGCTCGACAAAACTGAGTGGGACGATATTCTAAACCCGTTGACCCAAAGTAGATGGCAATCGTTTATCGATGGTTATCCATCGATAAACAGAATTGAGATTCCCAGATGGACTCATTTCGCACCTGACGTTTCCGTTCAATTTCACGGATTTTGCGACGCCTCAGAAATGGCATATGCTGCAGCTCTCTATGGTCGCATACAAGATGCCAACTGCGCTGTCGTCACGACCCTTCTGGCAGCGAAGACACGTGTAGCACCCGTCAAAACCGTTTCACTGCCACGACTCGAACTATGCGGTGCTGTTTTGCTCGCAAATATAGTTGATGCCATTCTACCTAAAATAGACATGACCCAGTACAATACGTACTTTTGGACAGACTCGACTATTGTCATAGCCTGGCTCAATAAACCGCCCTGCACTTGGACCACTTTTGTAGCCAACCGTATTTCGACCATTACAGAAAGCGTTGGTGTTGAAAATTGGCAACATGTCGATTCACACGAAAACCCTGCGGACGTAGCAAGCCGCGGTTATTCTGTGCTAGAACTTGCAGAACATGAACTCTGGTGGAACGGTCCAAGTTAGCTAAGGTGCGTAAGAGATGAATGGCCAATCTCCACTGACCCGATCGACACGACCCTTGATCTTAAACCAATTAAGACATTTGCGATCACGACCCAAGAGGATGTGTTGGAACGATTTTCCACACTTCCGAAAGCATTAAGAGTCTTAGCGTACGTTCTAAGATTCGTGAGAAATTCTTTACCATCGCGTTGTACTCAACTATTGAAATAGTACCCGAGGAAATTAAGATGGTCAAAGAAAGACTCATAGTAGTGAGTCAGAAAATGTGTTTTTCTGATGAATATATCGCTTTGACGAATAAAACCCAAATTTCGTGCAAAAGTTCACTACTAACCCTAAACCCATTTATAGACAGTAAAGGTCTATTAAGAGCACATCGTAGATTAGCAAAGTCACCGACCCTTACATATAATGAACGCCACCCAATAATTTTAGCGTATCATTGCAGACTTGCTAAACTCTTGACCCATATGACCCACATTGTGACCCTACACGGTGGTAACCAATTAGTTTTGAGGCTACTACGAGCTGAATTTTGGATTATTAAGCTCAAGACCCTGATCAAAACTACGATCAATAATTGCAAAATTTGTGTGTTTCACAAAAAGAAACAACAAACACAAATAATGGCTGCATTGCCTCTAGAGCGCACCACACTCACGCGCCCATTCACAAACACAGGTGTAGATTTCGCAGGACCCGTTGAAATCAAAAATTACACCGGGCGAGCCTGTTTGATTACAAAAGGCTATGTGTGCGTGTTTGTTTGCTTTGCAACAAAAGCGGTTCATCTTGAACCAGCCAGCGATCTTATGACCCAAGCCTTTTTAGCGGCTTTTTCCCGATTTTTTTCGAGGCGCGTATGTCCTGCCGCCATTTACTCCGACAACGGAACTAATTTTGTCGGAACAGCACAAATGCTGAAGAAAGATCGGCGAGATTTTATGAAGACACTGCAGACCCAAGTAGTAGCGACCCACCGTCATCAAGAACTAACCTGGCATTTTAATCCACCCGGAGCTCCACACATGGGTGGACTCTGGGAAGCCGGCGTCAAAAGTTTCAAGACACATTTAAAAAAGATATCTGCAAGTCAAAGATTTACGTTCGAAGAGATTTCGACTTTGATTGCACGAATTAAAGGTTGCCTTAATTGACGACCCTTAAGCCCTTCAAGCGAAAATCCTTTCGATTTTTCGCCATTGACCCCAGGACACTTTCTAATTGGTACTCCGATATTGACCCCAGCTGAACCCGATGTAAGCAACTCGACCCTAAATGTTGTAAATCGTTGGCAGAAGCTGAAGATATTACTTCACCATTTCTGTAACAGATGGAAAGATGAATATCTTAAAGAATTACATAAACGCTATAAATGGAAAAACCCGCAGAAATGCGTTGAAGTAAATGATCTCGTTGTTATTCGACACGAGAATTTACCCCCAAACGAGTGGACCCTAGGGCGAGTAGTAAAAACGTATCTAGGTTCAGACTCAAGAACCAGAGTCGTCGATATTCGAACGGCCAAAGGGACTACTACTAGACCCATTACAAAAGTAGTAGTCCTACCCACCCAATAAATACCCATTTAGGTCGCCATGGCAATATACAATTTGACCCACCCTTATTTTTCAGTAGCCATGGCCCCAAACAACAAGCGCGTCAGCAGCGGTTCCAACAACAGCGGTGCAAACACCAAGCGCGCAAATAATAAGCGCCACAACCACAGCGGTGCCAATAAAAAGCGCGCCAACAGCAAGCGCCCCAACAACAAGCGGTGCAACAACACCAACGACAACAATGCCAGCACGAGCAGTGGCAGTCGCACCGAGGGCAACCGCAACAACAACACCAGCTGGCGCAACAAAAAGTCTTCCCGACTTAACTCCGCCCACTCTAGCCGTCGTTCCGATTCAACTGGACGACACACTCGACCCTCGACCCAACATGTGGCGTGTGGAATTTGCCGCCAAGATCATCGCCTGTCCACCTACTTCAGGTTCAGGGAGAAGAACCTGGTGCGCTGGAACTGGCAGAACATGAACTCTGGTGGAACGGTCCAAGTTGGCTAAGGTGCGTAAGAGATGAATGGCCAATCTCCACTGACCCGATCGACACGACCCTTGATCTTAAACCAATTAAGACATTTGCGATCACGACCCAAGAGGATGTGTTGGAACGGTTTTCCACACTTCCGAAAGCATTAAGAGTCTTAGCGTACGTTCTAAGATTCGTGAGAAATTCTTTACCATCGCGTCGTACTCAAATGACCCACTCAACTATTGAAATAGTACCCGAGGAAATTAAGATGGTCAAAGAAAGACTCATAGTAGTGAGTCAGAAAATGTGTTTTTCTGATGAATATATCGCTTTGACGAATAAAACCCAAATTTCATGCAAAAGTTCACTACTAACCCTAAACCCATTTATAGACAGTAAAGGTCTATTAAGAGCACATGGTAGATTAGCAAAGTCACCGACCCTTACATATAATGAACGCCACCCAATAATTTTAGCGTATCATTGCAACTCTTGACCCATATGACCCACATTGTGACCCTACACGGTGGTAACCAATTAGTTTTGAGGCTACTACGAGCTGAATTTTGGATTATTAAGCTCAAGACCCTGATCAAAACTACGATCAATAATTGCAAAATTTGTGTGTTGCACAAAAAGAAACAACAAACACAAATAATGGCTGCATTGCCTCTAGAGCGCACCACACTCACGCGCCCATTCACAAACACAGGTGTAGATTTCGCAGGACCCGTTGAAATCAAAAATTACACCGGGCGAGCCTGTTTGATTACAAAAGCCTATGTGTGCGTGTTTGTTTGCTTTGCAACAAAAGCGGTTCATCTTGAACCAGCCAGTGATCTTACGACCCAAGCCTTTTTAGCGGCTTTTTCCCGATTTTTTTCGAGGCGCGGATGTCCTGCCGCCATTTACTCCGACAACGGAACTAATTTTGTCGGAGCAGCACAAATGCTGAAGAAAGATCGGCAAGATTTTATAAAGACACTGCAGACCCAAGTAGTAGCGACCCACAGTCATCAAGAACTAACCTGGCATTTTAATCCACCCGGAGCTCCACACATGGGTGGACTCTGGGAAGCCGGCGTCAAAAGTTTCAAGACACATTTAAAAAAGATATCTGCAAGTCAAAGATTTACGTTCGAAGAGATTTCGACTTTGATTGCACGAATTAAAGGTTGCCTTAATTGACGACCCTTAAGCCCTTCAAGCGAAAATCCTTTCGATTTTTCGCCATTGACCCCAGGACACTTTCTAATTGGTACTCCGATATTGACCCCAGCTGAACCCGATGTAAGCAACTCGACCCTAAATGTTGTAAATCGTTGGCAGAAGCTGAAGATATTACTTCACCATTTCTGTAACAGATGGAAAGATGAATATCTTAAAGAATTACATAAACGCTATAAATGGAAAAACCCGCAGAAATGCGTTGAAGTAAATGATCTCGTTGTTATTCGACACGAGAATTTACCCCCAAACGAGTGGACCCTAGGGCGAGTAGTAAAAACGTATCTAGGTTCAGACTCAAGAACCAGAGTCGTCGATATTCGAACGGCCAAAGGGACTACTACTAGACCCATTACAAAAGTAGTAGTCCTACCCACCCAATAAATACCCATTTAGGTCGCCATGGCAATATACAATTTGACCCACCCTTATTTTTCAGTAGCCATGGCCCCAAACAACAAGCGCGTCAGCAGCGGTTCCAACAACAGCGGTGCAAACACCAAGCGCGCAAATAATAAGCGCCACAACCACAGCGGTGCCAATAAAAAGCGCGCCAACAGCAAGCGCCCCAACAACAAGCGGTGCAACAACACCAACGACAACAATGCCAGCACGAGCAGTGGCAGTCGCACCGAGGGCAACCGCAACAACAACACCAGCTGGCGCAACAAAAAGTCTTCCCGACTTAACTCCGCCCACTCTAGCCGTCGTTCCGATTCAACTGGACGACACACTCGACCCTCGACCCAACATGTGGCGTGTGGAATTTGCCGCCAAGATCATCGCCTGTCCACCTACTTCAGGTTCAGGGAGAAGAACCTGGTGCGCTAGAACTGGCAGAACATGAACTCTGGTGGAACGGTCCAAGTTGGCTAAGGTGCGTAAGAGATGAATGGCCAATCTCCACTGACCCGATCGACACGACCCTTGATCTTAAACCAATTAAGACATTTGCGATCACGACCCAAGAGGATGTGTTGGAACGGTTTTCCACACTTCCGAAAGCATTAAGAGTCTTAGCGTACGTTCTAAGATTCGTGAGAAATTCTTTACCATCGCGTCGTACTCAAATGACCCACTCAACTATTGAAATAGTACCCGAGGAAATTAAGATGGTCAAAGAAAGACTCATAGTAGTGAGTCAGAAAATGTGTTTTTCTGATGAATATATCGCTTTGACGAATAAAACCCAAATTTCATGCAAAAGTTCACTACTAACCCTAAACCCATTTATAGACAGTAAAGGTCTATTAAGAGCACATGGTAGATTAGCAAAGTCACCGACCCTTACATATAATGAACGCCACCCAATAATTTTAGCGTATCATTGCAACTCTTGACCCATATGACCCACATTGTGACCCTACACGGTGGTAACCAATTAGTTTTGAGGCTACTACGAGCTGAATTTTGGATTATTAAGCTCAAGACCCTGATCAAAACTACGATCAATAATTGCAAAATTTGTGTGTTGCACAAAAAGAAACAACAAACACAAATAATGGCTGCATTGCCTCTAGAGCGCACCACACTCACGCGCCCATTCACAAACACAGGTGTAGATTTCGCAGGACCCGTTGAAATCAAAAATTACACCGGGCGAGCCTGTTTGATTACAAATGCCTATGTGTGCGTGTTTGTTTGCTTTGCAACAAAAGCGGTTCATCTTGAACCAGCCAGTGATCTTACGACCCAAGCCTTTTTAGCGGCTTTTTCCCGATTTTTTTCGAGGCGCGGATGTCCTGCCGCCATTTACTCCGACAACGGAACTAATTTTGTCGGAGCAGCACAAATGCTGAAGAAAGATCGGCAAGATTTTATAAAGACACTGCAGACCCAAGTAGTAGCGACCCACAGTCATCAAGAACTAACCTGGCATTTTAATCCACCCGGAGCTCCACACATGGGTGGACTCTGGGAAGCCGGCGTCAAAAGTTTCAAGACACATTTAAAAAAGATATCTGCAAGTCAAAGATTTACGTTCGAAGAGATTTCGACTTTGCTTGCACGAATTGAAGGTAGCCTTAATTCACGACCCTTAAGCCCTTCAAGCGAAAATCCTTTCGATTTTTCGCCATTGACCCCAGGACACTTTCTAATTGGTACTCCGTTATTGACCCCAGCTGAACCCGATTTAAGCAACTCGACCCTAAATGTTGTAAATCGTTGGCAGAAGCTGAAGATATTACATCACCATTTCTGTAACAGATGGAAAGATGAATATCTTAAAGAATTACATAAACGCTATAAATGGAAAAACCCGCAGAAATGCGTTGAAGTAAATGATCTCGTTGTTATTCGACACGAGAATTTACCCCCAAACGAGTGGACCCTAGGGCGAGTAGTAAAAACGTATCTAGGTTCAGACTCAAGAACCAGAGTCGTCGATATTCGAACGGCCAAAGGGACTACTACTAGACCCATTACAAAAGTAGTAGTCCTACCCACCCAATAAATACCCATTTAGGTCGCCATGGCAATATACAATTTGACCCACCCTTATTTTTCAGTAGCCATGGCCCCAAACAACAAGCGCGTCAGCAGCGGTTCCAACAACAGCGGTGCAAACACCAAGCGCGCAAATAATAAGCGCCACAACCACAGCGGTGCCAATAAAAAGCGCGCCAACAGCAAGCGCCCCAACAACAAGCGGTGCAACAACACCAACGACAACAATGCCAGCACGAGCAGTGGCAGTCGCACCGAGGGCAACCGCAACAACAACACCAGCTGGCGCAACAAAAAGTCTTCCCGACTTAACTCCGCCCACTCTAGCCGTCGTTCCGATTCAACTGGACGACACACTCGACCCTCGACCCAACATGTGGCGTGTGGAATTTGCCGCCAAGATCATCGCCTGTCCACCTACTTCAGGTTCAGGGAGAAGAAACTGGTGGAGAAGTATGAGGTGGTGATGCAGTATCATTACTGCATTAACTGTTTGGCCCGGTCGCATCTTATTGATAACTGCACCAGCAAGGAAAGGTGTGCGATATGCCAAGAAAGGCACCACACAAGCTTGCATGGACATTCGCGACTCAATCAAGGCGACCGGAGCAATGCGAGCAACAAACGACCCGCTGATAACGCAGGCAATTCCACAAACCACAGACCCATTGCTAACCCTAGCAAGTTTTTAAGGCAGACCCTCATACCCACTGCCACTGTCAAAGTGTACCATGGCAAAATTGTACGAGCTTTGATAAACCCGACGAGGAGCGTCACTATCATCGCTCAAGAGCTCGTGCATCAGTTAAAACTGAGTACGAGCCGTCTGGACACTTTGACGATCTGCAAGGTGGTAGTGGGTTCTCGGTTTGACGACCCATTTAGATGCGACATTAACGCACTAGTGTCAACCGAGTTGCCTAGGAAGCCGTACGAGCGTGACGTTCGTGAAGCCATCTTGAGCCGATTCACTCACATGATGCTCGCCGACCCAAAAGTTACGGCTTCCGACCCAGTGATGCTAGAGTTGGGTGCGGATGTTTACCCGCAAATACTTAATCCAGGAGTTTATAACTGCGAAAGTGGATACGCAGTGGCTCAGAGCACTGCGTTCGGCTGGACACTCTCTGGTCCATGTAGTCTCTGAGCCCCATTTTTCCTTAATATAAACTCTAGACCCTAAGACCCTTATAATAAAAAACAAAATTAATTTAAAAAATGGAATTAAGTATTGCAGACACTGCAAGGCGGGCGGAATGTTTACGTACAAACGTAAACTCGATATGTTTGAACATCTCCGTCCGTCATATCCACTCAATCGATTATTTATCGATTACTGCGGCGAACCGATCGACCGTCGGCTCTGTCAACGTTCGCCGCACATAATATCACTCGTTACGTTTACTTTTAATCGAACGCACGATACCCACCCGTCTCCGGACATTTAAAGTTTAAATTGTAAACTCACCCGTCACCGCGACAATAAATAACCCAAAAACCCGTCAACGCGCCAAACCGGTCCCCGCGACAAATAATATAAACAATTAAAACAAACATTAAACAATCAACACAAATTCACAACAGGAAGGAACAACCACAGGAGGAATCATACACTACAAACATTTCAACAGAAACAACACGGAATTACAACATTTACACAACATACTCGGCATAACCCACTGAAAAATAAGGTAAAATCTTGTATTTTATATATTGTATTTTGCCACATAAATCGCGACCCACTCGACTCAATAAATTGAAATTACGTATTTCAATTCGTGTTTCCCAATCCGCCAATTGCCATTACTTCGTTCGCCAGCCGAACATAGTGTCTTTAAATTCTTCTAGAATTGTTATAACTTTTTTATTTGATTGAATAAGTTTAATATTTATATCGTTTGTATTAATAATTGCTTCATTACTAATTTTTTATAGAAAGGAGTATATAAGAGGAGACATTAATATTAATCGGTTCATTATGCTTGTGTTGATATTTGTAATGTCAATAATATTATTAATTATTAGACCTAATTTAATTAGTATTTTATTAGGGTGAGATGGATAGGATTAGTATCTTATTGTTTGGTAATTTATTTTCAAAATGTTAAATCATTTAATGCCGGTATATTGACTGCTTTATCAAATCGAATCGGTGATGTTGCTTTATTATTGGCAATTGCATGAATATTAAATTATGGAAGATGAAATTATATTTTTTATTTAGAAATAATAGTTAATAGACCTTCTATAATAATTATTGGTGGATTAGTAGTTTTAGCTGCTATGACTAAAAATGCTCAAATTCCGTTTTCTTCTTGATTGCCAGCTGCTATAGCCGCACCAACACCGGTTTCTGCTCTAGTTCATTCTTCAACATTAGTTACAGCTGGGGTTTATTTATTGATTCGATTTAATGTTCTTTTAAGTGACACTTATTTAGGGCAATTTTTATTGTTATTATCGGGACATACAATATTTATGGCTGGATTAAGGGCTAATTTTAAGTTTGACTTAAAAAAAATTATTGCGTTATCAACATTAAGTCAATTAGGTTTAATGATAAGTATTTTATCAATAGGGTTTTATAAACTTGCATTTTTTCATCTTTTGACTCACGCATTGTTTAGGGCTTTGTTATTTATATGTGCTGGGGCTGTGATTCATAATATGAATAATTCGCAAGATATTCGCCTTATAGGTGGCTTAAGAATTCATATACCGTTAACTTCAGCTTGTTTAAATGTTGCTAATTTAGCCTTATGTGGTATACCATATTTAGCTGGATTTTATTCAAAGGATTTAATTTGTTTCTATAAGAAATATTAATATATTTTCTTTCTTTTTATATTTTTTTCTACTGGATTAACTGTGTGTTATTCATTCCGATTAGTTTATTATTCAATAACTGGTGAATTGAACTGTGGTTCTTTAAATATATTAAATGATGAAGGATGAATTATATTGCGTGGAATACTAGGATTGTTATTTATAAAATCATTGGAGGAAGAATGTTAAATTGACTAATTTTTAGAACTCCAAATATAATTTGTTAACCTTTTTATTTAAAGTTTCTGACATTATTTGTATGTATTTCAGGTGGTGTCATTGGTTACATAATCTCTAATGTTTCTTTATACTTTATCAATAAATCAATTAATAACTATTCTTTATCTTATTTTTATACCCTACACTAAGAGTGAACGGGTATATTCAGTTTGGTACGCCGTTTGTAACACCCAGAAGGAAGCATCTCCGGTATGGAAAAGTATATATATTCTTGATCGGCATGACCTTCTGAGTGGATTTAGCGATGTCCGTCTGTTTGTCTGTCTGTCTGTTGAAATCCCTACTACTTTTAAAATTGAAGAGCTAGATAAATGAAACTTATAACTTAGATTACTAATATACCTACGCGAGATCGGTCCATTGTGACCTATGATCGGACCACTTATGTTCAAATACCTCATATAAAATGTACATATAAAGATCAATTTTTATGTATACGTGCTTAGGTAAACTTTTTTTGGTAAAATATATATTGACTCATGCTCAAATACATGATAATAATGTTTTCCGGCGAAAAGACTTGTGGTTCACAAAAAAAATCGAAATTCGGTACACCTACCCATTTGTAAATATGGGTATCAAATGAATGGAAATTCTTCAGCGATTGAATGTTTGTAGTTATTTTCAGGATTCGTATACCCTGGTGACCTATATATCACTTTGAATGGTAACCACACATATGTGTAGGGTATTTATAGTCGGCTTAGACCGACTATAATTTTGATAATCCTAACTATCATAATTACACCTACTTTAAAATTTCCCATGTGATCTAACCTTCCCAACTGGTTTGTGGTTCAATGTGGTTTATACCTTATATTGCTACTTATGGGGTAGTATTTTATCCATTGCATATAGGGGGGCAAGTAGTAAAAAGTTTTGACCAAGGTTGATCAGAATTTGTTGGGGGTCAGGTTTTATACCGACTTTTAACAAAATATTCTAAAATTAATAATTTATTACAAAATAATAACTTAAAGATTTATTTGTTAACTTTTGTTTTATGAATTTTTATTTTGTTTAGTTTTTTACTATTACTATATTCAAATAGCTTATATTTAGAGTATGACACTGAAGATGTTATGGAGATTAGTTTTATCTTTGAATATTATGAATTAAATTTAGTAATTTATAAAAATTGTATATTTTATTTTTACAATGAAAATGTAAGGTTTTTGTTCAACTATATAAATAGAAATATAAATGGATTTTAACCATTAAAAATAAAAGCATGCAGCTTTTTTTTTGTACATCATATTTCCTTAATTGGGGAATTTTCCCAGTTATATCATTAACAGTGATACGCCTCTTTTTGGCTTCAATTAATAGAATAAGGGTAAAAATTACCTAAGATTAGGTCGAAACTAATTGCAATATATCGCTTCATATTCAAGGTAGATTGAAATTCAATACTTTTTGAATGCAAATCAAATGTTATAATTAACTACAACCCTATTTTGATCAGTTTAATATACCTTGATTTCATTCGTGGTATAGACCTCCCAATAAAATTAGGATAAAGATTATAGAAGTTAATGATCAGACTAGTAAGTTTGAATAGTTAATAATTAACACTATAGGAAGGATCAATGCGATTTCTACATCAAAGATTAAAAAAATAATTGTGATTAAAAAAAACCGTAGTGAAAATGGTAATCGAGAGGATGACATTGGGTCAAATCCACATTCAAACGGTGAACTTATTTCTCGGTCAATTAGAGACTTTTTTTTGATAAAATAGATGATAGCTGTATTACTACTGAAGAAAGAAGTAAGATAATTATACTAATTCTTAAAATTGAAAAAATTATATATACTATTTTATTAATAGAACTTATGATACTTTATACTATATAAATAAAAGGTGATCCACCTCATCAGTAAATTGATACATAAAGGAATAATCAAACAATATCAACAAAATGTCAATATCATGCAGCAGCTTCAAATCCGAAATGATGAGTCTTTGAAAAGTGATTATTTAAGTGTCGAATTAAACATACTAGTAAAAAAGTAGTTCCAATTAATACATGAACTCCATGTTGCTATATAGAAGGTAGATCCGTAAACGGAATCTGCAATTGTAAAAGGAGCTTCAATATACTCATATGCTTGAAGAATAGTGAAATATACTTCTAATAGTACTGTAAAAAATAAACCTTGTGTTGTTTGAGAATGGTTTCCTTCTATTAGGCTATGATGGGCTCATGTAACTGTTACTCCAGATCCTAATAAGATAGCTGTATTTAAAAGAGGAATTTGGAATGGATTAAATGATTCAATTCCGGCTGGAGGTCATATAGCTTGTGAACCACAAGTCTATTCGCCGGAAAACATTATTATCATGTATTTGAGCATGATGTCAATATATGTTTGACCAAAAAAGTTTACCTAAGCACGTATACATAAAAATTGATCTTTACATGTGCATTTTATATGAGGTATTTGAACATGAGTGGTCGGATCATAGGTCACAATGGACCGATCTCTTCGCACATACAGCGTAGGTATATTAGTAATCTAAGTTATAAGTTTCATTTATCTAGCTCTTCAATTTTAAAAGTAGTAGGGATTTCAACAGACAGACGGACAGACAGACAGACAGACGGACAGACGGACATCGCTAAATCGACTCAGGAGGTCATGCTGATCAAGAATATATATACTTTTCCATACCGGAGATGCTTCCTTCTGGGTGTTACAAACGGCGTACCAAACTGAATATACCCTTTCACTCTTAGTGTAGGGTATAATAATATTTCCTAAAGTAAATAAAGAGATAACATATTGGTGGAATCATTTAACTATACCAGAAACAGTAGTTGTAGCTCCAATTGCTCCTGTAAGAAGTCATGGACTGTAGTCTACTAGGTGGAATGGGTGATTTGAGTGTGTTGACATTAATTTACTTCTCTAGAATAAAGAGTTCTTAAAACTGCAAATACATGTGATTGAATAATAGCTACAGCGGATTCAAGTACTAAAAGTGCAATTTGAGCTATTAATAATAATGATGCAATTATATAAGATAGTGACTGACCTGTGTTACCTAATAAAGTTAGCAGTAGGTGTCCAGCAATTATATTAGCCGCTAATCGTACAGCCAGTGTTCCTGGACGAATAATATTTCTAATTGTTTCAATACATACTATAAAAGGTATTAGAACAGCTGGAGTTCCTTGAGGAACTAAATGAGCAAATATATGTTGGGTATGATTAAGTCATACATAAATTATAAAACATAATCATAAAGGAAGGGCTAGAGTTAATTTTAAAGTTAAGTGACTAGTTCTAATGAAAATATAAGGGAATAATCCTATAAAACTATTAAATAAAATTATTGAAAATAATGATACAAAGATGAAAGTTCTTCCGTTATGTCCAGTGGGCCCTAGTAGTGTCTTAAATTCATTGTGTAAAGTCAATAAAATTTTATTTCAAAAAATGTGATACCGAGAAGTCATAAATCAATATATTGAAGGAATTATTAAAATTCCAATAAAAGTACTTATTCAATTAAGAGATAAATTAAAAATACTTGAAGAAGAGTCGAATACAGAAAATAAATTTGTTATCATTTTCACTTTATTGAATTTAATTTAATAGAACTAAGGCTATGAGATTTAGGTG
Source organism: Dryomyza anilis (assembly GCA_951804985.1). Classification (NCBI taxonomy): domain Eukaryota; kingdom Metazoa; phylum Arthropoda; class Insecta; order Diptera; family Dryomyzidae; genus Dryomyza; species Dryomyza anilis. The sequence continues at coordinate 33,838,241 of OX638135.1, forward strand.
AAGATGGCAAAACAGAATAATAATTTATTATATTAAATAAAACAAAAGTAATAGAAAAAATAATAAATAAGCTTAATCAACCAATAGGAGCTATTTGTGGAATCAAAAAATATCAATAATTTGATAACTTTAGTTTGACAAACTAATGTTATATATTTAAGTAATTTTGTATTTCATTTGTAAATTAAAGTTGTAAATAGTAAAGTGCTAATTTACTAATGAATGGTTTAAGAGACCAGTACTTGCTTTCAGTCATCTAATGAAGAATTTATATTTCTTGAAATTCATTTAATAAAATAATTTACTGGAACTCTTTCGATTACAATAGGTATAAATCTGTGATTTGCTCCGCAAATTTCTGAACATTGTCCATAAAATAATCCTGGTCGGTTAATTAAAAAGTTAATTTGGTTAAGTTATCCTGGAGTTCCGTCAATCTTTACACCTAATGCAGGTACTGTTCATGAATGAATAACATCTGTGGCAGTCCCTAGAATTCGAATTTGGGAGTTCATAGGTAGTACAACTCGGTTATCTACGTCTAATAATCGGAAGCCGTCAATTGGTAATTCATTTGTAGGAATTATGTATGAGTCAAACTCAACATTTAAAAAAATCTGAATATTCATAGCTTCAGTATCATTGATGTCCAATTGACTTTAAAGTAATAGATGGCTCATTAATTTCATCTAATAAATAAAGTAGACGAAGAGAAGGAAAGGCGATAAATAATAATACAATTGCGGGTAAAATAGTTCAGATTACTTCAATTGTTTGCCCATGTAATAAGAATCGGTTAGTATATTTATTAAAAAATAGTATAAATATTAAATATCCTACTAAGACTGTAATTATTACTAAAATCAATAAAGCGTGGTCATGAAAGAAAGTAAGCTGTTCTATTAGAGGAGAAGCTCTATCCTGTAATCCTTAATTTAATCATGTTGACATTGGTTCTAGCAAAAGTAAAATACTTTATAAATGGTGCTTAAATCCATTGCACTAATCTGCCATATTAGAAATTAGTTAATAGAGGTAGTTCAGAATAACTGTGTTCAGCTGGTGGTGTATTTTGGTATCATTCAATTAAAGAATTTAGTTGTATTGGGTAGATTACTTGTCGTTCAGTAACTAAGCTTTCTCAGATAATAAATAAGAAAAATAAAATTCCTAAAAGGGAAATTGATGAACCAATAGTTGAGACAACATTTCAAGTAGTCTGGATAATCTGAGTAACGTCGTGGTATTCCGGCAAGTCCTAAGAAATGTTGAGGGAAAAATGTTAAATTTACTCCAATAAACATGATTACGAATTGACTTTTTAATCACTTAGTATTTAATGAAAGTCCCGTAAATAAAGGGAATCAGTGGATAAATCCTGCCATGATTGCAAATACTGCTCCTATTGACAGTACATAGTGGAAGTGGGCAACTACATAGTAAGTATCATGAAGAATAATATCAAGGAATGAATTAGCTAAAACAACTCCTGTTAATCCTCCAACTGTAAACAAGAATACAAACCCTAAGGCTCATAAAATAGCAGGTGAGTAGTTTAATTGAGTTCCGTGAAGAGTACACTAAGGAAAAAGTGACGTAATAAAATTAAATAAAATTTATTTAAATTTGATTTAAATACTTTTGTAATAAAAAACGTAATACTCCATACAAAAAATTTTACGCGCGTATTTAATTTTTAATTAAATAAAAAATATTTAATTTTATTAAAAATTTCGAAAAAAGAAAAATAAAATAATAATTTTATATCATATAAAGAAGATTAAGAACATTCCTTATATAAAATAAATATTATTGTGTTTAAATTAAAATGTTATAACTTTAATAAAAAGTAATTACTTTAAATTTTATTACATACGTAATAAATTTAAATAAAAAGTATTTACATCAAATTTTATTACGTACGTAATAAATTTAAATAAAAAGCATTTACATCCAATTTAAATAAAAAGTATTTAATTTAAATGCAAAAGACTACGGGTGAAAAACGTGTCGAAAAGTATTTAAATTTATTGCTTTTTTATTTAATTTTATTACTTTTTTCCCTCAGTGTAGCTAATCAACTGAAAATTTTAATCCCAGTAGGAACGGCAATAATTATTGTAGCTGATGTAAAGTATGCTCGTGTGTCTTCATCTATTCCTACCAGAGCTCTCGATTACCCGGGTGCCCGGGCTACCCGGGTTTTTCGAGCTACCCGGGTATTACCCGGGTAGCTCGAATACTCGAAAAACCCGGGTATTAAATGTTCGAGCTACCCGGGTAGTTCGCAAAACCCTGGTAGTTTGTTCGTTCGTTTGTTCGAGCTATTCGAGTAGCTCGTTAGTTCGAGTAGCTCGATTGCTCGTTCGTTGTTCGAGTAGCTCGATTGCTCGTTCGTTGTTCGAGCTACCCGAATAACTCGTTCGTTCGTTCGTTTGTTCGATTGACGATTGTTCATTTGATCGCTTGTTAATTTGTACGTCCGTTCGTTTGCTTGATATGGGAGTTGGTCGGATGTGGTTGGAAAAATGTGGTTGGACAAAAGTGGGTGGGTGGGCAAAAGTGGGCGGAAAGTGATAAAAAGACCGAAAAAATTTTTATTGCAGAAATCGATAGCAGCCATCGTGGGAAATCGAATGGTACCACTCTCGGTGGTCCATGACCCCAAAACGGGGGTCAAAAACCACTTTTTGTCCAAAATTTTTTTATTGCGGAAATGGATAGCGAACCTCATTAGAAGACTAATGGTACCCTTTCGAGTGGTTCATGACCCCCAAAAGGAGGTCAAAAACCCATTTATGACCTAAAAATTTTTATTTCGGAAATCGATAGCGGACATCATTAGAAGGCTAATGGTATCTTTTAGAGTGGTCCATGACCCCCAAAAGGGGGTCAAAAACCCATTAATGACCCAAAAATTTGTATTTCGGAAATCGATAGCGGACATCATTAGAAGGCTAATGGTACCCTTTGGAGTGGTACATGACCACCAAAAGGGGGTCAAAAACCCATTTATGACCCAAAAATTTTTATTTCGGAAATCGATAGCGGACATCATTAGAAGGCTAATGGTACCCGTTCGAGTGGTCCATGACCCCCAAAAGGGGGGTCAAAAACCCATTTATGACCAACAAAATTTTATTTCGGAAATCGATAGCGGACATCATTAGAAGGCTAATGGTACCCTTTGGAGTGGTCCATGACCCCCAAAAGGTGGTCAAAAAACCATTTATGACCTAAAAATTTTTATTTCGGAAATCGATGGCGGAATGGTATTCATTAAACATTACATAAATGAAAGAAAAGGGATTATTGTGCATAGCCTAGATATATTTTTTGATATGAATGGTTATAGATATAAATTACGGTCAAAATGGCACAAAATTAAATTTACTCTATTAAATACAGAATAACTTTATGCAATCGATCTGAGATTTCGCAGTAGGATATAAGGCACTGCTGGGATAATTCAGTGCGTATATTGCAAATAGGGCGATGCCTTACGCCCTTATTGCACCCAGCGCTTCAATTGTAGTAATTTATATGATTTTATATGTATTTATAAAATATAACATTAGTAGGCCTTCTTGCTGTAAATATATTATCCGCGTCGAAAAACAGCTCAGGTTGAAGTGGCAGGTACTTATAAGGTACGCATTTTACGAATGAAATGTATGTATATTTAATTTTATTACTCTCCTTACAAAGAATATAATATTTTTAGTAAAATATTTATATTGTTTTCGTGTAAGAATAAAAAAGGAGGATAAAAAAACCCTGAATTTTTGAATGGTCTTATATTGCTTTGAAGTTAGGAAAAAGGTTGCAGGTACTTTAAATGAAAAAGTAACATTTTTTTATTAATGAATAGGTAGTTCAAATGGTAAGTTGCCTAAGAAAAACTTCATGATTTGGCAATGGTCACATTAAATATAAACCAAACATTTGTTTTATTGATCTGGATACTGTTATGTTTGACCTGTTTGACAAAGTCAGTATCATACAATGACCTGTCTCAATGAAGAACCTTTTGTTGAAGTATATATTTTCAACTTACAATCTCTTAGTATTTAAAAAACAGTCTTTATTCAAGATTTCTATTGAAAGGTCTTCTATATTGCGCGTATTTTAAAAATCATTCTTAAACCGTGAAATTTTACTTATAAAATTTTCTTTAAATATACAAACAAATTGTGTTAAAAATGGTACGTCAAAGAAGTTGGGTTTGGCAATACGCAACACGAGTTGGAATTATGGGCGTTTGTGATATATGTAACGCTGAAATTGCATGTGCTGGAGGAAATACTTCGGCACTCATGAGACATTTGCAAAATATCCATCATATTCAAAATATTCAAAATGTTGAAGTGAGAAGATAATGGGTAAGCATTATATTTCGAAATTATTTTAAAAATATTATATTATAAATCCATATCTTATTAATATCTTATTAATTCATTATCTTAATTTTTATAGAAATACTAGTTTATCAGATTCTCTTATTAGCGAAATTAGTGATGAATGTCCCACAACTTCAACACAAAGTAATGCATTTAAAAGAGCAAGAGTTTCTGGATCAGTAACAAAAAAATAACTAGTGAACGATCTGAGGAAATACATAAGGCGTTAGCAGAGCTTATTGCATCAAATCAGCTTCCAATTTCATTCGGATCCAGCGAAGGATTTAATAAATTTATGAGCGTGGCTGTTCCTGGATATACCTCATTAAAGGATGAAGCTATAAAAAAAAGATTAGAAGCTACATATACTTCATTAAAAAACAAAATAAGATTAAAAATTGAAAATTCACCTGGGGTGTCATTAACGTCTGACATTTGGACCTCGTTGGCAGAAGACAGTTATTTGACGATTACAGCCAACGTAATCAATGATCACTTTCAGTGTGAAAGTTTCACCTTAGACACTGTGGAATTGCAGACTAAGCATACGGCAGAGCACATCAAAGATACAATTGAAGGAATTATAAATACTTGGAACATCTCTAATATAACTGCTATTGTAACGGACAACGCAGCAAATATTATCAACTCATTGACTCTAATAAACTCGTTGGAACAAAGGCAAGGTTTAACATGTGCAGCACATACATTGCAATTGAGCATCAACAAAGGATTAGATCACAATGATATTCAAAATATTCTTGCAAAGGCCAGTAAAGTTGTTGGACATTTCAAACATTCATCCACAGCAATGTGCGCTTTGCACACAAAACAACAACAATTGGGATTTCCATCGAAAACCCTTCTCCAAAAAAATTCAACACGATGGAATTCTACATACATGATGCTCGATAGACTTTTGCAAAATAGGCAACCATTAGTTAATGTGTTAACAGATAGATTACACACAAATGTCGCCACAGCAAAAAGATTAGAAATTTTCGAACATGAATGGATTATAATAGAGAAATTAGCTGACGTCTTAAGACCAGCATACACTTTAACTGATCTACTATGCTCTGAAACGAATTCTCCAACTTCAGTTGTTCGTCCAATGGTTTATTTCTTAATAGAAAATCACTTAAATGAGGCACCCGACGACATTGAGGTGATCAACGAATTTAAACGTACTACAGTGGAAGATCTTAGAAAGAGATTTCAGTTTTCCAATAGAAACATCGATTGTATAACGCCAAGAATGATAGCGTCTTTCTTTGATCCACGATACAAAAATATGGATCATGAAACAGAATATTTAAAAAATAAAATTTTAAATGATCTAAAAACAAAATTATGTGTCGAATATGAGCAAGCCGATCCAGAAACTTTTGAAAATCCTGAACCTATGATTAACCGATCTAAACTGGACTTTTTCTTTAAGAAAGCTGTGACGCCAACAAATGATTTCAACCACCAATGGAATTCATATATAGCAGAAAATCAAATCCCATATGACCAAAATCCGTTTGCATGGTGGAGCAATAAAAAAGATAAATATACATTTCTTTCAAAAATTGCACGAAAGTATTTATCAGTACCAGCCACTTCAGCCAGTGCAGAGCGCTGTTTCTCCGCGGCCGGAAATATAGTTACCGCTAAGAGGTGCTCCTTATTACCTACTAATGTTAATATGCTAATTTTTATTAATAAAAATAAACAATATATAGAATAAAATAATACGTTTATTGTATGGGTCATAAAAGGGTCTTTTGGCAACCTTTATCGAATTCCGAAAGAAAAATTGTAAATGGGGGTTTAACACTCTTTTGGGTATCACGGACCTCACTAAAGGGTACCATTAGCCTTCTAATGATGTCCGCTATCGATTTCCGAAATAAAATTTTTGGTCATAAATGGGTTTTTGACCCCCTTTTGGGGGGTCATGGACCACTCCAAAAGATACCATTAGCCTACTAATGATGTCCGCTATCGATTTCCGAAATAAAATTTTTTAGGTCATAAATGGGTTTTTGACCCCCTTTTGGGGGTCATGGACCACTCCAAAAGATACCATTAGCCTTCTAATGATGTCCTCTATCGATTTCCGAAATAAAATTGTTTAGGTCATAAATGGGTTTTTGACCCCCTTTTGGGGGTCATGGACCACTCCAAAGGGTACCATTAGCCTTCTAATGATGTCCGCTATCGATTTCCGAAATAAAAATTTTTGGGTCATAAATGGGTTTTTGACCCCCTTTTGGGGGTCATGGACCACTCCAAAGGGTACCATTAGCCTTCTAATGATGTCCGCTATCGATTTCCGAAATAAAATTTTGTAGGTCATAAATGGGTTTTTGATCCAGTTTTGGGGGTCATGAACCACTCCAAAGGGTACCATTAGCCTTCTAATGATGTCCGCTATCGATTTCCGAAATAAATATTTTTAGGTCATAAATGGGTTTTTGACCCCCTTTTGGGGGTCATGAACCACTCGAAAGGGTACCATTAGTCTTCTAATGAGTCCGCAATAAAAAAATTTTGGACAAAAAGTGGTTTTTGACCCCCTTTTGGGGGTCATGGACCACCGAGAGTGGTACCATTCGATTTCCCACGATGGCTGCAATCGATTTCTGCAATAAAAATTTTTTCGGTCTTTTTATCACTTTCCGCCCACTTTTGACCATCCACCCACTTTTGTCCAACCACATTTTTCCAACCACATCCGACCAACTCCTATATCAAGCAAACGAACGGACGTACAAATTAACAAGCGATCAAATGAACAATCGTCAATCGAACAAACGAACGAACGAGTTATTCGGGTAGCTCGAACAACGAACGAGCAATCGAGCTACTCGAACTAACGAGCTACTCGAATAGCTCGAACAAACGAACGAACAAACTACCCGGGTAGCTCGAACATTTAATACCCGGGTTTTTCGAGTATTTGAACTACCCGGGTATTACCCGGGCTTTCGAACGTCCGGGTACCCGGGCTACTCGAAAATACTCGTATGATATCGAGAGCTCTGATTTCTACTGTAAATATATGATGTGCTCATACAATGAACCCAAGTAATCCAATAGCTAGTATAGCATAAATTATTCCTAAAGATCCAAAGGTTTCCTTTTTTCCTGATTCTTGACTAATAATATGAGAGATTATTCCAAATCCTGGAAGAATTAAAATATATACTTCTGGATGTCCAAAAAATCAAAATAAGTGTTGGTATAAAATTGGGTCACCCCCTCCGGCTGGATCAAAAAAAGATGTATTTAAATTTCGATCGGTTAATAGTATAGTAATAGCTCCGGCAAGAACAGGTAGTGAGAGAAGTAATAATAAAGCAGTAATTACTACTGATCATACAAATAATGGTATTCGGTCAAATGTGATTCCTGTAGATCGTATATTAATTACCGTAGTAATGAAATTTACTGCCCCTAAAATTGATGAAATTCCAGCTAGATGTAATCTAAAAATAGCTAAATCTACTGAGGCACCACCGTGAGCGATACCTGAAGAAAGCGGAGGGTAAACGGTTCATCCTGTACCAGCTCCATTTTCTACTATGCTACTGACTAATAATAGTGTTAGTGAAGGAGGTAATAATCAAAATCTTATATTATTTATTCATGGAAAAGCTATATCAGGTGTCCCTAATATTAGAGGTACTAATCAGTTTCCAAACCCACCAATTATGATTGGTATAACTATGAAATAAATTATTACAAATGCGTGGGCAGTTACAATAACGTTATAAATTTGGTCATCACCAATTAGGGCTCCAGGATGTCCTAATTCAGCTCGAATTAGAATTCTTAAAAAGGTTCCTACTATTCCGGCTCAAGCTCCGAAAATAAAATAAAGGGTTCCAATATCTTTATGATTTGTTGAAAATAACCATTGTCGCGATTAAATGGCTGAAGTTTAGGCAGTAGACTGTAAATTTACTTATAAGAAATAATCCTTTTTAATCAGGCTTTATAGTCAATAATGATATTAGACTGCAATTCTAAAGGATTAAAATTATACTAAGGCTTAAAAGATTGATACTTATAATTATAGCTTTGAAGGCTATCAGTTTTTTAACTTAAAACCTTAAAGTATAAAGTAAATAAGTCTTACTAGGAATAACCCGAATGAAGAAATAAATGAAAGTAATAAATAAAAATGTATTGAAAAATTTCTAAAATTTACTTCTGTTATTCAATTTGGTTCGTAGTAATTTAATATAAATGCAGAATAGCATAATCGTAAGTAAAAGTATAAGGTGACTAAAGTTATTACTGTTAATACCGTTATTACAAATATTTGATTATTAATTGACAGGGTTTGAATTACAAGTCATTTAGGAAGAAATCCTAATAATGGGGGCATCTCACCTAAGGAAAGTCAATTTAGAAATATTGTAAATTTGAATGTTTTTGAAGTTATAAACAATGAGAATAACTGATTGATATGTGAAATTTTAAAGATATTAAACTTACTTACTTACTTAAATGGCCTTTACAACCGTGGGTCGGTTTTGGCCGCTGAGATAAAGCCGCGCCAGTCGGATCTGCTTTGCGCGCGCTGACGCCAGTTAGAAATACCAAGCGTTGCCAGGTTGTCCTCAACTTGGTCTTTCCAACGCAGATTTGGACGCCCTCTTCTACGCTGTCCACCTTCGAGTTTCGATTCAAGCACCTTCTTGGCTGGAGTGTTTTCATCCATTCGTTCGACATGACCTAGCCAGCGAAGCCGCTGGATCTTGATGCGCTTGACTATGTCAATGTCGTCGAATAACTCATATAGCTCGTGGTTCATCCTGATTCGATACTCGTTAGCAAAGCAGATAGGGCCAAAGATTTTACGGAGAATCTTTCTCTCGAACGCTCCCAGTACTCTCTCATCGGTGGTGGCCAGCGTCCATGTTTCTGCACCATAAAGTAGGACGGGCATGATGAGTGACTTGTAGAGCGTTATTTTTGTCCGGCGAGAGAGGGCTCTGCTTCTCAATTGCCTACTGAGCCCAAAGTAGCACCTGTTGGCAAGAGTTATTCTCCGTTTGATCTCCAGGCTGACGTCGTTGTTGCTGTTTACGCTGGATCCCGGATAGACGAAGTCCTTCACAATGTCGAACTTGTGGGTGTCAAAATCAGCTTTTTGTCCAAGACGCACGGACTCTTTTTTGCTTGTTGACACAAGGAACTTCGTCTTGTCCTCGTTCACCGCTAGACCCATTCGACGCGACTCTTTCTCCAATCTGGAGAATGCTGCGCTGACTGCTCGTGTGCTCCTGCCAATGATATCAATATCGTCGGCATATGCGAGCAGCATGACACTTTTGTTGAGGATAGTGCCGCTTTGACGGAGTTCGGCAGCTCGAACTATTTTCTCCATCAATAAGTTAAAAAAGTCGCACGATAGGGAGTCACCCTGTCTGAAACCTCGTTCGGTATGAAATGGCTCGGAGAGATCTTTTCCTATTCTCACTGAGCAACGTGTGTTGCTCAGGGTCATCCTGCAAAGCCTTATAAGTTTCGCAGGTATACCGAACTCAGACATTGCGGCGTATAATCGTTCCCTTATCGGAGTGTCGAAGGCGGCTTTATAGTCGACTAATAGGTGGTAGGTGTCGATCTGTTTTTCTAGGGTCTTTTCCTGGATTAGGCGCAATGTGAAAATCTGGTCTATGGTGGACTTTCCAGGTCTGAAGCCGCACTGATAAGGTCCAATCAGTCTGTTGACGATGGGCATCAGTCTTTCACATAATACGCTCGATAGAACCTTGTATGCGATATTGAGTAGGCTGATCCCACGGTAGTTGGCGCAGATAGTGGGATCCCCTTTCTTAAGGATTGGGCAGAGTACACTGAGGTTCCAGTCACTTGGCATGCTTTCATCCGACCATATTCTGCTTACGAGCTCGTGCATGCTCTCTATTAGCTCTTCGCCTCCGGTCTTAAACAATTCAGCAGGCAGGCCATCAGCACCTGCGGCTTTGTTGTTTTTCAGCCGAGCAATGGCGGTTCTGACCTCGTCATGGTCGGGTGGCGGAATCTCAACGTCGTCATCAAGTAATGGGGTTGCCGGGTTTGCTTCTCTATCGGTGGAATTGAGGTCATCATCACCGGTCAGCAGTTTAGAGAAGTGATCCCTCCATATTTTCAGTGTGCTCTGGATATCTGTCACTAGATTTCCGTTCTCATCTTTACAGGAAGAGGCTCCGGATTTCGAACCTCCGGCTAGGCGTCTTATTTTCTCGAAGAATTTTCGAGCCTCATTCCTGTCCCATGCATCTCAATTTACGAAGAGAGGTCTGATTTAGACCTCCTAGTGAACCAATAATTACAGATAATAGTATACTTACTATAATAAATGAATTTATTGATAAATATGATATAAGTATAAGAGGAGCTAACTTTTGTCAAGTTATTAAAACTAATGAATTTATTCATGATAACCCTTCTTTTACATTAGGAAATCAGAAATGAAAAGGAGCTGCACCTCTTTTTATAAGGAGAGATGAGATAATTATCATTCTTGTAATTCTGTTTCTATTAGTATTAATAGAATTATTTTCTAGTATAAATAAAATAATAGCAAACAATAATACCGATGAAGCTAATGCTTGGGTTAGGAAGTACTTTAGTGAAGCTTCAGAAGATATTAAGTTATTATTGCCTCTTATTAGGGGGATGAAAGATAATAAATTAATTTCTAAGCCTATTCAAGCTCCTAGCCAAGAGTTGGCTGAAACAGTAATTATTGTTCCTATTATTAAAATTACTATAAATATAATTTTAAAAGAATTATTAAAAATTAAAAAGAAAAGGATTAAAACCTTTATAAATGGGGTATGAACCCAGTAGCTTAATTAGCATATCTTTTAATATTTTAGTGTACGATGCACAAAAGTTTTTGATACTTTTAGAAACAGTTTAATTCTGTTAAATATAATTTTATTTTTATCTTAATTTAGTAAGGTATGGTCTAAATAGCGTATTCACAAATTTATTGCTGTTAAATTGAGGATTATGCAAATATTAAAAAAAAATAGATATTAATTTTTCTTTTATTTAACTAAATTAATATAATAATGAATGTAGCTATAACTACATAATCTACTCTATCAAAGTAGCCCTTTTGTCAGGCAATTCATTTCCGTCAGTAATCTTTAAATATTTTTTTTTTTGTTTATACAGTAATTTTTTAAGATTTAGAAAAAATATTTGGATAAATTTTATTTATATAAATAATATATTATAGTTTTATTTATATAGATTGTGTTTAACTATTTATAATAACTTTTTATGGCATATATAGTACTATATTTTATGTAAAAATTTACTATATAGATTAATGTCTAATTAATCTATTGAATTATAGAAATGAAAAAAGAATATGTATTAATTTATATATATATAAATGTTTAATGAAGCATGCATTCATCTTTAAATTGAAAAAAAAGAAAAGGGTTGAGTTACAATATTATTAGATAATCTATATATATATAAATGATTTATTAATACATAAATATCTATTAAAGCAGGTATATAGCTAAGTTGAAATTTCCAGAAAAGTTAAAACGGTAAGTATTTTTTAGGAAATGAAAAAGTAATTGATTAAATTATTAAAAAAAAAAATTATAATATTTTTATACATGGATGTTTATCAGAAATTTTTAATTTAAGACAGATTTTTATTGTCATCAGAATTTTATAAAAATTATGAATAAATATTGAAATGATTTTCATTATAAATATTAAATGAATTTCTAATTAAATAATTTTTAATACTTAAGTTTATTATTAAAAAGATAATTATAAAAGTGTAAAATTTATTTTTTTTTAGAATAAAAATATTATAAAGTATAAGTTACGCCCAATTGGCTTTTCATGTACTTTTTTACAATGAAAACTTATTAATTTGTTGTTTAGTTTAGGGGAACTAGACTTCTTAGAGATACTTTTTCATTTTAATTGAATGTAAATTGATTTGTCTATCAGTTGCTCTAAGTAGGTGAGAATTGATAAGTTCGGGTTTGTGAGAAGGTAATATAATCAGACCTAGTTCGTACAGAATTCATTCTGTTTAAATCGATAGGTTAGTTTGCATTTGGTTAAACGCTATGGGAGGAGATACAAAAAAAGACTATTAATGTAATAATTTATTTCTTTATTTTATTTTATTTTATTAATGAATATTATTTTAACTAAATCAATAAATATTTTTTATTATGAAACAAATTCATGAAAATCAAGTAAATTTTTAGTTATTAATTAATAGTTTAATTTTTTAAAATCACTTAGTTAACACTAATTATTTAGATTAAATTAATTTAGAAATAATTGTTAAAAAACTTTAAATTTTTGCAAAAATTTTCAATTTTTTGCAAGTTAAAAATTTAAGTTTGAATGACAATTTAATTTAAATTTATAGTTTAAAAAAAAAAAAAAATTTTGCGAAAAAAAAAAAAATTATAAAATTTATTATGGCTAATAATTTATAATTTTTAATTATTAAAGGTTATTTTTTCGTAAATCAATTTATTTATTTAACTATCTAAATTTAATTATTTATTAATAAATTTTAAGAAATATGTTTAAGTTAATTATTAAAGTCCTATCATTTAAAGCTTTATTTTGGCTTTATAATTCGTTATTAATTCGTTTTATATGTAAATTTTTGTGGAAGATGTTCTATTCTATCTATTCTATCTATTCTATCTATTCTATCTATTCTATCTATTCTATCTATTCTATCTATTCTATCTATTCTATCTATTCTATCTATTCTATCTATTCTATCTATTCTATCTATTCTATCTATTCTATCTATTCTATCTATTCTATCTATTCTATCTATTCTATCTATTCTATCTATTCTATCTATTCTATCTATTCTATCTATTCTATCTATTCTATCTATTCTATCTATTCTATCTATTCTATCTATTCTATCTATTCTATCTATTCTATCTATTCTATCTATTCTATCTATTCTATCTATTCTATCTATTCTATCTATTCTATCTATTCTATCTATTCTATCTATTCTATCTATTCTATCTATTCTATCTATTCTATCTATTCTATCTATTCTATCTATTCTATCTATTCTATCTATTCTATCTATTCTATCTATTCTATCTATTCTATCTATTCTATCTATTCTATCTATTCTATCTATTCTATCTATTCTATCTATTCTATCTATTCTATCTATTCTATCTATTCTATCTATTCTATCTATTCTATCTATTCTATCTATTCTATCTATTCTATCTATTCTATCTATTCTATCTATTCTATCTATTCTATCTATTCTATCTATTCTATCTATTCTATCTATTCTATCTATTCTATCTATTCTATCTATTCTATCTATTCTATCTATTCTATCTATTCTATCTATTCTATCTATTCTATCTATTCTATCTATTCTATCTATTCTATCTATTCTATCTATTCTATCTATTCTATCTATTCTATCTATTCTATCTATTCTATCTATTCTATCTATTCTATCTATTCTATCTATTCTATCTATTCTATCTATTCTATCTATTCTATCTATTCTATCTATTCTATCTATTCTATCTATATTCTATCTATTCTATCTATTCTATCTATTCTATCTATTCTATCTATTCTATCTATTCTATCTATTCTATCTATTTCTATCTATTTCTATCTATTCTATCTATTCTATCTATCTATCTATTCTATCTATTCTATCTATTCTATCTATTCTATCTTTCTATCTATTCTATCTATTCTATCTATTCTATCTATTCTATCTATTCTATCTATTCTATCTATTCTATCTATTCTATCTATTCTATCTATTCTATCTATTCATCTATCTATCTTCTATCTATTCTATCTATTCTATCTATTCTATCTATTCTATCTATTCTATCTATTCTATCTATTCTATCTATTCTATCTATTCTATCTATTCTATCTATTCTATCTATTCTATCTATTCTATCTATTCTATCTATTCTATCTATTCTATCTATTCTATCTATTCTATCTATTCTATCTATTCTATCTATTCTATCTATTCTATCTATTCTATCTATTCTATCTATTCTATCTATTCTATCTATTCTATCTATTCTATCTATTCTATCTATTCTATCTATTCTATCTATTCTATCTATTCTATCTATTCTATCTATTCTATCTATTCTATCTATTCTATCTATTCTATCTATTCTATCTATTCTATCTATTCTATCTATTCTATCTATTCTATCTATTCTATCTATTCTATCTATTCTATCTATTCTATCTATTCTATCTATTCTATCTATTCTATCTATTCTATCTATTCTATCTATTCTATCTATTCTATCTATTCTATCTATTCTATCTATTCTATCTATTCTATCTATTCTATCTATTCTATCTATTCTATCTATTCTATCTATTCTATCTATTCTATCTATTCTATCTATTCTATCTATTCTATCTATTCTATCTATTCTATCTATTCTATCTATTCTATCTATTCTATCTATTCTATCTATTCTATCTATTCTATCTATTCTATCTATTCTATCTATTCTATCTATTCTATCTATTCTATCTATTCTATCTATTCTATCTATTCTATCTATTCTATCTATTCTATCTATTCTATCTATTCTATCTATTCTATCTATTCTATCTATTCTATCTATTCTATCTATTCTATCTATTCTATCTATTCTATCTATTCTATCTATTCTATCTATTCTATCTATTCTATCTATTCTATCTATTCTATCTATTCTATCTATTCTATCTATTCTATCTATTCTATCTATTCTATCTATTCTATCTATTCTATCTATTCTATCTATTCTATCTATTCTATCTATTCTATCTATTCTATCTATTCTATCTATTCTATCTATTCTATCTATTCTATCTATTCTATCTATTCTATCTATTCTATCTATTCTATCTATTCAATCTATTCTATCTATTCTATCTATTCTATCTATTCTATCTATTCTATCTATTCTATCTATTCTATCTATTCTATCTATTCTATCTATTCTATCTATTCTATCTATTCTATCTATTCTATCTATTCTATCTATTCTATCTATTCTATCTATTCTATCTATTCTATCTATCTATTCTATCTATTCTATCTATTCTATCTATTCTATCTATTCTATCTATTCTATCTATTCTATCTATTCTATCTATTCTATCTATTCTATCTATTCTATCTATTCTATCTATTCTATCTATTCTATCTATTCTATCTATTCTATCTATTCTATCTATTCTATCTATTCTATCTATTCTATCTATTCTATCTATTCTATCTATTCTATCTATTCTATCTATTCTATCTATTCTATCTATTCTATCTATTCTATCTATTCTATCTATTCTATCTATTCTATCTATTCTATCTATTCTATCTATTCTATCTATTCTATCTATTCTATCTATTCTATCTATTCTATCTATTCTATCTATTCTATCTATTCTATCTATTCTATCTATTCTATCTATTCTATCTATTCTATCTATTCTATCTATTCTATCTATTCTATCATTCTATCTATTCTATCTATTCTATCTATTCTATCTATTCTATCTATTCTATCTATTCTATCTATTCTATCTATTCTATCTATTCTATCTATTCTATCTATTCTATCTATTCTATCTATTCTATCTATTCTATCTATTCTATCTATTCTATCTATTCTATCTATTCTATCTATTCTATCTATTCTATCTATTCTATCTATTCTATCTATTCTATCTATTCTATCTATTCTATCTATTCTATCTATTCTATCTATTCTATCTATTCTATCTATTCTATCTATTCTATCTATTCTATCTATTCTATCTATTCTATCTATTCTATCTATTCTATCTATTCTATCTATTCTATCTATTCTATCTATTCTATCTATTCTATCTATTCTATCTATTCTATCTATTCTATCTATTCTATCTATTCTATCTATTCTATCTATTCTATCTATTCTATCTATTCTATCTATTCTATCTATTCTATCTATTCTATCTATTCTATCTATTCTATCTATTCTATCTATTCTATCTATTCTATCTATTCTATCTATTCTATCTATTCTATCTATTCTATCTATTCTATCTATTCTATCTATTCTATCTATTCTATCTATTCTATCTATTCTATCTATTCTATCTATTCTATCTATTCTATCTATTCTATCTATTCTATCTATTCTATCTATTCTATCTATTCTATCTATTCTATCTATTCTATCTATTCTATCTATTCTATCTATTCTATCTATTCTATCTATTCTATCTATTCTATCTATTCTATCTATTCTATCTATTCTATCTATTCTATCTATTCTATCTATTCTATCTATTCTATCTATTCTATCTATTCTATCTATTCTATCTATTCTATCTATTCTATCTATTCTATCTATTCTATCTATTCTATCTATTCTATCTATTCTATCTATTCTATCTATTCTATCTATTCTATCTATTCTATCTATTCTATCTATTCTATCTATTCTATCTATTCTATCTATTCTATCTATTCTATCTATTCTATCTATTCTATCTATTCTATCTATTCTATCTATTCTATCTATTCTATCTATTCTATCTATTCTATCTATTCTATCTATTCTATCTATTCTATCTATTCTATCTATTCTATCTATTCTATCTATTCTATCTATTCTATCTATTCTATCTATTCTATCTATTCTATCTATTCTATCTATTCTATCTATTCTATCTATTCTATCTATTCTATCTATTCTATCTATTCTATCTATTCTATCTATTCTATCTATTCTATCTATTCTATCTATTCTATCTATTCTATCTATTCTATCTATTCTATCTATTCTATCTATTCTATCTATTCTATCTATTCTATCTATTCTATCTATTCTATCTATTCTATCTATTCTATCTATTCTATCTATTCTATCTATTCTATCTATTCTATCTATTCTATCTATTCTATCTATTCTATCTATTCTATCTATTCTATCTATTCTATCTATTCTATCTATTCTATCTATTCTATCTATTCTATCTATTCTATCTATTCTATCTATTCTATCTATTCTATCTATTCTATCTATTCTATCTATTCTATCTATTCTATCTATTCTATCTATTCTATCTATTCTATCTATTCTATCTATTCTATCTATTCTATCTATTCTATCTATTCTATCTATCTATCTATTCTATCTATTCTATCTATTCTATCTATTCTATCTATTCTATCTATTCTATCTATTCTATCTATTCTATCTATTCTATCTATTCTATCTATTCTATCTATTCTATCTATTCTATCTATTCTATCTATTCTATCTATTCTATCTATTCTATCTATTCTATCTATTCTATCTATTCTATCTATTCTATCTATTCTATCTATTCTATCTATTCTATCTATTCTATCTATTCTATCTATTCTATCTATTCTATCTATTCTATCTATTCTATCTATTCTATCTATTCTATCTATTCTATCTATTCTATCTATTCTATCTATTCTATCTATTCTATCTATTCTATCTATTCTATCTATTCTATCTATTCTATCTATTCTATCTATTCTATCTATTCTATCTATTCTATCTATTCTATCTATTCTATCTATTCTATCTATTCTATCTATTCTATCTATTCTATCTATTCTATCTATTCTATCTATTCTATCTATTCTATCTATTCTATCTATTCTATCTATTCTATCTATTCTATCTATTCTATCTATTCTATCTATTCTATCTATTCTATCTATTCTATCTATTCTATCTATTCTATCTATTCTATCTATTCTATCTATTCTATCTATTCTATCTATTCTATCTATTCTATCTATTCTATCTATTCTATCTATTCTATCTATTCTATCTATTCTATCTATTCTATCTATTCTATCTATTCTATCTATTCTATCTATTCTATCTATTCTATCTATTCTATCTATTCTATCTATTCTATCTATTCTATCTATTCTATCTATTCTATCTATTCTATCTATTCTATCTATTCTATCTATTCTATCTATTCTAAGATTTTATTTATTAATAATTTTATTTATTTATAATTTTATATTAAAAATAATTGTATAATTTATTGTTTTAGTATTGTATAAAGAAAAAATAATTTTAATAATAGTTTAGTAGTATTGTGAAAGAATATTGAAATAATTTGAAAAATTTTTGTTTTAAAAGAAAATTTAATTTATTGTACCTTGTGTATCAGGGTTTATTAAATAAAAAATAATTATTTATTTTTCTCGATTTTAAAAGAGTTAATAAGATATTTAAGTTAATGTGACAAAATTATTTAAAATATCTTATTAGAAATGAAATGTTATTCGTTTTTAAAGGTTTCTAGTTCTTTTAGAAATAAATTTAATTTAGGAAATTAAAATTTATTTATTTAGTTAGATTAATTAAATAATTTTAATTTCTAATATTTTATGGGATAAGCTGTAAAATAAATATTTTAAAGTAATTAATAATGATTTAAAAATATATGCTTAGAATTAGCAATTATTAAAAAATTTGTTATAATTTATTTAATAAATTATATTATTTATTAAACTTTAATTATTTATAAAAGTATTTTCTTTAATATTAAAAGAAAAGTAATAATGATAAAATTAGTATATTTTTTTGTAAAAATAATTTTAAATGAAAAGTTTATGTAAAGAATTCGGCAAAAATAATATTCGCCTGTTTAACAAAAACATGTCTTTTTGAAATTAGTTCTAGTCTGCCCACTGATATTTATTAAATGGCCGCAGTATACGAACTGTGCAAAGGTAGCATAATCATTAGTCTTTTAATTGAAGGCTGGTATGAATGGTTGGACGAAATATTAACTGTTTCATTTAAATTTATTATAGAATTTTATTTTTTAGTCAAAAAGCTAAAATTATATTTTGTTTATATTAATTGTGTAGATTAATTTTGTTATTATAAATTAAAATATTTTATTGGGGTGATATTAAAATTTAATAAACTTTTTATTTTTAAAATCATTAATTTATGAATAATTAATCCGTTAATAACGATTAAAAATTTAAGTTACTTTAGGGATATCAGTGTAATTTTTTTGGAGAGTTCATATCGATAAAAAAGATTGCGACCTCGATGTTGGATTAAGATATAATTTTGGGCGCAGCCGTTCAAATTTTAAGTCTGTACGACTTTTAAATTCTTACATGATCTGAGTTCAAATCGGCGTAAGCCAGGTTGGTTTCTATCTTTAATTTATTAAAATATTATAGTACGAAAGGACCAAGTATTTGAATAATTTTATTTTTTATTATGGCAGATTAGTGCAATAAATTTAGAATTGATTTATGTAATTTTTATTACAAATAGTACTTGTTTCATATCGAGTTAATTTTGTCATTAGTAGGAAGATTATTATTAATTGTTTGTTTACTAGTAAGAGTTGCTTTTTTAACTTTATTAGAACGAAAAGTATTAGGTTATATTCAAATTCGTAAGGGTCCTAATAATGTTGGAATTATAGGAATTCCACAACCATTTTGTGATGCAATTAAGTTATTTACAAAGGAACAAACTTATCCTTTGTTATCAAATTATATTTCTTATTATCTTTCTCCAGTATTTTCATTATTTTTGTCTCTTTTGGTTTGAATGTGTATACCGTTATTAATTAAGTTATTTCCTTTTAATCTAGGTTTATTATTCTTTTTATGTTGCACTAGTTTAGGTGTTTACACAGTTATAATTGCTGGGTGGTCTTCTAATTCAAATTATGCTTTATTAGGAGGATTACGAGCGGTTGCTCAGACTATATCTTATGAAGTTAGATTAGCTTTAATTTTATTATCTTTTGTTTTTTTAATTGGAAATCATAATATAATTGGGTTTATTAATTATCAGTATTATACTTGATTTTTGATTATTTTATTTCCATTAGCATTAGTTTTGTTTAGAATTTCTTTGGCAGAAACTAATCGTACTCCTTTTGATTTTGCTGGAGGGGAGTCTGAGCTAGTTTCTGGATTTAATGTTGAGTACAGAAGAGGTGGATTTGCATTAATTTTTTTAGCAGAGTATGCTAGAATTTTATTTATAAGTATATTATTTAGACTAATATTTTTAGGTGTAGATGTATTTAAATTGTTATTTTATGTAAAGTTGACTTTTATTTCTTATGTGTTTATTTGGGTTCGTGGGACTTTACCTCGATTTCGTTATGATAAATTAATGTATTTAGCTTAAAAGTGTTTTTTACCTTTTTCTTTAAATTATTTGTTATTTTTCATTGGATTTAAAATTTTATTAGTTTATTTGATTTTATTAATTAAATTTAGTAAAGTTAATAGAAAATTTTATTTCTATCTTATGTTTTCAAAACATAAGCTTGTTTAAGCTCATTAACTAATTTAAAAGTCTATCTCATCATTTAGCTACTATTGGGTTAATTAAGTAGTATAAGAAGTATACAACAGTAAGGATTTGACCTACAATTACTTATGGATCTTCTACTGGTCGTGCTCCAATTCATGTTAATAAAATTACTTTTACTACTATATCTCAAAATATAATTTTATTAATTGGGTAAAATTGAATTCCTCGAAATTTACTTAAGTGGTAAAATGGCAAGATTGCTATTGATAGTACTAATTACTCCCCCCCAGTTTATTTGGAATTGACCGAAGAATAGCATAAGCAAATAGGAAGTATCATTCAGATTGAATATGGACTGGAGTAACTAATGGATTAACAGGGATGAAATTATCTGGGTCTCCTAAAAGGTATGGGTTAATAAGAGTTGATAGAATTAATAATCCTAATATTACTAAAAACCCTACGACGTCCTTAAATGTAAAATAAGGGTGGAAAGGAATTTTGTCGATATTTGAATTTAATCCTATAGGGTTATTTGATCCTGTTTGGTGAAGAAATAATAAATGAATTATTGTTATTGCTAGCACAATAAATGGTAAAATAAAATGAAAAGTAAAAAATCGAGTTAATGTGGCGTTATCCACAGCAAATCCTCCTCAAACTCATTGTACTAAATCAATTCCTAGGTATGGAATTGCTGATAATAAGTTTGTAATAACAGTAGCCCCTCAAAATGACATTTGTCCTCAAGGAAGAACATTTCCTATAAAGGCAGTTCCTATAACTAAAAATAATAAGATTACACCTGCTATTCAGGTAGGGGTAAATAAGTATGATCCGTAATAAATTCCTCGTCCTACATGAAGATAAATACAAATAAAAAAATTATGCTCCATTAGCGTGTAGTGTTCGTAATAATCAACCGTAATTTACATCACGACAAATGTGATTTACTCTATTAAATGTCATATTGACATCTGCTGTATAGTGTATAGCTAAAAATAGGCCTGTTAAAATTTGAGTTACTAAGCAAATTCCTAATAATGACCCAAAATTTCATCAGGCTGAAATATTAATAGGAGCTGGTAAGTCTACTAATGCATTATTTGCAATTTTTAGTAAGGGGTGATTTGATCGAATAGGTTTATTCATTAATTTATTAATCGTAAGGGTCCGTAGAATATTTTAGTAATTTTTACAATAGCAATTAAAGTAACTAATAAGTTTATTAATAAAATGGTTACTGAATTAGTAGGATAATTATATAGTTTGTATAGTTTAATTGAATTTTCTAAATTAAATGAGTTTATGTTTGATAACTGTTGTATTTCGTTATTAATAGTAAAAAATGAAATCGTTGATTTATCTATAATTAAAGATAAAATAAATAATAGTGAAATTATTATGATAGAAGCAATTGATAATTTTATTGATAATGAAAACATTTCATTTGAAGCTAAAGATGTAACATAAATAAATAAAACTAATATTCCCCCTAAAAAAATTAGGAATAATACATAGGAGAATCAAAATCTTTTAGAAATTATTCCTGTAACTAGCTGGACCCGTGCACGACTCGTGCCAAGATTTTCTGAATTCAAAGATATGGAGCGATTTTATTAATATAAAAAACATTTTTTTATTATTGATATGAGGGGCCCGTGCTTAGCTGTTGAAATTTTTTTATTCGTTTTATAAATGTGGTAACCAAATAATTCTCCGCCAAAACAACTTTTCTCAAAGACAATTTTTTCTCAGACTGCGCTTCTCCGCAGAATTATTCTCAGTAGAAATCTTCCCGTAAAATCCACATAGAACGCTTTCCCGTAGAATTCTCAACGTAGAATTCATCCCGGTAGAATTGTTCCCGGTAGAATTCTTTCCTGTAGAATTCTTCCCCGTAGAGTTTTTCCCAGTAGAAGTTTTAGAGTGGTGGGTTTTAATGTAGTAAGTTTCGGTGTAGTGAGTTTAGATGTGGTGAATTTTGGAGTGGTGAGTTTAATTGTGGTTAGTTTTGGTGTAGTGAGTTTTAGTGTGGTGAGTTTAAGTGTGGTGAATTTGAGTGTGTTGAGTTTAAGTGTGGTGTTTTTAAGTGTGGTGAGTTTTAGTGTGGTCAATTATAGTGTGGTGGGTTTTAGTGTGGTGAATTTTATTGTGGTGAGTTTTAGTGTGATGAATTTTAATGTGATGAATTTTATTGTGATGAGTTTTAGTGTAGTGAATTTTAGGGTGGTGAGTTTTAGTGTGGTTAATTATAGTGCGGTGGGTTTTAGTGTGGTGAATTTTAGTGCGGTGAGTTTTAGTGTGGTAAGTTTTAGTGTATCGAAATTTGAGTGTAGTGAGTTTTAATGTGGTGAGTTTAAAAGTGGTGAATTTTAATGTGGTGAAATTTTAGTGTAGTGAGTTTTAGTGTGGTGAGTTTTAGTGTGGTGAAATTTTAGTGTGGTGAGTTTTAGTGTGTTCAATTTTAGTGTGTTGAATTTTTGTGTGGAGAGTTTTAGTGTGGTGCGTTTAATTGTGGTGAGTTTTAGTGTGGTAAGTTTTAGTGTGGTGAGTTTTGGTATGGTGAGTTTAAATGTGGTGAGTTTTAGTGTTGTGAATTTTAGTGCGGTGAGTTTGAGTGTGGCGACTTTTGGGTATAGTGAGTTTTAGTGTGGTGAGTTTTAGTGTGATGAGTTTTAATGTGGAGAAATTTTAGTGTGGTGAGTTTTAGTGTGGTGAATTTTTGTGTGGTGAGTTTTAGTGTGGTGAAATTTTAGTGTGGTGGGTTTTAGTGTGGTGAGTTTAAGTGTGGTGAGTTTTAGTGTGGTGAGTTTTAGTGTGGTGAGTTTTAGTGTGGTGAGTTTTTGTGTGGTGAGTTTTAGTGTGGTGAGTTTTAGTGTGGTGAGTTTTTAAGTGGTGAGTTTTAGTGTGGTGAGTTTTAGTGTGGTGAGTTTTAGTGTGGTGAATTTTAGTGTGGTGAGTTTTAGTGTGGTGAATTATAGTGTGGTGGGTTTTAGTGTGGTTAATTTAAGGGTGAATTTTAGTGTGGTGAGTTTTAGTTTGGTTAGTTTTAGTGTGGTGAGTTTGTTTTTCTTTTTCTTTCCTTTTTTTGTTTTTCATTTAGTTTGGATTGTGGTTTTATGTGATTGGTTTTGTTTTTGTATTTTTGCTTTTGTTTTGTGTTGTGCTTTTGCTTTTTTGTTTTTATTTTCTTTTTTTGTATTTGAGTTTTTTGTTTCATGTTCGTTGCTGGTGAAAGTGCCGAGTTATATCGTGTTTAGGTTGCATGGGAGGTGCCACGCCTCTTTGCCCAATCCCGCCCATATATAGCCTATCATTCCTTCCAGACCATACCGCATCTGTGGTAAAAATTTCAAGACAATCGGATCAGCCGTTTAGACGGAGAAGCGGAACAAACGTGATTGCTTTTGTTTTTGTATTTTTGCTTTTGTTTTGTTTTGTGCTTTTGGTTTTTTGTTTTTAATTATTTTTGTGTATTTGAGTTTTTTGTTTCATGTTCGTAGCTGGTGAAAGTGCCGAGTTATATCGTATTGAAAGTTTAGGTTGTATGGGAGGTGCCACGCCTCTTTGTTATATCGTATTGAATGTTTAGGTTGTATGGGAGGTGCCACGCCTCTTTGTCCAATTCCGCCCATATATAGCCTATCATTCCTTCCAGACCATACCGCATCTGTGGTAAAAATTTCAAGGAAATCGGATCAGCCGTTTAGACGGAGAAGCGGAACAAACGTACAAACGTACAAACGGACAAACGTACAAACGTACAAACGTACAAACGTACAAACGTACAAACGTACAAACGTACAAACGTACAAACGTACAAACGAACAAACAGATTTATTATATTAATAGGATTAAGCAAATTGTCAGGGTGTGTACTAAAAGTATTAAACCTATTGCCAAGGGATGAATTATTTGTATGAAGATAAAATTAAAAATTATTATAATAGAAAATAATATAAGTTGTATAATTTCAAGAAGTAGTTTAATTAAAATATTAATTTTGGGGATTAATGATAAAGAAATTTCTTTCTTCTTGAAGTTTTAAAAAAGTATCTTTTATTTTTGGATTACAAGACCAATGTGTTTATTAAACTATTAAAACTAATGATTATAATTATATATTGAAGTCTACCAAGTATTTTGTTAATTATAGGTTTTTTTGTATTTGTTTCTAACCGTAAACATTTACTGTCTATATTATTAAGATTAGAATATATTGTTTTAAGATTATTTTTGTTATTATTTATTTATTTAAATGTATTTAATTATGAAAGATTTTTTGTATAATATTTTTAACTTTTAGTGTCTGTGAAGGGGCGTTAGGTCTCTCAATTTTAGTTTCAATAATTCGAACTCATGGGAATGATTATTTTCAATCTTTTAATTCTTTACAATGTTAAAAATTTTATTTATAATTTTATTTTTAGTTCCAGTGTGTTTTATTAATAATGATTTTTGAATGGTTCAAAATTTATTGTATATTATTACATTTTTTGTTATTATGTTTAATTATTTTAGAAATTATTTTATAAATATTTCTTATTTTTAGGCTGTGACATATTGTCTTATGGATTAATTTTATTAAGTTTTTGAATCTGTTCTCTTATGTTAATAGCAAGAGAATCGGTTACTAAATATAGTAATTACATTTTTTTTTTAATTAGTGTATTAATGTTATTATTGTTTTTAGTTTTAACTTTTAGAAGAATTAGTTCATTTATTTTTTGAAAGTAGTTTAATTCCAACTTAATTTTAATTCTAGGATGGGGGTATCAACCTGAGCGTCTTCAAGCTGGGGTATATTTATTATTTTATACTTTGTTAGTGTCTTTACCTATATTAGTAGGAATTTTTTATTTATATAATTTTTCTGGGTCTATACATTTTTATTTGTTAAGAGATTACTTATTTAATAGTGAGTTTTATTTTGGTATAATTTTGGCTTTTTTTTTTAGTGAAAATGCCTATATTTTCATTTATGACTTCATTTATGACTTCCAAAGGCTCATGTTGAAGCTCCTGTTTCTGGTTCAATAATTTTAGCGGGAATTATATAAAAATTAGGTGGATATGGTTTATTACGGGTATTTTCTTTTTTACAATTAGTCGGGTTAAAATTAAATTTTATCTGGATTAGAATTAGTTTAGTAGGAGGTGTTTTAATTAGTTTTGTTTGTTTGCGGCAAACAGATCTTAAGGCTTTAATTGCTTATTCTTCTGTGGCACATATGGGAATTGTTTTAGCTGCATTAATAACTATAAGATACTGAGGGATATGGGGTCGTACACATTAATAATTGGTCATGGGCTATGCTCTTCTGGTTTGTTTTGTTTAGCAAATATTACTTATGAACGGTTAGCAAGACGAAGTCTTTTAATTAATAGGGGGTTATTAAATTTTATACCTTCAATAACTTTAGGATGATTTCTATTAAGATCAGCCAATATAACAGCTCCACCAACATTAAATTTATTAGGCGAAATTTCTTTATTAAATAGAATTGTTGGCTGGTCATGAGTGTCAATGATTATATTATCTTCATTATCTTTTATTAGAGCGGCTTATACTTTATATTTATATGCCTATAGACAACATGGTAAAATTTTCTCTAGAGTTTATTCGTGAGTATGGTAATATTCGTGAGTATCTCCTTTTGTTTTTACATTGATTCCCTTTAAATTTACTAATTTTAAAAAGAGATATGTGTATACTTTGATTATATTTAAATAGTTTATTAAAAATATTGATTTGTGGTGTCAATGATATGAATTTATTCATTTTAAAACGTGAAATTTATTTCAATTTGTACAATTAGTTTTTTATCTTTAATTTCTATTAGAATTAGATTATTTTTTTATCAGTTTAAATTTTTTGCTTAATGAATTAGTTTATTTTTTGGAATGAGAAGTAGTGTCTTTAAATTCTTCTAGAATTGTTATAACTTTTTTATTTGATTGAATAAGTTTAATATTTATATCGTTTGTGTTAATAATTGCTTCATTACTAATTTTTTATAGAAAGGAGTATATAAGAGGAGACATTAATATTAATCGGTTCATTATGCTTGTGTTGATATTTGTAATGTCAATAATATTATTAATTATTAGACCTAATTTAATTAGTATTTTATTAGGGTGAGATGGATAGGATTAGTATCTTATTGTTTAGTAATTTATTTTCAAAATGTTAAATCATTTAATGCCGGTATATTGACTGCTTTATCAAATCGAATCAGTGATGTTGCTTTATTATTGGCAATTGCATGAATATTAAATTATGGAAGATGAAATTATATTTTTTATTTAGAAATAATAGTTAATAGACCTTCTATAATAATTATTGGTGGATTAGTAGTTTTAGCTGCTATGACTAAAAATGCTCATATTCCGTTTTCTTCTTGATTGCCAGCTGCTATAGCCGCACCAACACCGGTTTCTGCTCTAGTTCATTCTTCAACATTAGTTACAGCTGGGGTTTATTTATTGATTCGATTTAATGTTCTTTTAAGTGACACTTATTTAGGGCAATTTTTATTGTTATTATCGGGACATACAATATTTATGGCTGGATTAGGGCTAATTTTGAGTTTGACTTAAAAAAAATTATTGCGTTATCAACATTAAGTCAATTAGGTTTAATGATAAGTATTTTATGAATAGGGTTTTATAAACTTGCATTTTTTCATCTTTTGACTCACGCATTGTTTAAGGCTTTGTTATTTATATGTGCTGGGGCTGTAATTCATAATATGAATAATTCGCAAGATATTCGCCTTATAGGTGGCTTAAGAATTCATATACCGTTAACTTCAGCTTGTTTAAATGTTGCTAATTTAGCCTTATGTGGTATACCATTTTTAGCTGGATTTTATTCAAAGGATTTAATTTGTTTCTATAAGAAATATTAATATATTTTCTTTCTTTTTATATTTTTTTCTACTGGATTAACTGTGTGTTATTCATTTCGATTAGTTTATTATTCAATAACTGGTGAATTGAACTGTGGTTCTTTAAATATATTAAATGATGAAGGATGATTTATATTGCGTGGAATACTAGGATTGTTATTTATAAGAATCATTGGAGGAAGAATGTTAAATTGACTAATTTTTAGAACTCCAAATATAATTTGTTTACCTTTTTATTTAAAGTTTCTGACATTATTTGTATGTATTTCAGGTGGTGTCATTCGTTACATAATCTCTAATGTTTCTTTATACTTTATCAATAAATCAATTAATAACTATTCTTTATCTTATTTTTGTGGTTCAATGTGGTTTATACCTTATATTGCTACTTATGGGGTAGTATTTTATCCATTGCTTTGATTGCATTGGTTGATCAGAATTTTTTGGGGGTCAAGTTTTATACCGACTTTTAACAAAATATTCTAAAATTAATAATTTATTTCAAAATAATAACTTAAAGATTTATTTGTTAACTTTTGTTTTATGAATTTTTGTTTAGTTTTTTACTATTACTATATTCAAATAGCTTATATTTAGAGTATGACACTGAAGATGTTATGGAGATTAGTTTTATCCTTGAATATTATGAATTAAATTTAGTAATTTATAAAAATTGTATATTTTATTTTTACAATGAAAATGTAAGGTTTTTGTTCAACTATATAAATAGAAATATAAATGGAATTTAACCATTAAAAATAAAAGTTTGCAGCTTGTACATCATATTTCCTTAATTGGGGAATTTTCCCAGTTATATCATTAACAGTGATACGCCTCTTTTTGGCATCAATTAATAAGGGTAAAAATTACCTAAGATTAGGTCGAAACTAATTACAATATATCGCTTCATATTCAAGGTAGATTGAAATTCAATACTTTTTGAATGCAAATCATATGTTATAATTAACTACAACCCTATTTTGATCAGTTTAATATATCTTGATTTCATTCGTGGATTAGGATAAAGATTATAGAAGTTAATGATCAGACTAGTAAGTTTAAATAGTTAATAATTAACACTATAGGAAGGATCAATGCGATTTCTACATCAAAGATTAAAAAAATAATTGTGATTAAAAAAAACCGTAGTGAAATTGGTAATCGAGAGGATGACATTGGGTCAAATCCACATTCAAACGGTGAACTTTTTTCTCGGTCAATTAAAGACTTTTTTGTGATAAAATAGATGATAGCTGTATTACTACTGAAGAAAGAAGTAAGATAATTATTCTAATTCTTAAAATTGAAAAAATTATTTAGACTATTTTATTAATGGACCTTATGATTGGAAGTCATATATACTTTATACTATATAAATAAAAGGTTATCCACCTCATCAGTAAATTGATACATAAAGGAATAATCAAACAATATCAACAAAATGTCAATATCATGCAGCAGCTTCAAATCCGAAATGATGAGTCTTTGAAAAGTGATTATTTAAGTGTCGAATTAAACATACTAGTAAAAAAGTAGTTCCAATTAATACATGAACTCCATGTTGCTATATAGAAGGTAGATCCGTAAACGGAATCTGCAATTGTAAAAGGAGCTTCAATATACTCATATGCTTGAAGAATAGTGAAATATACTTCTAATAGTACTGTAAAAAATAAACCTTGTGTTGTTTGAGAATAGTTTCCTTCTATTAGGCTATGATGGGCTCATGTAACTGTTACTCCAGATCCTAATAAGATAGCTGTATTTAAAAGAGGAATTTGGAATGGATTAAATGATTAAATTCCGGCTGAAGGTCATATAGCTCCTAATTCAATCGCTGGAGAATGGCTTCTATGAAAAAAAGCTCAAAAGAAAGAAACAAAAAATAATACTTCAGATAAAATTAATAGAATTATTCCTCATCGTAATCCAATTGCTACAGCATGGGTATGTAATCCTTGGAAAGTGTCTTCTCGAGATACATCTCGTCATCATTGATATACTGTTAGAATTGTAATAATATTTCCTAAAGTAAATAAAGAGATATCATATTGGTGGAATCATTTAACTATACCAGAAACAGTAGTTATAGCTCCAATTGCTCCTGTAAGAGGTCATGGACTGTAGTCTACTAGGTGAAATGGGTGATTTGAGTGTGTTGACATTAATTTACTTCTCTAGAATAAAGAGTTCTTAAAACTGCAAATACATGTGATTGAATAATAGCTACAGCGGATTCAAGTACTAAAAGTGCAATTTGAGCTATTAATAATAATGATGCAATTATATAAGATAGTGACTGACATGTGTTACCTAATAAAGTTAGCAGTAGGTTAGTAGGTTAGTTTAATTATATTAGCCGCTAATCGTACAGCCAGTGTTCCTGGACGAATAATATTTCTAATTGTTTCAATACATACTATAAAAGGTATTAGAACAGCTGGAGTTCCTTGAGGAACTAAATGAGCAAATATATGTTGGGTATGATTAAGTCATCCATAAATTATAAAACATAATCATAAAGGAAGGGCTAGAGTTAATGTTAAAGTTAAGTGACTAGTTCTAGTGAAAATATAAGGGATTAATCCTATAAAACTATTAAATAAAATTATTGAAAATAATTATACAAAGATGAAAGTTCTTCCGTTATGTCCAGTGGGCCCTAGCAGTGTCTTAAATTCATTGTGTAAAGTCAATAAAATTTTATTTCAAAAAATGTGATACCGAGAAGGTACAAATCAATATATTGATGGAATTATTAAAATTCCAATAAAAGTACTTATTCAATTAAGAGATAAATTAAAAATACTTGAAGAAGGGTCGAATACAGAAAATAAATTTGATATCATTTTCAATTTATTGAATTTAATTTAATAGAACTAAGGCTATGAGATTTAGGTGAAGATTGCAAAACAGAATAATAATTTATTGTATTAAATAATACAAAAGTAATAGAAAACATAATAAATAAGCTTAATCAACCAATAGGAGCTATTTGTGGAATCAAAAAATATCAATAATTTGATAACTTTAGTTTGACATACTAATGTTATATATTTAACTAATTTTTTATTCATTTGTAAATTAAAGTTGTAAATAGTAAAGTGCTAATTTACTATTGAATGGTTTAAGAGACCAGTACTTGCTTTCAGTCATCTAATGAAGAATTTATATTTCTTGAAATTCATTTAATAAAATAATTTACTGGAACTCTTTCGATTACAATAGGTATAAATCTGTGATTTGCTCCGCAAATTTCTGAACATTGTCCATAAAATAATCCTGGTCGGTTAATTAAAAAGTTAATTTGGTTAAGTTATCCTGGAGTTCCGTCAATCTTTACACCTAATGCAGGTACTGTTCATGAATGAATAACATCTGTGGCAGTCCCTAGAATTCGAATTTGGGAGTTCATAGGTAGTACAACTCGGTTATCTACGTCTAATAATCGGAAGCCGTCAATTGGTAATTCATTTGTAGGAATTATGTATGAGTCAAACTCAACATTTAAAAAAATCTGAATATTCATAGCTTCAGTATCATTGATGTCCAATTGACTTTAAAGTAATAGATGGCTCATTAATTTCATCTAATAAATAAAGTAGACGAAGAGAAGGGAAGGCGATAAATAATAATACAATTGCGGGTAAAATAGTTCAGATTACTTCAATTGTTTGCCCATGTAATAAGAATCGATTCGTATATTTATTAAAAAATAGTATAAATATTAAAAATCCTACTAAGACTGTAATTATTACTAAAATCAATAAAGAGTGGTCATGAAAGAAAGTAAGCTGTTCTATTAGAGGAGAAGCTCTATCCTGTAGTCCTAAATTTAATCATGTTGACATTGGTTCTAACAAAAGTAAAATACTTTATAAATGGTGCTTAAATCCATTGCACTAATCTGCCATATTAGAAATTAGTTAATAGAGGTAGTTCAGAATAACTGTGTTCAGCTGGTGGTGTATTTTGGTATCATTCAATTGAATAATTTAGTTGTATTGGGTAGATTACTTGTCGTTCAGTAACTAAGCTTTCTCAGATAATAAATAAGAAAAATAAAATTCCTAAAAGGGAAATTGATGAACCAATAGTTGAGACAACATTTCAAGTAGTGTTTGCGTCTGGATAATCTGAGTAACGTCGTGGTATTCCGGCAAGTCCTAAGAAATGTTGAGGGAAAAATGTTAAATTTACTCCAATAAACATGATTACGAATTGACTTTTTAATCACTTAGTATTTAATGAAAGTCCCGTAAATAAAGGGAATCAGTGGATAAATCCTGCCATGATTGCAAATACTGCTCCTATTAACAGTGCATAGCGGAAGTGGGCAACTACATAGTAAGTATCATGAAGAATATTATCAAGGAATGAATTAGCTAAAACAACTCCTGTTAATCCTCCAACTGTAAACAAGAATACAAACCCTAAGGCTCATAAAATAGCAGGTGAGTAGTTTAATTGAGTTCCGTGAAGAGTACACTAAGGAAAAAGTGACGTAATAAAATTAAATAAAATTTATTTAAATTTGATTTAAATACTTTTGTAATAAAAAACGTAATACTCCATACAAAAAATTTTACGCGCGTATTTAATTTTTAATTAAATAAAAAATATTTAATTTTATTAAAAATTTCGATAAAAGGAAAATAAAATAATAATTTTATCTCATATAAAGAAGATTAGGAACATTCTTTATATAAAATAAATATTATTGTGTTTAAATTAAAATGTTATAACTTTAATAAAAAGTAATAAAAAGTATTTACTTTAAATTTTATTACATACGTAATAAATTTAAATAAAAAGTATTTACATCAAATTTAATTACGTACGTAATAAATTTAAATAAAAAGCATTTACATCCAATTTAAATAAAAAGTATTTAATTTAAATGCAAAAGACTACGGGTGAAAAACGTGTCGAAAAGTATTTAAATTTATTGCTTTTTTATTTAATTTTATTACTTTTTTCCCTCAGTGTAGCTAATCAACTGAAAATTTTAATCCCAGTAGGAACGGCAATAATTATTGTAGCTGATGTAAAGTATGCTCGTGTGTCTACATCTATTCCTACTGTAAATATATGATGTGCTCATACAATGAACCCAAGTAATCCAATAGCTAGTATAGCAAAAATTATTCCTAAAGATCCAAAGGTTTCCTTTTTTCCTGATTCTTGACTAATAATATGAGAGATTATTCCAAATCCTGGAAGAATTAAAATATATACTTCTGGATGTCCAAAAAATCAAAATAAGTGTTGGTATAAAATTGGGTCACCCCCTCCGGCTGGATCAAAAAAAGATGTATTTAAATTTCGATCGGTTAATAGTATAGTAATAGCTCCGGCAAGAACAGGTAGTGATAGAAGTAATAATAAAGCAGTAATTACTACTGATCATACAAATAATGGTATTCGGTCAAATGTGATTCCTGTAGATCGTATATTAATTACCGTTGTAATGAAATTTACTGCCCCTAAAATTGATGAAATTCCAGCTAGATGTAATCTAAAAATAGCTAAATCTACTGAGGCACCACCGTGAGCGATACCTGAAGAAAGCGGAGGGTAAACGGTTCATCCTGTACCAGCTCCATTTTCTACTATGCTACTGACTAATAATAGTGTTAGTGAAGGAGGTAATAATCAAAATCTTATATTATTTATTCATGGAAAAGCTATATCAGGTGTCCCTAATATTAGAGGTACTAATCAGTTTCCAAACCCACCAACTATGATTGGTATAACTATGAAATAAATTATTACAAATGCGTGGGCAGTTACAATAACGTTATAAATTTGGTCATCACCAATTAGGGCTCCAGGATGTCCTAATTCAGCTCGAATTAGAATTCTTAAAAAGGTTCCTACTATTCCGGCTCAAGCTCCGAAAATAAAATAAAGGGTTCCAATATCTTTATGATTTGTTGAAAATAACCATTGTCGCGATTAAATGGCTGAAGTTTAGGCAGTAGACTGTAAATTTACTTATAAGAAATAATTCTTTTTAATCAGGCTTTATAGTCAATAATGATATTAGACTGCAATTCTAAAGGAGTAAAATTATACTAAGGCTTAAAAGATTGATACTTATAATTATAGCTTTGAAGGCTATCAGTTTTTTAACTTAAAACCTTAAAGTATAAAGTAAATAAGTCTTACTAGGAATAACCCAAATGAAGAAATAAATGAAAGTAATAAATAAAAATTTATTGAAAAATTTCTAAAATTTACTTCTGTTATTCAATTTGGTTCGTAGTAATTTAATATAAATGCAGAATAGCATAATCGTAAGTAAAAGTATAAGGTGACTAAAGTTATTACTGTTAATACCGTTATTACAAATATTTGGTTATTAATTGACAGGGTTTGAATTACAAGTCATTTAGGAAGAAATCCTAAAAATGGGGGCAACTCACCTAAGGAAAGTAAATTTAGAAATATTGTAAATTTGAATGTTTTTGAAGTTATAAACAATGAGAATAACTGATTGATATGTGAAATTTTAAAGATATTAAACAGAAAAATTAAATTGAAAGATAAAAATGAATAAAATGTAAAATATCTTATAAAATTTTTTTCTCTTGAGTAAATTGTAATTAATATTCAGCCTAAGTGGTTAATTGATGAATACGCTATTAATTTACGAAGAGAGGTCTGATTTAGACCTCCTAGTGAACCAATAATTACAGATAATAGTATACTTAATATAATAAATGAATTTATTGATAAATATGATATAAGTATAAGAGGAGTTAACTTTTGTCAAGTTATTAAAACTAATGAATTTATTCATGATAACCCTTCTATTACATTAGGATATCAGAAATGAAAAGGAGCTGCACCTCTTTTTATAAGGATCATTCTTGTAATTCTGTTTCTATTAGTATTAATAGAATTATTTTCTAGTATAAATAAAATAATAGCAAACAATAATACCGATGAAGCTAATGCTTGGGTTAGGAAGTACTTTAGTGAAGCTTCAGAAGATATTAAGTTATTATTGCCTCTTATTAGGGGGATGAAAGATAATAAATTAAATTCTAAGCCTATTATTGTTCCTATTATTAAAAATACTATAAATATAATTTTAAAAGAATTATTAAAAATTAAAAAGAAAAGGATTAAAACTTTTATACATGGGGTATGAACCCAGTAGCTTAATTAGCATATCTTTTTATATTTTAGTGTACGATGCACAAAAGTTTTTGATACTTTTAGAAACAGTTTAATTCTGTTAAATATAATTTAATTTTTATCTTAATTTAGTAAAGTATGGTCTAAATAGCGTATTCACAAATTTATTGCTGTTAAATTGAGGATTATGCAAATATTAAAAAAAAAAATAGATATTAATTTTTCTTTTATTTAACTAAATTAATATAATAATGAATGTAGCTATAACTACATAATCTACTCTATCAAAGTAGCCCTTTTGTCAGGCAATTCATTTCCGTCAGTAATCTTTAAATAATTTTTTTTTAGTTTATGCAGTCATTTTTTAAGATTTAGAAAAAATATTTGGATAAATTATATTAATATAAATAATATATTATAGTTTTATTTATATATATTGTGTTTAACTATTTATAATAACTTTTTATGGCATATATAGTACTATTTTTTATGTAAAAATTTACTATATATATTAAATAGGTAAATCAAATTAATTTCTTATTAATCTATTGAATTATAGAAATGAAAAAAGAATATGTATTAATTTATATATATATAAATGTTTAATGAAGCATGCATTCATCTTTAAATTGAAAAAAAAGAAAAGGGTTGAGTTACAATATTATTAGATAATCTATATATATATAAATGATATATTAATACATAAATATCTATTAAAGCAGGTATATAGCTAAGTTGAAATTTCCAGAAAAGGTAAAACGGTAAGTATTTTTTAGGAAATGAAAAAGTAATTGATTAAATTATTTAAAAAAAAAAATTATAATATTTTTATACATGGATGTTTATCAGAAATTTTTAATTTAAGACAGATTTTTATTGTCATCAGAATTTTATAAAAATTATGAATAAATATTGAAATGATTTTCATTATAAATATTAAATGAATTTCTAATTGAATAATTTTTAATACTTAAGTTTAGTATTAAAAAGATAATTATAAAAGTGTAAAATTTATTTTTTTTTAGAATAAAAATATTATAAAGTATAAGTTACGCCCAATTGGCTTTTCATGTACTTTTTTACAATGAAAACTTATTAATTTGTTGTTTAGTTTAGGGGAACTAGACTTCTTAGAGATACTTTTTCATTTTAATTGAATGTAAATTGATTTGTCTATCAGTTGCTCTAAGTAGGTGAGAATTGATAAGTTCGGGTTTGTGAGAAGGTAATATAATCAGACCTAGTTCGTACAGAATTCATTCTGTTTAAATCGATAGGTTAGTTTGCATTTGGTTAAACGCTATGGGAGGAGATACAAATAAAGACTATTAATGTAATAATTTATTTCTTTATTTTATTTTATTTTATTTTATTAATGAATATTATTTTAACTAAATCAATAAATATTTTTTATTATGAAACAAATTCATGAAAATCAAGTAAATTTTTAGTTATTAATTAATAGATTAATTTTCTAAAATCACTTAGTTAACACTAATTATTTAGATTAAATTAATTTAGAAATAATTGTTAAAAAACTTTAAATTTTTGCAAAAATTTTCAATTTTTTGCAAGTTAAAAATTTAAGTTTGAATGACAATTTAATTTAAATTTATAGTTAAAAAAAAAAAAAATTTTGCGAAAAAAAAAAAAAATTATAAAATTTATTATGGCTAATAATTTATAATTTTTAATTATTAAAGGTTATTTTTTCGTAAATCAATTTATTTATTTAACTATCTAAATTTAATTATTTATTAATAAATTTTAAGAAATATGTTTAAGTTAATTATTAAAGTCCTATCATTTAAAGCTTTATTTTGGCTTTATAATTCGTTTTATATGTAAATTTTTGTGGAAGATGTTCTATTCTATCTATTCTACTTATTCTATCTATTCTATCTATTCTATCTATTCTACTTATTCTATCTATTCTATCTATTCTATATATTCTATCTATTCTATCTATTCTATCTATTCTATCTATTCTATCTATTCTATCTATTCTATCTATTCTATCTATTCTATCTATTCTATCTATTCTATCTATTCTATCTATTCTATCTATTCTATCTATTCTATCTATTCTATCTATTCTATCTATTCTATCTATTCTATCTATTCTATCTATTCTATCTATTCTATCTATTCTATCTATTCTATCTATTCTATCTATTCTATCTATTCTATCTATTCTATCTATTCTATCTATTCTATCTATTCTATCTATTCTATCTATTCTATCTATTCTATCTATTCTATCTATTCTATCTATTCTATCTATTCTATCTATTCTATCTATTCTATCTATTCTATCTATTCTATTTATTCTATCTATTCTATCTATTCTATCTATTCTATCTATTCTATCTATTCTATCTATTCTATCTATTCTATCTATTCTATCTATTCTATCTATTCTATCTATTCTATCTATTCTATCTATTCTATCTATTCTATCTATTCTATCTATTCTATCTATTCTATCTATTCTATCTATTCTATCTATTCTATCTATTCTATCTATTCTATCTATTCTATCTATTCTATCTATTCTATCTATTCTATCTATTCTATCTATTCTATCTATTCTATCTATTCTATCTATTCTATCTATTCTATCTATTCTATCTATTCTATCTATTCTATCTATTCTATCTATTCTATCTATTCTATCTATTCTATCTATTCTATCTATTCTATCTATTCTATCTATTCTATCTATTCTATCTATTCTATCTATTCTATCTATTCTATCTATTCTATCTATTCTATCTATTCTATCTATTCTATCTATTCTATCTATTCTATCTATTCTATCTATTCTATCTATTCTATCTATTCTATCTATTCTATCTATTCTATCTATTCTATCTATTCTATCTATTCTATCTATTCTATCTATTCTATCTATTCTATCTATTCTATCTATTCTATCTATTCTATCTATTCTATCTATTCTATCTATTCTATCTATTCTATCTATTCTATCTATTCTATCTATTCTATCTATTCTATCTATTCTATCTATTCTATCTATTCTATCTATTCTATCTATTCTATCTATTCTATCTATTCTATCTATTCTATCTATTCTATCTATTCTATCTATTCTATCTATTCTATCTATTCTATCTATTCTATCTATTCTATCTATTCTATCTATTCTATCTATTCTATCTATTCTATCTATTCTATCTATTCTATCTATTCTATCTATTCTATCTATTCTATCTATTCTATCTATTCTATCTATTCTATCTATTCTATCTATTCTATCTATTCTATCTATTCTATCTATTCTATCTATTCTATCTATTCTATCTATTCTATCTATTCTATCTATTCTATCTATTCTATCTATTCTATCTATTCTATCTATTCTATCTATTCTATCTATTCTATCTATTCTATCTATTCTATCTATTCTATCTATTCTATCTATTCTATCTATTCTATCTATTCTATCTATTCTATCTATTCTATCTATTCTATCTATTCTATCTATTCTATCTATTCTATCTATTCTATCTATTCTATCTATTCTATCTATTCTATCTATTCTATCTATTCTATCTATTCTATCTATTCTATCTATTCTATCTATTCTATCTATTCTATCTATTCTATCTATTCTATCTATTCTATCTATTCTATCTATTCTATCTATTCTATCTATTCTATCTATTCTATCTATTCTATCTATTCTATCTATTCTATCTATTCTATCTATTCTATCTATTCTATCTATTCTATCTATTCTATCTATTCTATCTATTCTATCTATTCTATCTATTCTATCTATTCTATCTATTCTATCTATTCTATCTATTCTATCTATTCTATCTATTCTATCTATTCTATCTATTCTATCTATTCTATCTATTCTATCTATTCTATCTATTCTATCTATTCTATCTATTCTATCTATTCTATCTATTCTATCTATTCTATCTATTCTATCTATTCTATCTATTCTATCTATTCTATCTATTCTATCTATTCTATCTATTCTATCTATTCTATCTATTCTATCTATTCTATCTATTCTATCTATTCTATCTATTCTATCTATTCTATCTATTCTATCTATTCTATCTATTCTATCTATTCTATCTATTCTATCTATTCTATCTATTCTATCTATTCTATCTATTCTATCTATTCTATCTATTCTATCTATTCTATCTATTCTATCTATTCTATCTATTCTATCTATTCTATCTATTCTATCTATTCTATCTATTCTATCTATTCTATCTATTCTATCTATTCTATCTATTCTATCTATTCTATCTATTCTATCTATTCTATCTATTCTATCTATTCTATCTATTCTATCTATTCTATCTATTCTATCTATTCTATCTATTCTATCTATTCTATCTATTCTATCTATTCTATCTATTCTATCTATTCTATCTATTCTATCTATTCTATCTATTCTATCTATTCTATCTATTCTATCTATTCTATCTATTCTATCTATTCTATCTATTCTATCTATTCTATCTATTCTATCTATTCTATCTATTCTATCTATTCTATCTATTCTATCTATTCTATCTATTCTATCTATTCTATCTATTCTATCTATTCTATCTATTCTATCTATTCTATCTATTCTATCTATTCTATCTATTCTATCTATTCTATCTATTCTATCTATTCTATCTATTCTATCTATTCTATCTATTCTATCTATTCTATCTATTCTATCTATTCTATCTATTCTATCTATTCTATCTATTCTATCTATTCTATCTATTCTATCTATTCTATCTATTCTATCTATTCTATCTATTCTATCTATTCTATCTATTCTATCTATTCTATCTATTCTATCTATTCTATCTATTCTATCTATTCTATCTATTCTATCTATTCTATCTATTCTATCTATTCTATCTATTCTATCTATTCTATCTATTCTATCTATTCTATCTATTCTATCTATTCTATCTATTCTATCTATTCTATCTATTCTATCTATTCTATCTATTCTATCTATTCTATCTATTCTATCTATTCTATTATAGTTAAAAATGAGGTTTTATATTTTTAAACTATTTATTAAAAAAAATCAATTAAATAATTTTTAGAACAATTTAAAAAAAAAGTAAATTCATTAAAATGAAAATTTTAGAATGACAATAAAATCAAAATTTTAAAAAATAATAATAATTAACAAAATTTTAAAAAAATATTAAAAGTATAAATTTTAAATAAAACAAGTACATAAGTAACTACGCCACATCAGCCCCCTTGCAGTGCGAAACGCACGATGTGCTTGGGTGAATTATTAACGATCGAAACTTTTGGTAGTACTGATGAAATAATTTCCTGATTTTCCAAATACGCGGGTTT
Organism: Dryomyza anilis; assembly: GCA_951804985.1. Lineage (NCBI taxonomy): Eukaryota > Metazoa > Arthropoda > Insecta > Diptera > Dryomyzidae > Dryomyza > Dryomyza anilis. The sequence goes on from OX638135.1 coordinate 33,878,453, forward strand.
CAGCCTATCGATGGATATAAAATCTTGTTTATTTCCAAGTTGAATCTTGTAAAATTTAGTTTTTCTATCCAAAACTAAATGTGGTCCTGAATATTTCGGTTGAAGAGGTTTCTTTGCCATATCGATTCTTACCCAGAGGTGCGAACAGATGTTTAAATCTTTATTTATAAATGTAGCTTGAGACGAATGGTTCGAGGAATCCGTAGGTCTAAGAGCAGCTATGACTTCACGAAGTTGACTTAACGCATCAAAAGGAGATTGTGATGAAAGTGATACAGGGCGAAGGAAATCTCCCGGTAAATGCAATGTTTCTCCATATACCATTTCGGCAGAAGATGCACCAATGTCTTCTTTAAGTGTGGCACGAATTCCGAGTAAAACTGTTGAAATTGTTTTAGTCCACTGCTCGGGAATTAGCAGACTATCGCAGCTTTAAATGTGCGATGAAATCTCTCCACCATCCCGTTCGCTTGAGGGTGGTACGATGTAGTGAGTTTAACATTTGCTCCAAGATACTTAGCTAAATCTCGAAAGTGCGATGACGTAAACTGCGTTCCACGATCAGTGTGAATGTTGTCAGGACAATCGAAGCGAGATACCCATCCGCTGAAGAACTTGTCACATATAGTTGACGCTGTAATGTCTTCTAACGGTATTGCTTCTGGCCAACGCGTATAACGATCGACGATTGTAAGAACGTAGCGAAATCCTTCGGATTGTGGCAAGGGTCCAACGATGTCAATATGTATGTCGGAGAATCTGCGCGTTGACAAAGGAAATGTACCATAGGTAGATTTTGTGTGGCGATAAATTTTCGAAGATTGACACCGCTGACAGTTTGTAGTCCATTTCTTGATATCTCGATTCATAGACGGCCAAACAAAACGTTTTGCTATAAGTTTTCGAGTGGCTTTTGAACCTGGATGCGACAAACCATGAAGTGTATCGAAAATAGGTTTGCAAAAATCGACTGGAACGAATGGTCTTGCTTGTATTTGTGTGATATCACAGTATACTGGACTTGAACAATTAGGCAGCAGAATTAGCTTGAAGATTAAACTTGAATTCGTTGAAAGCAATTGTTGTAATTCCTTGTCATTTTGTTGAGCCAAAAAAAATTGATGATAATCAATTGCTGCAATTTCATTGATTCTGGAAAGCGCGTTAGCAACAACATTATCCCGACCAGCAATGTGTCGAATGTCAGTTGTAAATTGTCCAATGAAATCAAGATGACGCCATTGGCGGGGACTGGCTTTTTCAGGGTTTTGATTAAATGCAAAACAAAGTGGCTTGTGATCGGAAAAAAGTATAAATTTCCGACCTTCTAGCATGTATCGAAAATGGCGAATGGATTGATACGCTGCTAACAGTTCTCGATCTTATGCGCTGTACTTCATTTCAGCTGGACTTAGCTTCTTCGAGAAGAATGCTAAGGGTTGCCAATGTCCATGAACTTGTTGTTCAACAACTCCTCCAATAGCGAAATTGGACGCATCGACTTTCAGAGCTAACGATGCAGTAATTACAGGATGAGCGAGTATGGCTGCATTAGCTAGTTGTGACTTACTTAATTCGAAGGCTTCTTCTGCCTCAGATGTCCAAATAACTGGCCTTTTATGTTTTTTTGTAGCTCCTTTGAGATAAACATTTAAAGATATTTGTGTATGAGCAGCTTTTGGAATAAATCGACGATAAAAATTCGTCATCGCCAGAAATTGTCACAAGTCTTGAATTGTCCTAGGCTTTGGAAAGTTTTGAATTTTCTCTACTTTCTCACTCGGCGGCAATAATCCATCACAATTTATTTTAAAGCCAAGGAAATTAACTTCATTTTGACCAAATATACATTTAGCTTGATTCAAAATAATTCCATGGTCCTTAAAGCGTTGAAACACAAGGCGAAGATGACTTAAATGTTCGTCCAAACTTTTAGAAGCAATAAGTGCATCATCAAGATAACAGAAAACAAAATCGAGTCCACGCAATATTGTGTCTATTAGGCGTTGAAAACTCTGCGCATCATTTCGTAGACCAAATAGCATTTTGACGTACTCGTATAGGCCAAATGGTGTTATAATAGCTGTTTTTGGAATATCATCAGGGAATACGTCGACCTGATGATACGCTCTGACCAAGTCCAATGTTGAAAATACCGTACAACAATGAAGGTGCAGGTTGCAATCTGTGACAAAAGGAATGTTGTATCTGTCTGGTACAGTCTGTTTATTCAATGCGCGATATTCACCTCAGCATCGCCATTCACCTGATTTTTTGGGCACCGTATGGAGTGCAGGTTGCAATCTGTGACAAAAGGAATGTTGTATCTGTCTGGTACAGTCTGTTTATTCAATGCGCGATAGTCACCACAGCATCGCCATTCACCTGATTTTTTGGGCACCATATGGAGTGCACTGGACCACTGTGATTTCGACGGCCGAATAATGCCTGCCTCAGTTTGTCAACATCTAATCGACGGCATAGGTATGCTCAGGCAATTTTTGAAGAATGTTCGACACTCTGTAAATGTCTGGAAATTCCAACAGAAGTTTTGTGAATGGAGATTTGTTTTTTAGAACAACAGTGATGCCTAAAGACGGTTCTTGCGTGAGCTGTGCTTTTGACCTGATAAAAGTTTTACTATCGACGAGTTCTTTGTTTTGAAGGTCAGGAAGCAAATGAAAATGGGTCAGAAAATCTGAACCAATAATTGATTTTGTTAAGTCAGCTACCACAAATCTCCATTTGAGTTTTCGGCGAAAACCAAGATCAAGATCCAACACAACGGTTCCGAAAGTTTGGATGTTTGTTCCGTTTGCCGCGAAAAGACTAACGGGAACATTTGCATCTTCGGTTGCAAATAGAGGAGGTTTGTGAATAAATGTTGGTAAAACTGATACGTCCGCTCCAGTGTCAATTAAAAAGGTATGTCTTGAGTTGCGATCTTTAATGAATAGGCGGCAGGAGTTTATTGAAAAATGTTCGGACGCCGCAAGCTCCGAAAAAACATTTAGTTTTTTGGAAAAGAGCAAGGAGAATTGCATTTTGAGGCTTTATCCTTGAAATTATTGTGGTACCAGCACCAATCTTTATTAGTCGTTCGACTCCTGGAACGTCTACGAGAATCGTTTCTTGGTCTGCATGCTCTTTTCGGAGATCTGGTGCGAAGGTTTTCGAATTGTTTTTCAAGGGCGTCTATTTTAGCAAGGATGGTCGAAAGTGAGGAGTTAGAAACTGCTGAGATCCACGGGGAGAGCTGCTCGAATATTTTATCGGCTTGCCCCACTATGTCGTCAAGGGTGCCTTTGTTGCCCACCAAAATGGCGCGTACATTTTCCGACAATTGCTCCAGAAAAAGTGTTTTAATAACAGACTCACTCACCTGACCACATCCGACATTTCGCATGAATTGTAAATAGTGCGATGGTTTTTGGTCTCCAATTGAATGTCCTGTTAAAAGTCGGCGCAGTTTCTTTTCCGTTGACTCTGCAAACACGGCAATAAGCTTTTTTTTAACGCTTCAAGCTTGATTCCTTCTGCTGGAGGTGATATAATTATATCGCTGACGAATTCCAACGTTGCAGGATCAAGATTGCACAAAATGTGGTCGAAGTTCGTTTCACCACGAGTTATGCGATGCACTCGAAATATTGTCTCCACCTGAGTAAACCATAACTGTGAATTGGCTATCCAGAAAGCAGGAATTTTATAAACGCCCACAGCTCCAATATGTACGGCCTCTTCTTCGGAAGTTCTCACTCTTTGCAAAGAAGGTTTTGGTAAAGGGGTCTCCAGATCCTAATCTTGAGTTTGCGTTGTCGTGCGTGGTGGTGTATGCGTAAAAGGCATGGTGCGTGAATATGTCGGTCACCAATATAGTTAAAAATGAGGTTTTATATTTTTAAACTATTTATTAAAAAAAATCAACTAAATAATTTTTAGAACAATTTAAAAAAAAAGTAAATTCTTTAAAATGAAAATTTTAGAATGACAATAAAATCAAAATTTTAAAAAATAATAATAACTAACAAAATTTAAAAAAAATATTAAAAGTAGAAATTTTAAATAGAGCAAGTATATAAGTAACTACGCCACACTATCTATTCTATCTATTCTATCTATTCTATCTATTCTATCTATTCTATCTATTCTATCTATTCTATCTATTCTATCTATTCTATCTATTCTATCTATTCTATCTATTCTATCTATTCTATCTATTCTATCTATTCTATCTATTCTATCTATTCTATCTATTCTATCTATTCTATCTATTCTATCTATTCTATCTATTCTATCTATTCTATCTATTCTATCTATTCTATCTATTCTATCTATTCTATCTATTCTATCTATTCTATCTATTCTATCTATTCTATCTATTCTATCTATTCTATCTATTCTATCTATTCTATCTATTCTATCTATTCTATCTATTCTATCTATTCTATCTATTCTATCTATTCTATCTATTCTATCTATTCTATCTATTCTATCTATTCTATCTATTCTATCTATTCTATCTATTCTATCTATTCTATCTATTCTATCTATTCTATCTATTCTATCTATTCTATCTATTCTATCTATTCTATCTATTCTATCTATTCTATCTATTCTATCTATTCTATCTATTCTATCTATTCTATCTATTCTATCTATTCTATCTATTCTATCTATTCTATCTATTCTATCTATTCTATCTATTCTATCTATTCTATCTATTCTATCTATTCTATCTATTCTATCTATTCTATCTATTCTATCTATTCTATCTATTCTATCTATTCTATCTATTCTATCTATTCTATCTATTCTATCTATTCTATCTATTCTATCTATTCTATCTATTCTATCTATTCTATCTATTCTATCTATTCTATCTATTCTATCTATTCTATCTATTCTATCTATTCTATCTATTCTATCTATTCTATCTATTCTATCTATTCTATCTATTCTATCTATTCTATCTATTCTATCTATTCTATCTATTCTATCTATTCTATCTATTCTATCTATTCTATCTATTCTATCTATTCTATCTATTCTATCTATTCTATCTATTCTATCTATTCTATCTATTCTATCTATTCTATCTATTCTATCTATTCTATCTATTCTATCTATTCTATCTATTCTATCTATTCTATCTATTCTATCTATTCTATCTATTCTATCTATTCTATCTATTCTATCTATTCTATCTATTCTATCTATTCTATCTATTCTATCTATTCTATCTATTCTATCTATTCTATCTATTCTATCTATTCTATCTATTCTATCTATTCTATCTATTCTATCTATTCTATCTATTCTATCTATTCTATCTATTCTATCTATTCTATCTATTCTATCTATTCTATCTATTCTATCTATTCTATCTATTCTATCTATTCTATCTATTCTATCTATTCTATCTATTCTATCTATTCTATCTATTCTATCTATTCTATCTATTCTATCTATTCTATCTATTCTATCTATTCTATCTATTCTATCTATTCTATCTATTCTATCTATTCTATCTATTCTATCTATTCTATCTATTCTATCTATTCTATCTATTCTATCTATTCTATCTATTCTATCTATTCTATCTATTCTATCTATTCTATCTATTCTATCTATTCTATCTATTCTATCTATTCTATCTATTATATCTATTCTATCTATTCTATCTATTCTATCTATTCTATCTATTCTATCTATTCTATCTATTCTATCTATTCTATCTATTCTATCTATTCTATCTATTCTATCTATTCTATCTATTCTATCTATTCTATCTATTCTATCTATTCTATCTATTCTATCTATTCTATCTATTCTATCTATTCTATCTATTCTATCTATTCTATCTATTCTATCTATTCTATCTATTCTATCTATTCTATCTATTCTATCTATTCTATCTATTCTATCTATTCTATCTATTCTATCTATTCTATCTATTCTATCTATTCTATCTATTCTATCTATTCTATCTATTCTATCTATTCTATCTATTCTATCTATTCTATCTATTCTATCTATTCTATCTATTCTATCTATTCTATCTATTCTATCTATTCTATCTATTCTATCTATTCTATCTATTCTATCTATTCTATCTATTCTATCTATTCTATCTATTCTATCTATTCTATCTATTCTATCTATTCTATCTATTCTATCTATTCTATCTATTCTATCTATTCTATCTATTCTATCTATTCTATCTATTCTATCTATTCTATCTATTCTATCTATTCTATCTATTCTATCTATTCTATCTATTCTATCTATTCTATCTATTCTATCTATTCTATCTATTCTATCTATTCTATCTATTCTATCTATTCTATCTATTCTATCTATTCTATCTATTCTATCTATTCTATCTATTCTATCTATTCTATCTATTCTATCTATTCTATCTATTCTATCTATTCTATCTATTCTATCTATTCTATCTATTCTATCTATTCTATCTATTCTATCTATTCTATCTATTCTATCTATTCTATCTATTCTATCTTCTCTATCTATTCTATCTATTCTATCTATTCTATCTATTCTATCTATTCTATCTATTATATCTATTCTATCTATTCTATCTATTCTATCTATTCTATCTATTCTATCTATTCTATCTATTCTATCTATTCTATCTATTCTATCTATTCTATCTATTCTATCTATTCTATCTATTCTATCTATTCTATCTATTCTATCTATTCTATCTATTCTATCTATTCTATCTATTCTATCTATTCTATCTATTCTATCTATTCTATCTATTCTATCTATTCTATCTATTCTATCTATTCTATCTATTCTATCTATTCTATCTATTCTATCTATTCTATCTATTCTATCTATTCTATCTATTCTATCTATTCTATCTATTCTATCTATTCTATCTATTCTATCTATTCTATCTTTTCTATCTATTCTATCTATTCTATCTATTCTATCTATTCTATCTATTCTATCTATTCTATCTATTCTATCTATTCTATCTATTCTATCTATTCTATCTATTCTATCTAGATGGAGTGTGTGAACATCGTCGCGATCGGACGTGTTGCTTATGAGCTCTGATTAAATATCGTAATAACGATGAAATAACTCAGTATTTTTATACATAAACTAACTATACATTGTGCAACACTAGCAAAGTGCAAATTAAAACAAGTGTAATTACAAAACATTTGGAAAAACTAAAAAAAAAAAAAGATAAACACTGCAAATATTAATGAAAAAAAATACTTGAAATCAAACATAAAATTTATAACTTTAAATGTTCTGTAACGAGTGCAATGAAGCTCTCCCAACATCGGGGGTCTTCGTGACATGTCAACATTGTGGGTCAACGTACCTTTATTCTCCCTGCACCACCATCTCCGATACCTCCTACGCCAGCATGGGCACTACTCACAGAGCGGAATGGAAATGCCAAAAATGCAGAGGATCACAAAAGCAATCGACACAAAAACCGCTTCGCAGCAAGGAGGATGATGAAAACTATGATGCAGATAGCAAACGCTATCGGTAACATGACACACTCTCTCCTGCTGCACTCCAAATCGAAGTGAGCTCTGTACGTACCGATGTGTCAGAATTTAAGTCCGACATGAAGCAAATCAAAAATATTATGGAGCAGATGAGCATCAAACTTCTACATCGCATGATGAGAAGTGAACGAAGGTGAACGAAAACATTGCACAGCTCACACTGCAAGTGGCAGATCTCTCTGAGAAAAACAGAGAGAAGGATAAACGCATTGACGTAATGGAGCGAAAGAGCAATGCCCTCGAGCAACAGTCGCTCGACAAAAATATTGGAATTGGTAATGTACCACGAAAAGACGACGAAGATTTAAAAGAAATAGATTCGGTAGCAAAATCTATTGACGCACACATCGCTGACACCGACATCATCGATGCATACCGCATCAAGCAGAAAAGCAGCAACATCATTGTCAAGCTATCCTCTCCTGGCGCCAAACGAGAAGTGATGCAAAAATCCTGTGGGAAAAAAATTATTACTGACTCTCTTGGTGAGCAGTATAAAGAAGAAAGAAAAACGAGAATTTACGTAAACGATCAGCTGACGGCTACAAATCGCCGCTTACTCTGGCTGGCAAAAAATAAAGCAAAAGAATGTGGGTGGAAGTTTATCTGGATCCGAGAAGGTCGTATTTTAGCTAAAAAATCTGAAAACTTAAATATTATTCTCTTTAATACCGAAAGCGATATCGGCATCATAGTTTAGAAATATACACCCATTACATTTCCTTATATAATATTGCATTACATAATTCAATATAATTACCTACATATATTTATAATTTAAAAAATTAACACTAATAAAAAATAAATAAAAATGAATTCAGTCACTATAAAAACATCGCCTAATTTTCAAAGTGTAGATTTGCACGATCTACAAAAGCGCAGAATCTCATATTGTTTTCTAAACATTAGATCACTTAGAAAGAACTTCGCATCTTTCCGAGTTGAAATCAATAAAATAATCGATTTACTCGACGTTATCATGGGAACAAATATATGTAATGATGAAAACGAGTTTTACTCCATCAACGGCTACAACGCCGAATTTCTAAATAGAGAAAATAGCAGAGGGGCGGAATTGCGGTGTACGTAAGAGAAACAATTGCGTATAACTACTCTCTACCCATTGTTCTCTCATTTGAAACAATGCAATTTTCTATGCTCAAAGACAACCGCCCGCTTACACTGCTTGCAATCTACCGACCCCCATCCACAAACGCAATAGAATTCGCAATAGAATTAGACACAACAATAAAACAAAAAAGAGAACACAATAATCATTGGCGATATGAATATCGATTTGCATAAAGCAATAAACAACAACAACATAATGCACTATCTTGATATGCTCTCAGCACACGGCCTACAGAACGCAAACAATTCCGAGAGTACAAGAGTAGATATTACGCGCGACACAAGCACAAACATCGATCACCTCTTTATCAAATATAGAGAGTGTGCCACGCATGTTATTGTTGTTAACACTAATATATCTGACCATTACGCTCTTTTGTGCACAATAAACGAAACAAATAATAATACCAACAACAATAATAACACAAACCGACAGAAACAAGTCATTAATGGCTATAGGGTAAATGCACAAATTATGAGCACTAACTGTGAAAATAAATTTAAATGAAAATAACGTTCACGATATGTATGAAAAATTGCAGAACACATTTAAAGCTATATACAAAAATTCACAAATTCAAAATACAATACAGATAAAAAGATCAATATATTCATGGATTAATACTGATCTTGTCAAAAACTGCGCGATTAGGGATAAGTTATATAAAATATGGTTATCTAAACCAAATGATAAAGAATGAGAACATGAATATAGAACTTTTAGAAATATAATAGCAAACGCGCGAAATACATTCTATAAAAACAATTTTTTTGAAAATAGAACAGATATATGAAAAACATGGCAGACAATTAATGAAATTATTGGAAAAAAGGTTACAAATCTCGATGAACTTATCATTAAAAATATTAAGACGACAAACGTTTCTGAAATTTCGAATATCTTTGCAACAAATTTTAAAGAAAACATTAACAAAACCATACACAGTTGTAATATACAAACATTGAAATATAACAAAAATACGATAAAAAATTCATTATTTATGCAACCGGTCAATGAAACAGAAATTTTCAATATACTAAACACAATGAAATTCGACCAAAAGATTTGAAAAATAATGCTCTCGCCATGACACCAGTATTAACTCGACTAGTAAACTTAAGTCTTGAGGAAACAAGTATCCCAAAAACATTAAAAACGTCAATAATTCGACCAATATATAAAAATGGATTGAAATCAGATTATGGAAATTATAGACCAATCGCAATATTACCAGCAATCGAAAAAGTATTAGAAGAAATCGTAGTGCGACGACTGAATGACTTTTTAGAAAAATACCAATTGATTCACCCAAATCAGTTTGGATTTCAGAAAGGAAAAAATATTAACCAGCTTTTAGGATTATTTGCAAATAACCTAAATAAAAAAAATTCCAATAGTCTTGTCCTTTTTGTTGATTTCAGTAAAGCGTTTGACACACTTACACATGAAAAACTTTTAGAAACGCTATACAATTCTGGCGTACGTGGTGAATGCCTGAGCTGGTTAAAATGTTACTTGCAAGCAAGAACATACCGTCAAAATCGCCAACCACATAAGCGATGAAATACAAACAACTCATGGTGTTCCACAGGGTTCTAAACTAGGTCCAATTCTATATATATATCATATGCTAACGACATGTTAAAGGAACTGTCAAAAAGCACAACCTTTGCATACGCAGACGACACTGCAATCATAGTGACGCATAAAAATATAAAAGACGCAACCCAAATCATGCAAAATGAAATAAATATAATCACAAGATGGTCTCACGATAATAGTTTGACGATAAATGCACACAAAACCAAACTTCTACATGTAAAACCACCACATATTTCACACCAGAACATTAATATAAAATTTCATAATGCGTGTAGGCATCGCCAATCACACAATAACAAACAACACCGATATAACGACTCATGCAATACGACAATAGAACAGGTAACAACATACAAATACCTCGGAGTAATTGTTGACCACAATCTGAAATGGCACGATCATATTGAAAACGTCCGAAAAAAACTGAGAAAAACGTCCTATATGCTATACCACCTGACACACCTACGCAACTGCAGCAATGCAAGTGTTGTACGACAAGCTTATTTTGCACTTGGAGAGTCCTACATCCGTCACGGTATAACAGCATGGGGCACATCATCCAAAAGAGCCAAAACCGTGTGCTCAAAATTCTTGCTCGAAGAAACTTAAATACCAGAGTGCACATTACGCAACAACTAAATGCACTTAGTACAGACGAAATATTCAAATCCACTTTACTAAATGAGTTCTACAATGACGCAGAATACCGCATCGACATCAACCATCAACACAACACACGCAGATGAGCAGAAGGAAGATATAAAGTTGCACGATTCTACAACAATAACGGAAAACGCACACTTCAAACTAGCATTCCTACAATACTCAACGAGCTTTCAGTTCATCTAACAAACATTAATAATATTATAAATAGAAAAAAGTATCTAAAGTATCACTTCATCAACACATATACAGAATAACAAACTATGGCACGACACCAACATTGACAACCTTGGCAACAAGAACCACTCTGCAACTACTCTGGCGTCAACTAACCTGGCGACAACTAACCTGGCGACAACTAACCTGGCAACTACTCTGGCAACAACTAACATAGCAACAACAACTACCCTGGAACAACTCTGACGACAACAACATATAAATTTCTTGAATAATTAAAAATGCTGTTAAAATTCTTTTTATCAATGTAAAACACTCAATTTATATAATTTTAGTATACTTTTTTTCCTGCAGATAAGACTTAATGGCTTCGCGGGATATCATGGAACTATGTAAATGAATTAATTAATTAAATAAAAAAAAATCTATTCTATTTATTCTATCTATTCTATCTATTCTATCTATTCTATCTATTCTATCTATTCTATCTATTCTATCTATTCTATCTATTCTATCTATTCTATCTATTCTATCTATTCTATCTATTCTATCTATTCTATCTATTCTATCTATTCTATCTATTCTATCTATTCTATCTATTCTATCTATTCTATCTATTCTATCTATTCTATCTATTCTATCTATTCTATCTATTCTATCTATTCTATCTATTCTATCTATTCTATCTATTCTATCTATTCTATCTATTCTATCTATTCTATCTATTCTATCTATTCTATCTATTCTATCTATTCTATCTATTCTATCTATTCTATCTATTCTATCTATTCTATCTATTCTATCTATTCTATCTATTCTATCTATTCTATCTATTCTATCTATTCTATCTATTCTATCTATTCTATCTATTCTATCTATTCTATCTATTCTATCTATTCTATCTATTCTATCTATTCTATCTATTCTATCTATTCTATCTATTCTATCTATTCTATCTATTCTATCTATTCTATCTATTCTATCTATTCTATCTATTCTATCTATTCTATCTATTCTATCTATTCTATCTATTCTATCTATTCTATCTATTCTATCTATTCTATCTATTCTATCTATTCTATCTATTCTATCTATTCTATCTATTCTATCTATTCTATCTATTCTATCTATTCTATCTATTCTATCTATTCTATCTATTCTATCTATTCTATCTATTCTATCTATTCTATCTATTCTATCTATTCTATCTATTCTATCTATTCTATCTATTCTATCTATTCTATCTATTCTATCTATTCTATCTATTCTATCTATTCTATCTATTCTATCTATTCTATCTATTCTATCTATTCTATCTATTCTATCTATTCTATCTATTCTATCTATTCTATCTATTCTATCTATTCTATCTATTCTATCTATTCTATCTATTCTATCTATTCTATCTATTCTATCTATTCTATCTATTCTATCTATTCTATCTATTCTATCTATTCTATCTATTCTATCTATTCTATCTATTCTATCTATTCTATCTATTCTATCTATTCTATCTATTCTATCTATTCTATCTATTCTATCTATTCTATCTATTCTATCTATTCTATCTATTCTATCTATTCTATCTATTCTATCTATTCTATCTATTCTATCTATTCTATCTATTCTATATATTCTATCTATTCTATCTATTCTATCTATTCTATCTATTCTATCTATTCTATCTATTCTATCTATTCTATCTATTCTATCTATTCTATCTATTCTATCTATTCTATCTATTCTATCTATTCTATCTATTCTATCTATTCTATCTATTCTATCTATTCTATCTATTCTATCTATTCTATCTATTCTATCTATTCTATCTATTCTATCTATTCTATCTATTCTATCTATTCTATCTATTCTATCTATTCTATCTATTCTATCTATTCTATCTATTCTATCTATTCTATCTATTCTATCTATTCTATCTATTCTATCTATTCTATCTATTCTATCTATTCTATCTATTCTATCTATTCTATCTATTCTATCTATTCTATTTATTCTATCTATTCTATCTATTCTATCTATTCTATCTATTCCATCTATTCTATCTATTCTATCTATTCTATCTATTCTATCTATTCTATCTATTCTATCTATTCTATCTATTCTATCTATTCTATCTATTCTATCTATTCTATCTATTCTATCTATTCTATCTATTCTATCTATTCTATCTATTCTATCTATTCTATCTATTCTATCTATTCTATCTATTCTATCTATTCTATCTATTCTATCTATTCTATCTATTCTATCTATTCTGTCTATTCTATCTATTCTATCTATTCTATCTATTCTATCTATTCTATCTATTCTATCTATTCTATCTATTCTATCTATTCTATCTATTCTATCTATTCTATCTATTCTATCTATTCTATCTATTCTATCTATTCTATCTATTCTATCTATTCTATCTATTCTATCTATTCTATCTATTCTATCTATTCTATCTATTCTATCTATTCTATCTATTCTATCTATTCTATCTATTCTATCTATTCTATCTATTCTATCTATTCTATCTATTCTATCTATTCTATCTATTCTATCTATTGTTGTAATTTTTAGAGTTGTAATTCTTAGATTTGTAAAGTTATAGTTGATATATTTTACATTTTATTTATTTTACAATTTAAATAATCAAAAGACACTTTTTTATTTTTAGAGTTGAAAAGACTTACTTACTTACTTACTTAAATGGCCCTTACAACCGTGGATCGGTTTTGGCCGCTGAGATGAAGCCGCGCCAGTCGGATCTGCTTTGCGCGCTCTGACGCCAGTTAGAAATACCAAGCGTTGTCAGGTTGACTTCAACTTGGTCTTTCCAACGCAGATTTGGACGCCCTCTTCTACGTTGTCCACCTTCGAGTTTCGATTCAAGCACCTTCTTGGCTGGAGTGTTTTCATCCATTCGTTCGACATGACCTAGCCAGCGAAGCCGCTGGATCTTGATGCGCTTGACTATGTCAATGTCGTCGAATAACTCATACAGCTCGTGGTTCATCCTGATTCGATACTCGTTAGCAAAGCAGATAGGGCCAAAGATTTTACGGAGAATCTTTCTCTCGAACGCTCCCAGTACTCTCTCATCGGTGGTGGCCAGCGTCCATGTTTCTGCACCATAAAGTAGGACGGGCATGATGAGTGACTTGTAGAGCGTTATTTTTGTCCGGCGAGAGAGGGCTCTGCTTCTCAATTGCCTACTGAGCCCAAAGTAGCACCTGTTGGCAAGAGTTATTCTCCGTTTGATCTCCAGGCTGACGTCGCTGTTGCTGTTTACGCTGGATCCCAGATAGACGAAGTCCTTCACAATGTCGAACTTGTGGGTGTCAAAATCAGCTTTTTGTCCAAGACGCACGGACTCTTTTTTGCTTGTTGACACAAGGAACTTCGTCTTGTCCTCGTTCACCGCTAGACCCATTCGACGCGACTCTTTCTCCAATCTGGAGAATGCAGCGCTGACTGCTCGTGTGCTCCTGCCAATGAGTTGAAAAGACACTTTTATTAATTTTAGAGTTGAAAAGACACTTTTCTATTTTACTACCTCCACTTGAGGTTGGTTAAACTACAATCAATTAAATTGCAACGAAAGCTATTAACAATACCTTCGTTGGAAGATTTTCTTAAATTCTATTCTGACTATGTTCTAGTGAGTTTTCACTTTCACTCAATTTTGGTGTACGTGACTTTTGAAGAAAGTCCGACTTGCAGTTTTTGGCTGACACCAATTGCGAAATATCAGAATTGTTGGCAATCGCTCATTTGCTTATTTTAACATAGACCCAAAATTATGCAATGGAAAATTGTATTGCAAGCCTCTTGAAAGAGGTGTGTTCTAAATATAACTTTAGCGCTTTGCCAAATTATTGCCAGCATCTGTTAACTGTGCAAGCTAACCTGAAAGAGGTGTTGTCCAAGCAAAGCTTTAGCGCTTGCCAAATTATTATCATTTTTGTCAACGTGAAGCGTTGGGACAATTCTATGAACACGTTGCTGTACAACATGATATAAAAACATGATTCGCTCAACATATGTACAGAAACATCGTAAACTGAATGAATTGTGAAGAACCATAAAGAAAATAAAAATGTATGCGCTAATTCACAATAATTTTGATAATTTTTACAAAATGTCTTAAATATATTGTTCAATATATAGAAATGATGTTTTCCTAGAGTTAATATTAAGATTAATAATACAATAAAATAATATGTTTATTTTAACATGGTGATAATAAATATAATATGTTATTTTTTCTTAAGTTATCTATAAAAATATGTTTGAATAATTAAATGGGTTTCAGTAATAATAATGATAATAATGTTGTTTTTTTTTTTGATAGATTTCGTCTTTTTTATTTATATATATATATATATATATATATATATATATATATATATATATATATATATATATATATATATATATATATATATGTAAATAAAAAAGATATATATATATATATTTTTCTCTTTTTTTTATATATTGTCATTTTTTGTATTTTTTTTTTTTGGTTATATATATATTTTATAATTGTGTTTTGTATATATATATTTTTTTTAATATTTTTTGTTTTATACTTGTGTAATATTTGTTCGTACCTATATGATAATCTAACCGATTTAATACTTGGAATTGAATGATAATTATTATATATATATATATATATATATATATATATATATATATATATATATATATATATATATATATATATATATATATATATATAGGGGGCTATGGGGGCGATTATCACAAGGCAACGTGTCTGAGTGCTTCAACATGGCGAAGCCAGCGCAATCCTTGTCGGTGTCGTCTCAATTCATCTCACTGGTCACCAGAATTGACAAATTGTCAAATGGTGACACCTCCACTTCGGTGGAAGTCCTCCTCGTGGAAGTCCCTGGAAACGGCGCTCTACACCACCCGGTGTAGAAGTCGGCTAAAGTGAGTGGCGAGCATCTCCCTCAGAGTGAGGGTTCGTGCGTTGGGTTTGGGTCCCACCACGGAAAAAACCTATGCGCCCAATGAAAACAAAAAAGAAGCCTCGGATAACGACCGATTACAACGATGACGACCCACGCAAACGTTTTAAGGACCATGATTTACGGATATGCACCTGGAATGTCCAGACCCTTTATAGGGAAGGTGCCTCTATCCAGCTGGCAGATGTCCTCGAAAAATATAAGGCTGACATCACCGCTATCCAGGAGATGCGATGGACGGGACAGGGCTGTTCGAAACAAGCGTCCTGTGATATCTACTACAGCTGCCATGCGGAGAGACACGAATTTGGATGTGTATTTGTGGTCGGCAAGAGACTCCGCCATCTTGTCTCTAGGTTCACGCCCATGGACGAAAGGCTGGCAACAATCCGCATCAAGGCTAAATATTTCCATATCAGCCTAATTTGTGCA
This sequence comes from Dryomyza anilis, assembly GCA_951804985.1. NCBI lineage: Eukaryota > Metazoa > Arthropoda > Insecta > Diptera > Dryomyzidae > Dryomyza > Dryomyza anilis. The sequence continues at coordinate 33,895,024 of OX638135.1, forward strand.
CACGCTCCGACGAACGAGAAAGATGACGAGATAAAAGAGCGCTTCTACGAGCGCCTAGACAACGCATACGAGCGCTGCCCCCGCCACGATATCAAAATCGTGCTAGGCGATTTTAACGCCAAGGTGGGCAGAGAAGCCATCTATTGTCCCACAATCGGAAAATTTAGCCTCCATGCCAACACTTCCGATAACGGAACGAGGCTAATCGACTTCGCCGCAGCACGAAACAATGTAGTTAGTAGCACTAGATTCGAACATTTCGATATCCACAAGGCCACATGGTTGTCGCCCGATCAAAAAACTCGAAATCAAATTGATCACGTTGTGATTGACGGAAGGCACGCTTCAAGCATGATGGACGTACGCACTATCCGAGGTGCCAATATGGACTCGGATCATTACCTTGTAGCAGCCAAGGTCCGCACACGCTTAAGCGCTGCGAAGAACGTACGGAACCAAACGCAGAGAAAGCTAGACGTCGGAAAGCTGCAATCACAACAGACAACGCAAGCCTTTTACACTCGACTCTCACACCTGCTTAGACAAAGCACTCCTCCTCTCGATGATATAAGCGCGCAGTGGAATCATATCTCCTGCTCTATGCGTACGGCTGCCGAAGAGGTGCTTGGATTCCAACGCCCCCTGAGGAATCAGTGGTATGACCAAGAGTGTCGCGCGGCCACTGCAGAGAAAGACGCTGCGTACAAATCCACCCTGCAGTCAGTAGCTACGCGAGCTGCGAAGGAGCGATACAAAGAGAAGAGGAGGGAAGAGAGACGTCTTTTCAGGCGTAAAAAAAGCGAGGCAGAAAGACGTGAGTGTGAGGAGATTGAGATGCATGGGGACAGGAATGAGGCTCGAAAATACTTCGAGAAAATAAGACGCCTAGCCGGAGGTTCAAAATCCGGAGCCTCTTCCTGTAAAGATGAGAACGGAAATCTAGTGACAGATATCCAGAGCACACTGAAAATATGGAGGGATCACTTCTCTAAACTGCTGACCGGTGATGATGACCTCAATTCCACCGATAGAGAAGCAAACCCGGCAACCCCAGTACTTGATGACGACGTTGAGATTCCGCCACCCGACCATGACGAGGTCAGAACAGCCATTGCTCGGCTGAAAAACAACAAAGCCGCAGGTGCTGATGGCCTGCCTGCTGAATTGTTTAAGACCGGAGGCGAAGAGCTAATAGAGAGCATGCACGAGCTCGTAAGCAGAATATGGTCGGATGAAAGCATGCCAAGTGACTGGAACCTCAGTGTACTCTGCCCAATCCTTAAGAAAGGGGATCCCACTATATGTGCCAACTACCGTGGGATCAGCCTACTCAATATCGCATACAAGGTTCTATCGAGCGTATTATGTGAAAGACTGAAGCCCATCGTCAACAGACTGATTGGACCTTATCAGTGCGGCTTCAGACCTGGAAAGTCCACCATAGACCAGATTTTCACATTGCGCCTAATCCAGGAAAAGACCCTAGAAAAACAGATCGACACCTACCACCTATTAGTCGACTATAAAGCCGCCTTAGACACTCCGATAAGGGAACGATTATACGCCGCAATGTCTGAGTTCGGTATACCTGCGAAACTTATAAGGCTTTGCAGGATGACCCTGAGCAACACACGTTGCTCAGTGAGAATAGGAAAAGACCTCTCCGAGCCATTTCATACCGAACGAGGTTTCAGACAGGGTGACTCCCTATCGTGCGACTTTTTTAACTTATTGATGGAGAAAATAGTTCAAGCTGCCGAACTCCGTCAAAGCGGCACTATCCTCAACAAAAGTGTCATGCTGCTCGCATATGCCGACGATATTGATATCATTGGCAGGAGCACACGAGCAGTTAGCGCAGCATTCTCCAGATTGGAGAAAGAGTCGCGTCGAATGGGTCTAGCGGTGAACGAGGACAAGACGAAGTTCCTTGTGTCAACAAGCAAAAAAGAGTCCGTGAGTCTTGGACAAAAAGCTGATTTTGACACCCACAAGTTCGACATTGTGAAGGACTTCGTCTATCTGAGATCCAGCGTAAACAGCAACAACGACGTCAGCCTGGAGATCAAACGGAGATTAACTCTTGCCAACAGGTGCTACTTTGGGCTCAGTAGGCAATTGAGAAGCAGAGCCCTCTCTCGCCGGACAAAAATAACGCTCTACAAGTCACTCATCATGCCCGTCCTTCTTTATGGTGCAGAAACATGGACGCTGGCCACCACCGATGAGAGAGTACTGGGAGCGTTCGAGAGAAAGATTCTCCGTAAAATCTTTGGCACTATCTGCTTTGCTAACGAGTATCGAATCAGGATGAACCACGAGCTGTATGAGTTATTCGACGACATTGACATAGTCAAGCGCATCAAGATCCAGCGGCTTCGCTGGCTAGGTCATGTCGAACGAATGGATGAAAACACTCCAGCCAAGAAGGTGCTTGAATCGAAACTCGAAGGTGGACAGCGTAGAGAGGGCGTCCAAATCTGCGTTGGAAAGACCAAGTTGAGGACAACCTGGCAACGCTTGGTATTTCTAACTGGCGTCAGCGCGCGCAAAGCAGATCCGACTGGCGCGGCTTCATCTCAGCGGCCAAAACCGATCCACGGTTGTAAGGGCCATTTAAGTAAGTAAGTAATATATATATATATATATATATATATATATATATATATATATATATATATATATATAAATAAACTTGTTCGAATTATTTTATTCATACGTGTTTTGCATGTGTACTGAGTGTGTGTTTGTTAGTATTTTAAAATTAATATATTGATTTTATATTTGGGTTAGAGAGGTGTAAATAATTACATGAGTGACTTTTGTATGCCCTACTGTTGGACCAGATTTCTTCTCTTGCTCTTCTATGTGTTGGGTCGGACTTGCCTTGTTCATCTTCAATGTTTCGTTTTAGTAGTGTGATGGATCTGTTGGGCTTCGATGGTTCTTGTGGAATTAGCTAATGGTGTTATCTCCAGTAGACGTTGCCATATTTGATACGCTGGACTCTTAGTCGTTCAAGAGAGCTTTGGTCCCGTTGACTTGGTTGACGATTGGTTCGAGATGAGTGTTCTTTTCTGCGATCTTGTCAAACATTTTGAAAACATCTTGGTGCTCATGTCACTTTATGTAGCTTATAGATTCCTGAATTGTTGATATCAGAAATCCGCTGGGCATCTGCTTCACTACTTCTTTGTCTTGGTGCTCATGTCGCTTTATTTAGAATATTATAGATTTCCGAATTGTTGATATCAGAAAATCGATATTGCATCGCTTCTTCTCTATGTGCGATGGAAGACATAATAATTTGACTTTATATATACATTTGCAAGATCAATGTTGAATATTGTTTTCTGCATCTTGTTTCTGGCAATTGTAGTTTTATGATTAAAATTCAATCACTGCAATCTACTTGTGCTTGGTATAACAACAAGTTTGCTCCTAGTGCATCTTTCTACGTCTTTAAATATGCTGCCACTCTGCTTCATTTCTTCTTTTTTCTTTTCTTTATTTGAATCTGCTGGACCTCTGCTTCACTTCTTCTTCTTGTTGATAACACCCATAGCTCCTTCCACATGTCCCCATTAAAGTGGCAAGACCCCAACGATCATCTATGCTTCTCCCGCGTATCCAGCTTTGTAGAGTGTTGGTCATTCTAAATAACAATTTTTTGTGCACTCGGATATTTTAAATTAACATGAAGATTTTACAAATAAGTAATTTAATTTTGTTGTTAAACTCTTCCAAATGTGTGGTGTGGTACTAACTTATATAAACTTAATATAATTTTCGCAAATTATATAATGGTTTATGTACATTCGTCACAAGAAAAGGATTGAAATTAAGATATTTAAATTACTTGAATAAAAGTATGGTGCATTATTTGAACTATTACTATTTAGTGTCGCGGTAGCTCAGTGGTTAGTGCGTTGGACTGCGAGCCGAAAGGTCCCCAGTTCAAGCCTGGAGTGGGGCTAACAACATCTTTTCATAGAAACATTTTTCTATACCGCGCTACCTCTCGTCAGTAAATGGCAAACCTACGAGAGTAAAACCATTGCCTATGAAAAGCTCTCACCCGCCGTTCGGATTCGGCAATAAACTGTAGGTCCCACCACTTTGAGTACAAATATAACACGCACAGCTCAAAATGGTGAGAGAACTCGGCCGAAGTTCTATACAGGACTGTAGCGCCAAACTATTATTATATTATTACTATTTAGTCTGGTATTAGTTTATCTAAATTTAGTGTCATGTAATGTATAGTTGTTTATGTATGCAATAACATTGAAATTAAATGTTGTTTGTAAGTGTTTAACTTATTTGAAACACAGTTATTTAGTGTAGCACTAGTGTAATGTTGGTGTAATATGTCCTTAGAACAATGGCTAAGATCCTCGTCTTATATGCGGAGCACTAGTGTAATGTTGGTGTAATATGTCCTTAGAACAATGGCTAAGATCCTCGTCTTATATGCGGAGGGACTCAATGCGGCGGACTCAATGCGGCGGACTCAATCCCCCTTCAATGCGCAAAATTAAAAAAAAAACTATTTCATATAATTTTTTTTTTTTATTTCATGTCATTTTTTTTTATATAAATATATATGTATATAGAATATATTGTATATTAAATATATTGTATATACATATATTTGTTATTTTAAATCTTCTCAAAAATTGTTGAATTAATTATAAATGTATATATATATATATATATATATATATATATATATATATATATTTATATATATATATATATATATATATATATATATATATATATATATATATATATATATATATATATATATATATATATAAATTTTTTTTTTAATCTGATTAAATATAGTTTTTTTAAAATTTATTTAATTTCGAATACAAAATTGTATATCTCTTTTTTTAAAACAAAATGTTAGATAAAAACGAAAATATTTTTTTTTTTTTTAAATTTTAATTCCTCTTATATTTTTTCATATTGTTTTTTTCTTTTTTTTTTCTTTAAAAAAAATTAATAGTTAATATCTGTTATTTATATATTTTTTTCTCTTATTTTTTTTGTTCTCTATATTTTTTTTTCTTCTTTTTTTCTCTTCTTATTTTCTTCCTTTTTTTCCTTCTCTTTAATTAAAATTTTCATACCTCCTTCTTTTTTATTTTTTTTTCTCTTTAATTAAAATTTTCTCATTTTTTTAATTTTAGTTCCTTTTTTTCATATATATATTTTTTTACCTCTTTTTTTATTCTTTAAAAGTTTATTTGTTAATATCATTTTTTTTGTGTTTTTTTCTTCTCTTTTTTTTGTATCCCTCTTTTTTTTAAATTTTAATTCCCCATTTTTTTTTCATGTTTATTATATTTTTCATATTTTTCTTTTTTTTTTTCATCTCTTCTTATTATATTTTTTTTTCACTTTTTTTTTCTTTAAAATTTAAAAATTCTTTAAAAAAAAAATATTTAATACCTATATATATATTTTCTCCATTTTATTTATTTTTTTTTCGATTCTCCATATGTTTCCTTTTTTTCGATTCATTTTGTTTCGATTCACAATTATTAAAACTTTTTTTTTTAATTTTAACTGCACTAAATATTTTAATGCATAAATCGCTTTTTTTAAAATTTTAAATTCTTTGCTTTTATTTATTACCTTTTTTTTACATTTTACTAATATATTTTTTTTCGTTCCTTTTTTTAATTTTAACTGTACTAAATATTTATATATCTCTCTTTTTTTAATTTTAATACTAACTGATATTTTTCTTTTTCTTTAAGAAATTTAAATTATTGTAAGTAAGTTCTTCAAATTCAATTAAAATTTAATTGTTTTTGCTATGTGCTTCAGCATGAAACACTTGGTGGAATGACCCTTTCCAAGGTTTGATAGCTTGCGCTATTAATATAGGTCAGTAATGCAATTGTTGGTTTTGCATTATCTGTATTGAATTCGACAATTTTATGACTAACATTGATTTCACAAATTTATTAACTAACTTTAAAATTATAAGTTCTTTTCCTAAAATAGTTATATATACATATTTTTTTATTTTTTATTACTAAGTTATTGTTTTTAATATGTCCTATGTTTTTTATTTTTTATACCATACACCTATAAGGTACATGGGATATTAACTTTGTGCATATATTGTAACGCCCCTTAGGAGGCGTGTCCGGTATGGAAAAGTGTATATATTCCTGATGAGCATCACTACCCGAGTCCGTTTAGCCATGTCCGTCTTTCTGTCCATCTGTCTGTCTTGCTGTCTGACCGGATACAAGATAAAAAAACTGGTCAGAATGTAATGAAATTTGGTTTCAATACGTTTTAGCAAAAAAATGGTTCGGAGTTTGGATTTGAGCAAAATATGTCAACGGACACGCCCACCTACCATACAACTCATTTATATATTACTATTTAGGAACGAATAACTCGAAAAGTATTACATATATATTTATAAAATTTAAAACAAATTGTTAGAATTCGCTTAAAAATACAATTTTCAAAAATGGGCGTGATCTGCCCACATTTTAATTTTTTACCGATTTTTTGTAGTGGACATTTTAGTCGTAAATTATTAAAAATTATCCCACCAAATTATACCACGGTCGGACTCGACCGATTATTAAAGTCCGCCCCATATGACCGAATTTACCCATGTGATCTAACTTTCCCAACTCGTTTATTATTATATTTTTCTTTTGTTTGTTACTTACTGTTTTCCTAAACTATTTATATTTATTTCTTCCTCTAAATGACGAGTTATTTAATGATTTATTTAATGATTACTCTATATCTAATGGTTAGATTTATTTTTTCTATATGTTGTATAATGTTTTCATAACGTTGCAATCTACGAGTTTAATTGCCAACGCATAACTAATTGGTTTTATATTGTTACTTTTATGGGTTCTAACCTAGGGTAATATTATAACATTTTTAGTTTTAACGGCATACACTATTTGTGATATGCCTATAACAAATTATTGTGAATTTTCTTATCTTTGTTTTTGATCAATATCGTCGCGGCCTCTGGCCCACTTCCTTCTACGACCACGTAGGGTCCCTTCCAAATTGGAGAGAACTTATTCTTCATAGTTTGATTTTTCATTAAAACCATGTCGTGTGGTTTGAATTGTATAGGGTTGAGGTTCTTGTCGTATTGTTTTTTCGACAACTCCTTGGACCTACATTGATTTTTCCTGACGATCTCGTGTGATCGCTGTATTTGGTACTTTATTACCTTATTGTATTCTTCTGCGTTATATAAAGGTGAACATTTACGCTTTAAATTCGTAGGCATGTCGAAGTCAAACCCGTACAACGTGCGAAATGGTGTTTGACCCATGGACGTATGCACGGTGTTATTATGAACATGCATTGCAGAATTTAGCCATTGGTCCCAGTTAGACCCATCCTCTTTAGCAAAACTACGTAAATATTCAGCTAGTGGACGCTGAATTCGTCCAATGACCCATTAGCCTGTGGATGGTAGGGTGTTATATGTAATTTTTTAATTCCTAACAATTTACATGTATCCGAAAATAGTTTGGAAACGAAGTTCGATCCAATGTCTGTTACCAATACTTTGGGTATATTGTGGCGTGTAACTATTTCGTTGAAGAATGCTTCTGCTACGGTGTTGGCTTCCGCATCGGGTATAGCCACACAGCACACAAATTTAGAAAAATTGTCTTGAAACGTTAAAATGTATTTATTCCCTGAAATGGTTTCAGGCAGAATACCCACCAGGTCCATGTACACTTTGTCAAAGGGTCTGACTGGCGTATCAGTTAGAACCATTGGCATCTTCGTCAGCCTTGAACTCTTGTTTACCTGGCATTTTGAACAATTTTTCACATAGTCCTTTATTTGCTTCTGCATACCTTCCATCGAATTCTTATAAATGTTTTTACGCCACCTTGGTGACCACCTAACGGTGAATCGTGAAAATCCTTAATTACCGTCTCTATGTCCCGAGGTTCAGTTAGAATTATTACATTGTCATTTTCCTTTGTTATCAAATCGTCAGGATCGCATTCTGACTGTTTCTTATCTTACTTTTTCAGTATTATTCGGTATGCAGCTAGCGCATCCGCGTTTAAATTACTTTTCCAGGTTTGTAATGAATTTCGAAATCATATTCCGATAATTTGTGTCGGAAACGCGCAAGACGTGATGTCTGATTTTTTAAGCTTGCTATACCCTTCAGAGGGCTGATGATCTGTATACATTTTAAAAGGTCTTGCCAAAAATTCTTTCTCTTTAGTAGAATAGCGTGTTTCCGCATCGTTAAGAGACCTACTGCAAACGCGATCGGACGGTCGATTCCAACGTCACCTTGCGAAAGAACCGCGACAATTGCATCGTTACTGGTGTCTGTCCTGAGCAAAAAGGGTTCGTTAAAATCCGGATACGCCAATATGGGTATTGACATAATTGCATCTTTAACTTTTAAAAACGAATTCTGACAATTGTCGTGCCATATGAACTTAGCGTCCTTTTTAAGCAAACGATTTATTGGTAATGACAATTTCGCCATACCTCCTATAAATTTTCTGTAATAATTAATTAAGCCTAAAAATGCTAGAACTTCCTTCCTTAATTACAACTTTCTTTTTATTTGATTAACTTCTGATTTTATTATTCTTGATTTTAATATTTTTAACTTCGGATTTTATTGGTTTTACTTTCTTTACTTCATTTGCTTTCTTTATAATTTGTTTATTTTTAATTTCCTTAATTCCTATATTTTGTTCATTTTTCGCGTCAAGTTGTGTTTTATTATTTAGTTCATTATATGTTTTTGTTGGAAGATTTCTATCTTCATTAATATGTATCTGCACTTTTTGTTCTTTATTTCCTTGATTACTTATACTCTCTATTTCGCTTTTTTTTAGTGTTATACTACAAACTTCTACAACTTCCGGCCTAACTATATTACCTGTAGCTGATTCTATATTTTCTTCCGCATAACAATTAGTTATTGTATGCCCTTTTCTATTATACCATGAGCATTTCATATTACTTGTATTATTTTTCATTTGATTCTTATTATCATCTTGTTGTGTATAATTTGCAGGTGTATTCATATTTTTCATTTTATTATTTCTACATTTCCAATTAGATTCGTGTTCTTAATTCGACACTCTTTGCAGAAAGGCATATTTTTCCCATTCCAGCAATCTTTCCTATGTCCTGATTTTTTACAAAAGGAACATATTGGAAATGTTCTCCCTATTTCGGAATTTATATCATCATTATTAATTACTTGTCCAAATTCATCTGCTAAAGTTTTGCTTTGCCCATTGCTTTTTGAAAAAGTTTCTTCCTTAAAATTATAATTGTCCTGTTTCGACCATGGTTCTCGCTGCATAAGAGCTTCCACATTTAGAGCTTCATCTAACAATGCATCTAATGTGTTTGACTTGCTACCAAACATTATAATTTTTATTGTTGGATCCCGAACTCCAATTTTGAAAGAAGTCACAACTGAATCCAACAACTCTAATCTGAACACGTCATCAATACCTATGTTTTTTCTGTACTTTTTACTGGCGATCTCCAATGCCATGAATTGTAATCCACATAACCGTCTGGCAAATGCCATCAACTTTTCTCCACTATTTTGATATGTTTGTCTAATCTTTTGTAGTACTGAATCTAAGGAAACTACTTCTAAGTATGTATTTTTTAGCAAATCATATAAATCTTCTATTTTTTCGAAATTTAATGACCTTACTAAGTCATAAGCATCCCCATTCAATCGTAACCTAACGCATTTAATAAATACATTATTATCTGAATCTTGAATTCCAAGCTTCGCAGCTTTACAACCTTCAATAAATCTGTAAATTTCTGTTTTTAATAATGGTGAATCCGTTCCAGAAAAGCAGGGAACCAAATAACGTACGAGTTTCAAAATATTTTCCGTACACATTTTAATTGTCGACAGTGTAATTTACTATTTCTTAATTTGTTTCGTGGTATATTTGTCCTTTGTTTACCTTTACTAATGACATTTTTTTTTATATAAATTTTTACATTTTGAAAAATAATTAATGTTTCATATTTTGATTAAAATATTTTATATTGTATTTTTGATTTAATAATTTATAAATTATTTTGTAAATTATAATTTCATAAATTATTATATACTGATTTTGTTCATTTATCGCGTCAAGTTGTGTTTTATTATTTAGTTCATTATATGTTTTTGTTGGAAGATTTCTATCTTCATTAATATGTATCTGCACTTTTTGTTCTTTATTTTCTTGATTACTTATACTCTCTATTTCGCTTTTTTGTAGTGTTATACTACAAACTTCTACAACTTCCGGCCTAACTATATTACCTGTAGCTGATTCTATATTTTTTTTCCGCATAAAAATTAGTTATTGTATGCCCTTTTCTATTATACCATGAGCATTTCATATTACTTGTATTATTTTTCATTTGATTATTATTATCACCTTGTTGTGTACAATTTGCAGGTGTATTTATATTTTTCATTTTATTATTTCCACATTTCCAATTAGATTCGTGTTCTTAATTTGACACTCTTTGCAGAAAGGCATATTTTTCCCATTCCAGCAATCTTCCCTATGTCCTGATTTTTTACAAAAGGAACATATTGGAAATGTTTTCCCTATTTTGGATTTTATGTCATCATTATTAATTACTTCTCCAAATTCATCTGCTAATGTTTTGCTTTGCTCATTGCTTTTTGAAAAAGTTTCTTCCTTAAAATTATAATTGTCCTGTTTCGACCATGGTTCTCGCTGCATAAGAGCTTCCACATTTAGTGCTTCATCTAAGAATGCATCTATGTGTTTGACTTGCTACCAAACATTATAATTTTTATTGTTGGATCTCGAACTCCAATTTTGAAAGAAGTCACAACTGAATCCAACAACTCTAATCTGAACACGTCATCAATACCTATGTTTTTTCTTTACTTTTTACTGGCGATCTCCAATGCCATGAATTGTAATCCACGTAACCGTCTGGTAAATGCCCTCAACTTTTCTCCACTATTTTGATATGTTTGTCTAATCTTTTGTGGTACTGAATCTAAGGAAACTACTTCTAAGCAAGGATTGAAACCTAAACGAATAACGGTTTCGATTTCGGTTTTTTCCGCGTTTCGGTTACGGTTTCGGTTTTAAGTTTTTATAACGAAACGGTTTCGGTATACCGGTTCCATTTTACGGTTTCGGTTTTGGTTTCGGTTTTTGTATAAATTTTCTTTATTTCCATATTTTTTAAATAATTTTACATTATTTATATGGTGCTAAATTATGATTAAATTATGATACTGGGGTAAAGTGGAAAACGTAATTTAAACAATGTTTGTTGTTATTTTAGTAAAATATTGTGTTATATGAATTATTTAATTGATTACGTCAAGAAAAAAAAATAATTCAAAATTTCGTGACCACAAACCAATGAAAAGCAACATTTTGACTTCACCTGATATATGATCTGAATTGAAAAAAAAGAAGAATTTTGTACAATTTTCATCCATAAAAGCCAAAGAAATTAAATTTCAACAATTCTGTGAACTGCAATATATGTAAACTAGTGATGATCATTTGCAAGAGCAAGGTAAGAAATGTTAATCTTAATCTTTTAAATTTTAAATAAAGATCGAAGACAAATATCTTAAACTGCATATTAATTATGAAAACGAATAGAATTTGAACACTAATTGTATTTAAGTTACTTATTTTTATATTTTCAATTTCTTTAACATTTTACTAACAAAAAAAATCCAATAACATAAAAATTTGAATTATTTTTTAACAAGAATTATAATAATAATAGTTTGGCGCTACAGTCCTGTATAGAACTTCGGCCGAGCTCTCTCACCATTTTGAGCTGTGCGTGTTATATTTGTACTCAAAGTGGTGGGACCTACAGTTTATTGCCGAATCCGAACGGCGGGTGAGAGCTTTTCATAGGCAATGTTTTACTCTCGTAGGTTTGCCATTTACTGCCGAGAGGTAGCGCGGTATAGAAAAATGTTTCTATAAAAAGATGTTGTTAGCCCCAGACCAGGTTTGAACCGGGGACCTTTTCGGCTCGCAGTCCAACGCACTAACCACTGAGCTACCGCGGCAACAAGAATTAACAAATAAAAAATAATTGTATAAAACAAGTGATGTTGACAAGACAATTCAAAATCTCAAGGCCATAATAAAATGAACGAAAAGTCACCAAATACATTTTCAAAATGCTAAATATTTTTTACAAACATCTTTTTGTATATATCAATTTTTAATCGGTGATCTCCATTTTTTTTACCACATGATAAGAAAATGTAAATCTATCAATTAATATTTCAACTTTAAAAATGCATCAATTACTTTTTATAATATTAAACAACAAACTCGAAAATTAAGTTTTTCATAAAAATGTATTTGGTGACTTTTCGTTCTACAATGACGATATACAGTATAAGCATATTTCTGTTTTCGTCACAGATTAAAAAAATCCGTATGATACACGTACCGTATGTCAAGAGAACTCAAATAATATCTTGCAGAGTAACATTTTTCTTTGCGAACACCATGCGAACACAAACTCAAACGCTACAAAGCGAATACTAACAGAAAGAGGAGAATATAACAATAACGATTACGATTCGTATACACACACTTTCACAACGACAACTCTTCGCATGACAACAGACAGTCGCATGACAACGGACAGACGCACGGCACCACACTACATGTATGTATCTAGTACAGCTCTCTAGTTGGCAACAACAACGAGTTCTCTTTGTGGTACAAAAAATGTCCCTCCAAAATTCTATCAAAAGCTTGGATGCTGCTTTATTGTTGTTGCACTTTCAAACGAATCATCGGATTTGTGAAAAAAAGAAAAACACAAAAAGCAATATATCAGCTAAATATATCACACTGTGAAAATGTTCATATATTATTTTTTATTACTTCATGATTTTACAATTAACAAAAAAACATTATATAAAAGTAAATCAAAAATAATAATGTGCATAAGCACAGTGCATATGCACAATCGATGTACGAACTTGCGTAGCGAAGAAAAGAGAAAAAAACATTGTTTTGTCAATTTTATCTTTTTGAAGCGACTTTTGAAGCACTTTTAAAGCTATTTACCGCTTCAAAAGTGCTTCACAGGCCTTATTTTTAAGATGCTTATAATCTTTAGAATTCGACAAAAACAAAAAAAACACACATCTTCATTAATGTTCACGTTCATAAATATTTTGCACGCTTTCCATTGTTACTTATTGTTCAATATTTAGTAATATCATGAATTCTTTTGAATCATAAAAAAACGCAAGAGTCTTCCTTTTCATGCAGTCGTAGTATTGCACTTGTTCTTTTTCTTGCAAAATCTCAATCGCCTTTCGCTTTTGTTCTTGCAAAAAAAATGCAAGAACAAGAAGATTTTTAATCATCACCAGGGCTCACTTTTATATGGATTTACATATTCAATATTTAAATACATATTTTAAGAATTTTTAGGTAATATTCCATATATTTGAATTATTCTATATAAATCCATATTTTTGATAAAAACTGACTCGTATGCCTCAATTTCGACAAATTTTCACTAAAATTTTGACTTTTCAAACAAATTTGGAGTGGAATGGATAAAATCAAACAATCTTACTGCAGGAAACTGTATCTGGATATAACTAAAGGAGACAATAGATTGTGTTTTGCAACAAATTTATTTGGGTGTAATGCAAAAGCAAGGTCACAGTGACCTGTTTGATTTAGAAAGTTCATTCCCAATATACAAAAGAGTTCATTTGTTTTTTTTTTTGTAATTAACTCAGAAACAAAATGGTGCAGTATAAGACATTTGTTTACATACGAAAAATACTATTCAATCAACATCAGATTATAGCCTTATTCCCGATTTACATTATATTCACTGTGAGAAGCACCATATCGGGTTGCATTTTTCCAAAAACTGCTGTTTTTATATTAATTTTTCAAAAATTGTAATTTTTCACATATGGTACAATTGTAATCGAGCATTTGAAAACCAATTTTGTTTGAAAAATATTTTTTTTTCTGTATAATTTATTTTTTTCAAGGAAAAATTTCATTAGAGAAAATTTAAAACAAAATGTATATCCACATGTTAAGTTTTTGATACATATTTTTAGATTTTTTGATCCATATTTGTCTCGTTTTTTAGTCCATAATCCATACATATTTTCCTAGTTTTTCATCCATATAATTGTTAGCCCTGATCATCACTAATGTAAACAAATAATAGCCTTATACTTGAAATTTTTAAACTTTTCTAACTTGCATTTCATTTTTCGTATTTCCTTAAATAGTTACTGAGATGTTAATAATTTGAAACTTTTTTTTACATTTTTTTTTGCATTATATTGTTTTGTTTATGTCCGAAATTGAGCTGTTTTGACACATCAGTCAAAAATCCATTAGAAGACTTATAAATGGTATTCTATTGAATAGATCCCTTAAAAGAATTTAAAAAATATTCAAATGAACTATTCAAAACTTGTTCCACTTTACCTCAAGCTCCCCTATATCTATATATTTTACTAATAAATTAAATAAAAAACCAATATTATTAAAATTTTAATTATTTTTTAACGTAAAAATTTTGCTTGGAGTTGCTGGTGTTTTGTTGTTAAATCGATTAATGAAACAAAAAACAAATTTTAGACCAAATACCGTTGTTTTGGAAATATCGTTTCACCAAAAACAACATGTGAATTTTTGTACAACCAAAAATGTTTATTTTGGGAACTCCAAATTTTAATTAATGAAATTTGACTTGAGATCTCTATATAAAATAAAATATGTTTTTCTGGTTTTTTGTATACTTTGTTAAAAACCGTTTTAAACCGGTATAAAACCGAAACCGTTTATATCGGTTTTAGATATCGGTTTATTTCTGATTTTCGTATAACGGTTTCGGTTTTTTAAAATGAAACGGTTTTAAACGGATATCGGTTTCGGTTACGGTTTCAATCCTTGCTTCTAAGTATGTATTTTTTAGCAAATCGTATAAATCTTCTATTTTTTCGAAATTTCTTGACCTTACTAAGTCATAAGCATCCCCATTCAAACGTAACCTAACGCATTTAATAAATACATTATTTTCTGAATCTTGAATTCCAAGCTTCGCAGCTTTACAACCTTCAATAAATCTGTAAATTTCTGTTTTTAATAATGGTGAATCCGTTCCAGAAAAGCAGGGAACCAAATAACGTACGTGTTAACACCACTCCCAAATTCACCCTAAACTAGTTACAGATTGGCAACACTTTTATATTAAATTTATATTCAATTTATATTCAATTTATCTTCAATTTATATTCAGTTTTTAATTGTCAAATTTTACTTATATTTAATGAAATGTCAAGTGGTGTCCATGAGGAATCACCATTTCGTATTCAATTACTTGCAAGTTGGCGCACACGCGGTGCTCAAGATATTATATTTAAATTTGTTCCTAGTGGTTTCCATACCATAAAGAATTTTAATATATATATATTTACATTTTTTGTTCAATAAATCCAACTTTTTATGAACGGAAGGTAGTTTATATTCAAAATCCCCTTGGAAGTCACTATCGCGGCCCATTGCCTTTTCAACATTTTAAAATTCTTTATGTGATCAATATCGTCTACTTCTGGGTCACCTACAGCGTTAAGAACTACATTGTCAATCTCGCAGTAAGTACAAAATGGAGGGTCAACATGATTACAATTGTTCACTATGTCAGAATCCCCTTGACGAAAATATAACCTCTTGCGTTAAATGTCACAAAACATTCCACAAAAATTGTGCAAATGCCATCAATGACATAAGCTATAAGTGCCCACAGTGTTCTGTCATGAGGCCAAATTCTCCAGCACCAAGTGCTACATGTCGGTTTTCTCAGCGATCTATCATGTCAGAGTAACGTAAAATCCAATTACAACTTCAACGACTGGAAGAAGAACGATTACTCAATCTTGAATTCGTGAATCCGTGAATTCAATCGCGAATATTTAAACAAAAAATACCAGATTCTAGAAGAAGCTGAAGGTTTTAGTGACGCTTCGTCCAACAAGTCTCAGTCCGAGCAAAATTGGCCAAGACAAATGCCAGAAAAAGACATATTATTAGAACGTAACCAGTCAACAACCTGTCAACACTCAGACAGCAAACTATGAAAACCAAAATATACCCAGATATCTACAAGAGTCATACATGGCCCATGAAATAGTTTATTGTAATATACCGACACGACAAATATCACAATATCCAAACGCTTTGTTCCAACCGACCGTCCCAGTTGCTGCAATAAATTCGTCAGTAGTACCAAATCGTACTATGGCCACTGACACTTCCAGCGGCTTTCACCAACGAATGCAGTCAACTCAACCGGCCGACATGCATCAAAATAGCGTAACAGTCGTCCCTATTCAAGACAATTATTCGGATAACAATTTATTACAACCGCCAGCATCAAATTTAATCACAAATGAACAATATAGTCTGCCAAATCAAGAAAAAGTGGTTTATAGGTCAATTGCTACTCCGCAAGCATTTATTCAAAACGCACCACATACATCGACTATTAATTTACCGCCCCACCTATCGACGAACACTCCATTCAGCCAACCACAAAACCTCGAACCCGCTAATAGGCTGCTACCAAATCACATAAATGCGAGACAATCTGTTCCAAAATTTGCTGGTTGTCCCACATTTATCTCCACCTTCGAATGGTCCACCGCCGCTTGCGGTTTTACCAATGCAGAGAACTTAATTCGCCTACAAAGATCCCTAAAAGGAGATACCCTCCATAGCATTCAGGAAATGTTAGTTCATCCTTCTAACGTGGCTGGTATAATTGATATACTTCGCATGTTGTACGGCCATATATTCAATTAAAAATAGAATTAAAACTTCACCAATGGTTGATGAAAATAATTTAAAAACTCTTACCTCGTTTGCCATAAATGTTCGAAGTCTAATTTCCACAATAAACTCCAGCAACTTATGAGATGAATTAAACAATTCGTCGCTTCTTTTCGAGTTGCTTCAAAAACTCCCACCTTCATACCAAATGCAGTGGGCAACTAAAAAAACTACAGCTGATTAACCAAAACAAAAAACCAAATTTGTCCGAGTTTGACAAATGGATATTTAACATTGGCATCACTGCAAGCAGTATAACAGTTGACCATGGTCCAAACAAAGGTAACAAAGAAAAGACAACAATAACAAATGCAGTTAGCAAAAAGGTTTACGTTCATTCTCATAGTGATGAGCGCAAATGCATTGTGTGCAACAACAACTGCAAATCAGTGGCTAGTTGTCAAACATATCTCTCACTTGATCGTGGGGAGAGATGGAGTGTGGTGAGAAAAAACAAACTATGCAAATTTTGTTTGTGTAAGCACATCGGTGAGTGCAAAAGAAAGATTAAATGTGGTAAAGAGGATTGCGAATATTTTCACCACTCGTCATTCCACAAATATGCAGAAACGGCGAATCAAGAAAATGAAGAAACGTCAAGTTCAAAAAACAATACACAAAACAATACACACGTTTTTGAAAATGTTGTAAATAACACTCACAGTGTAAAAATTGAAGATATTTTATTTAAAATAATTCCCATAAAAATATATGACAAAAACAAATCTGTGGATACATTTGCATTTATTGATGAAGGTTCATCAATCAGTTTAATGGATGAAACATTAGTAAACCAGTTAGAAGTAAATGGTGTCTCTAACCCTTTGTGTCTGCGGTGGACTGGAGGTATTAAGAGAAGCGAAAAAAGTTCACAAAAACTAACAATCGAAATTTCAGGTGGAGATAAAAGGCGTGTGGTTATGAATGTTTCCACGGTAAAGTCTTTAAATTTACCCAAACAGTCATTGAACTACGAACTGTTGTCACAGCGCAGGTGGCGAAATATTCCTGTAAGAAGCTACGCTGATGCTGTGCCCAAATTATTAATTGGCCTAAACCATTTCGATTTGGGAATTTCAAATAAAATCCGCGAAGGATCTCCGCATGAACCTGTTGCTGTTTGTACGAATTATAATTTTCATAAATGCGAATGTTCTTCCGCTGATGACGGATTAGATGAGTGGGTTAGAAGTTTTTATGCCCTTGATAGTGTGGGAATCAGTGTAAAAGACCCTCTTATTGCTGAAAATGATAAACATGCATTAAATATTTTAAATAAATTTACCAAGCAGAAAGATAGTGGTCATTTCGAAGTCCCTTTGTTGTGGAAATTTGATTGTTTTTAATTGCCTGAGAGTTACAAAATGGCTTTGAAACGTCTCATCTGTTTAGAATGTAAACTGAAGCAAAATGTCGACCTTTTCAATATTTTTAGAGACACAATTTCTAAATACTTATCCAAAGGATACATACGCAAATTGAATGCTGCCGAAATAAACCGAGCTGATGGGAAAATTTGGTATCTTCCAATCTTCGCTGTCTTTAATAAAAACAAACCCGGTAATTCGCGTGTCGTCTGGGATGCCGCAGCAAAATCAAATGGATTGTCTCTTAATTCTTTCTGACTTTTTAGCTTCATTGCCAACTATTTTATTTACATTTCGTCAGACAGCTGTTGCTGTGTGTGGTGACATTGAGGACATGTTTCACCAGGTTCATATACGACCCGAAGATCGCAAGGTTCAACGATTTATTTTGCGTGATTGTGTGCAAGATAATGATCCTGAGTTCTACATAATGGACGTAATGATATTCGGAGCTACATGTGCTTCAGTATATCTAAATACATCAAAAATTTGAAAGCCTCTCGATATAAAAATGAATTTCCTCAGGCAGTAAAATCAATAAATGAAAATCATTACGTAGATGATCTCCTTGATTCAGTCGATACTCCACATGAGGCTATACAACTAATTTCGGATGTGTCATATGTACATCGCCAAGGAGGTTTTAATATAAGAAATTGGATTTCTAATCACAAAATGGTAATGAACGCTCTTCCCACAACTAATTGGAATGTGGTAAAATGTCTAAATTTTAAAGAAGAGAACCAAATAGAAAAAGTTCTAGGCATATTTTGGGAACATCAAGAGGATGTAATAACGTTTAAAATTTCAATATGGCTAATTAAAAATGACATATTTTCAGATAAAAAAGCTCCAACTAAAAGAGAAATGTTAAGATTAGTAATGTCAATCTACGACCCCCTTGGTCTATTAGGACATATCATAATGTAAGTAAAGGTACTTATGCAAGAAGTGTGGCGGTCGAAAATTGATTGGGATGAACAAATACCCCCTGAGTTAAGAACAAAATGGACCCAATGGGTCAACATTTTACCAGAAATACAAAAAATAAAAATTCCTCGCTGTTATTTAAAATCTTTTGTAAATTACAATGATGTGGAAGTTCAACTGCATACATTTGTGGACGCTAGTAAAGATGGATATGCAGCAGTATGCTACTTCAGGTTGAAAAAAAATGACGTTATCGTTTGTTCTATTATTGGATCAAAGACCAGAGTAGCACCAATGAAGATTACGTCTATACCACGTCTGGAGCTAATGGCTGCCCTAATAGGTGCTCGTTTTTCCAAATTTTGGAATTGTCTGCAATTAAAGATTGGAAGTGGGTCCCCAGTAAGAAAAATGTTGCTGACGATGCAACAAAATGGGCAAACATTCCTAAAATTTCAAATTCCAGCGGTGGTTAAATGGCCCAGAATTTTTATTTAATTCTGAAGAGGAATGGCCCAAAAATGAAACTCCTCCTGAGTACATAGGAGAAGAACGTGTGCATCATTCATTTCAAATAACAAAACTAGAGATAATATTTAATGTGTGCCGATTTTCAAAATGGAATCGTTTAGTAAGAGCAGCTGCATTTGTACTACGATTTATAAATAATTGTCGAAATACTGATAAACGAATTGGCGAATTGACTCAAGAAGAGTTATGGAAAGCTGAACGTATATTATATATACAAGCTCAATTCGAAAAATATTTCATTGAAATAACAGATCTTAAATCGAATGTTGTCATAGCAAAATCCAGCGATATCTATAAACTATCACCATACTTACAAGATGGAATTTTACGAGTGTATGGTAGAATAGATAACGCGGATATTCCGATAGAAGAAAAACGCCCGATAATATTACCAAGAAAAAGCTATATTACTAAACTAATTTTGCTGTATTATCACGAAAAGTTCTATCATATGAATTACGAGACTGCTATCAATGAAATCAGACAGAAAATTTTGTATTTCAAGACTTCGTTCCACTTTTAAATCAATTATTCGATTCTGCCAAATGTATAAAATTAGAAAAGCTATTCCGCAAAATCCGCAAATGGCAAAATTACCTCGTGCACGTCTAGCATTATTTCAAGCACCGTTTGCATTTACTGGAATAGATTTTTTCGGGCCCATCCTGGTCACAATAAACCGTCACAAAGAGAAACGTTATGGCTGTCTATTCACTTGTTTGACAGTACGAGCAGTGCATATTGAGATTGCACATTCACTAACAACGAGTTCCTGTACTTAAGTCATTCGAAATTTTATGACGAATTCCACATGAATTCTATAGCGACAACGGGACGAATTTTGTTGGCGCAGAATGGGAGCTTCGCGAGGCATCTACAGATGTGGACAAAGATCAGTTGGTGAAAACATTTACGACCGCGACAACAAAATGGAATTTCAATCCGCCGGCGTCACCTCACATGGGAGGTTCTTGGGAACGGCTGGTACGCTATATAAAAACAATTCTGTACAAAATTATGCCATCAAGATCTCCTAGTGATGAGGTATGCTAATAGAAGTTGAAAATGTCATTAATTCGAGACCACTTGCTTACGTTCCTTTGGATGAAGATACTGAAGAAGCTTTAACACCTAATCACTTTCTGGTAGGAAGTTCCAGTGGATTAAAGCCGATGTCAGTTTGCAGTGACCGTGGCATATTATTAAAACAAAGCTGGTTAATTTCACAACAATATGCGAACATATTTTGGAAGAAGTGGCTAGCTGAATATTTGCCCTCATTAACTTGTAGGTCAAAGTGGTTCGAACGGTCGAAACCATTATGTCAAGGGGATTTAGTTATCATTGTTGACCCTAGTCTTCCTCGTAATGTCTGGCCACGTGGTAAAGTTGTGGCGACGAGATTGGCAAGTGATGGACAGGTTCGAAGTGCAAAAGTACTTACTCAACATGGAATTTTAGAAAGGCCTGTAGCGAAGCTAGCGATTTTGGAAGTTACTGCTCAACGAGAGTCTGACGGCGAAGAATCTTCTTGCCATACTGCGGGGGGAATGTTAACACCACTCCCAAATTCACCCTAAACTAGTTACAGATTGGCAACACTTTTATATTAAATTTATATTCAATTTATATTCAATTTATCTTCAATTTATATTCAATTTTTAATTGTCAAATTTTACTTATATTTAATGAAATGTCAAGTGGTGTCCATGAGGAATCACCATTTTGTATTCAATTACTTGCAAGTTGGCGCACACGCGGTGCTCAAGATATTATATTTAAATTTGTTCCTAGTGGTTTCCATACCATAAAGAATTTTAATACATATATACATTTTTTGTTCAATAAATCCAACTTTTTATGAACGGAAGGTAGTTTATATTCAAAATCCCCTTGGAAGTCACAAGCGCGGCCCATTGCTTTTTCAGCAGTAAGTGTTTCAAAATATTTTCCGTACCCATTTTGATTGTCGACAGTGTAATTTACTATTTCTTAATTTGTTTCGTGATATATTTGTCCTTTGTTTACCTTTACTTATGACATTTTTTATACCCTACACTAAGAGTGAAAGGGTATATTCAGTTTGGTACGCCGTTTGTAACACCCAGAAAGAAGCATCTCCGGTATGGAAAAGTATATATATTCTTGATCAGCCTCCTGAGTCGATTTAGCGATGTCCGTCTGTCCGTCTGTCTGTCCGTCTGTCTGTCTGTCTGTCCGTCTGTCTGTCTGTCCGTCTGTCTGTTTAAATCCCTAAGACTTTTAAAATTGAAGAGCTAGATAAATGAAACTTATAACTTAGATTACTAATATACCTACGCTGTATGTGCGAAAAAATTGGCGAGATCGGTCCATTGTGACCTATGATCCGACCACTTATGTTCAAATACCTCATATAAAATTTACATATACAGATCAATTTTACTGTATACGTGCTTAGGTAAACTTTTTTGGTCAAATATGTATTGACATCATGCTCAAATACATGATAATAATGTTTTCCGGCGAAAAGACTTGTGGTTCACCAAAAAAGAAATCGATATTCGGTACACCTACCCATATGTAAATATGGGTATCAAATGAATGGAAATTCTTCAGCGATTGAATGTTTGTAGTTATTTTCAGGATTCGTATACCCTGGTGACCTATATATCACTTTGAATGGTAACCACACATATGTGTAGGGTATTTATAGTCGGCTTAGACCGACTATAATTTTGATAATCCGAACTATCATAATTACACCTACTTTAAAATTTCCCATGTGATCTAACCTTCCCAACTGTTTTTTTTTTTTTTTTTTCAATATTATATATTAAAATCTTCTTATTTTTTGCATTTCCATGTAATATAATCAATAATCTACTAAAACCGATATAAAGTCATATATTTTTATAATTACGAAAAATGAATATATTTTAAAATAATAACAAAACGCTTAAAATAAAAAGAACGCCATAAATTTTGAATGTATGTTAAATAAAATAGCTCTAGCTAATTTCAGTATTCAAATATTTTACCAATATAACCCCAAATCATGGTAAAAATGCCATTTTTAAAAGGGGTACTTATCTCAACATTAAATGTAAATATGCATTTTTTGAAACTTGAAAAAAACGCTTAAAACAAAAAACCCCATCGCAATTTTTAGATATGTTAAAGATTATGGTCCAATCTAACTTTTATTTCGAAAAATCGTACCAGCCCACAAAAAAATCAGGATAGGTCATGGTGAAAAATGCATTTAAATATGAGAAAAGTTTCAGATTCAATATGACAAAAATTCATTTCTTGAAACTTGAAAAAAACGCTTCAAACAAAAAACCCCATCGCAATTTTTGGATATGTTAAAGCTTATGGTCCAATCTAACTTTTATTTCGAAAAATCGTACCAGCCAACAAAAAAATCAGGATAGGTCACGGTGAAAAATGCATTTAAATATGAGACATTTTTCAGATTCAATATGGATAAAATGCATTTCTTGAAACTTGAAAAAAACGCTTAAAACAAAAAACCCCATCGCAATTTTTGGATATGTTAAAGCTTATGGTCCTTATCACTTTTATTTCGAAAAATCGTACCAGCCCACAAAAAAATCAGGATAGGTCATGGTGAAAAATGCATTTAAATATGAGACATTTTTCAGATATTATATGGAAAAAATTCATTTTTTAAAAATTAAAAAAAACGCTTAAAACAAAAAACCCCATCGCAATTTTTAAATATGTTAAAGATTATGGTCCAATCTAACTTTTATTTCGAAAAATCGTACCAGCTCACAAAAAAATCAGGATAGGTCATGGTGAAAAATGCATTTAAATATGAGACATTTTTCAGATTCAATATGGATAAAATGCATTTTTTAAAAATTAAAAAAAACGCTTAAAACAAAAAACCCATCGCAATTTTTGGATATGTTAAAGCTTATGGTCTAATCTAACTTTTATTTTGAAAAATCGTACCAGCCCACAAAAAAATCAGGATAGGTCATGGTGAAAAATGCATTTAAATATGAGACATTTTTCAGATTCTATATGGAAAAAATGCATTTCTTGAAACTTGAAAAAAACGCTTAAAACAAAAAACCCCTTCGCAATTTTTGGATATGTTAAAGCTTATGGTCCAATCTAACTTTTATTTCGAAAAATCGTACCAGCCCACAAAAAAATCAGGATAGGTAATGGTGAAAAATGCATTTAAATATGAGACATTTTTCAGATTCAATATGGAAAAAATTCATTTCTTGAAACTTGAAAAAAACGCTTAAAACAAACAAACAAAAAACCCCATCGCAATTTTTGGATATGTTAAAGCTTATGGTCCAATCTCACTTTTATTTCGAAAAATAGTACCAACCCACAAAAAAATCAGGATAGGACAAGGTGAAAAATGCATTTAAATATGAGACATTTTTCAGATTCTATATGGAAAAAATTCATTTCTTGAAACTTGAAAAAAACGCTTAAAACAAAAAACCCCATCGCAATTTTTGGATATGTTAAAGCTTATGGTCCAATCTCACTTTTATTTCGAAAAATCGTACCAGCCCACAAAAAAATCAGGATAGGTCATGGTAAAAAATGCATTTGAATATGAGACATTTTTCAGATACTATATGGAAAAAATTCATTTTTTTTAAATTAAAAAAAACGCTAAAACAAAAAACCCCATCGCAATTTTTGGATATGTTAAAGATTATGATCCAATCTCACTTTTATTTCGAAAAATCGTACCAGCCCACAAAAAAATCAGGATAGGTCATGGTGAAAAATGCATTTAAATATGAGACATTTTTCAGATTCAATATGGATAAAATGCATTTTTTAAAAATTAAAAAAAACGCTTAAAACAAAAAACCCCATCGCAATTTTTGGATATGTTAAAGCCTATGGTCCAATCTAACTTTTATTTTGAAAAATCGTACCAGCCCACAAAAAAATCAGGATAGGTCATGGTTTAAATACCAGCCATTTTTCAGATTCCATAAGGAAAAAATTCATTTATCCCCATCGCAATTTATGGGTATTTGGAAAATTACAGGCTAAACAAGCTTTTGTTAAAATTTTTACTAGCCCACTCTTAATATATAATAGGTCCATGATAAATATTAGTTAAAAATTTGTAATTACTCTGTGCAAAAAATTATTAATTTAATGAAAAATTTAGATATTATAGTTTTAGTTGTAATTTAATGACTTTTAATGGCAATTGACCATTCAAAATTATTAATTTAGTTTATACTATATATTTTTTGATAGCACATATTTTTACAAGTGTCAAAAATATTAGCAAATGTCGCAACCATATATTCAAATCCTTTGTTAATATCACAACCATAAGATTGGTGAGGATAAGTGTCAAATATTTTAGCAAATGTCGCAACCTTTTTTCAAATCCGTTGTCAATATCACAACCATAAGATTGGTGAGGATAAGTGTCAAATATTTTAGCAAATGTCGCAACCTTTTTTCAAATCCGTTGTCAATATCACAACCATAAGATTGGTGAGGATAAGTGTCAAATATTTTAGCAAATGTCGCAACCTTTTTTTTTCCAAATCCGTTGTCAATATCACAACCATAAAAATACGTTACATTTGCATAACTTATATGATCGTGATCTAAGATGGCGCTATTGGCGATATAATATATATATATACATATATATATTAAATCGCCTATAGCGCCATCTTAGATGTTTAACTAATCCAGAATGTTTAAATGAGAGCTTAAATTAAACCAGTTGGGAAGGTTAGATCACATGGGAAATTTTAAAGTAGGTGTAATTATGATAGTTCGGATTATCAAAATTATAGTCGGTCTAAGCCGACTATAAATACCCTACACATATGTGTGGTTACCATTCAAAGTGATATATAGGTCACCAGGGTATACGAATCCTGAAAATAACTACAAACATTCAATCGCTGAAGAATTTCCATTCATTTGATACCCATATTTACATATGGGTAGGTGTACCGAATATCGATTTCTTTTTTGGTGAACCACAAGTCTTTTCGCCGGAAAACATTATTATCATGTATTTGAGCATGTTGTCAATACATATTTGACCAAAAAAGTTTACCTAAGCACGTATACAGTAAAATTGATCTGTATATGTAAATTTTATATGAGGTATTTGAACATAAGTGGTCGGATCATAGGTCACAATGGACCGATCTCGCCAATTTTTTCGCACATACAGCGTAGGTATATTAGTAATCTAAGTTATAAGTTTCATTTATCTAGCTCTTCAATTTTAAAAGTC
This sequence comes from Dryomyza anilis, assembly GCA_951804985.1. NCBI lineage: Eukaryota > Metazoa > Arthropoda > Insecta > Diptera > Dryomyzidae > Dryomyza > Dryomyza anilis. Next base: position 33,921,066 of record OX638135.1, read on the forward strand.
TTAGGGATTTCAACAGACAGACAGACAGACGGACATCGCTAAATCGACTCAGGAGGTCATGCTGATCAAGAATATATATACTTTTCCATACCGGAGATGCTTCCTTCTGGGTGTTACAAACGGCGTACCAAACTGAATATACCCTTTCACTCTTAGTGTAGGGTATAAAAATTGATTTATATTTTTTTTTATTTTTGTAATTTTGGTGATTTTATTTAAATTTTTATTAAAATTTTTACATTTCTTGAAATATTTACGTACAACAAAATAAAATTTTTTTTAATACACAGATTATTGCTATGCATACTATACAAGCTATTACAATAAGTATCATAAATGGCGTATGATCATAGAGATGGTGGAATTCTAATCCTTTGAAATGAATGTGCGTTTTTTTGATGTCTTCCAGATTATTCTTTATTTCGTTAACTTCATTTTTATTTTCAATATGTGCAGTCACAAATGGCTCCATGTGTTTCTTAATTTCGTCAATAGTTTTATTTTTTTCAATATGTCCTGATAACTTTATATGTGTATCTGGTACTTTTTGGATAGTTCTTATCCATGGAGTATTGATATCAATATTTGTATTTGAATCAAAATTGTGTGAAGACGAAAATGAGCCACCTTCATATCGTACAGTACAGTGTGGTTCTAAGTTTATAATTCCTTGCGATGGTAATGTAATCCAATGGTGTTTTCCGAATTTACATGAAACACTAATTTTTGTGGTATTAAATACTTTGAACAGCCATGTATTTTTGTTGTACAATTCAATATACATATTTTGTTCTTCAATTTGTTCAAATTGACATTTACTTGTATGTGACTGGTGTAGTGCAGATGCCTCGCATGTTCCTTCTGTTATAGTTTTCCAGGGCCTATTTTTATAACACATGAAACTATCTTCGGTGCTTTCTTTGCAGCTCAGTAATTCGACACGACTCATTGGTAAGTAACTGTTTCGTCCAAGATTAAAAACTATAATATCAAATCTTAGTTTTGACATTAGAAGAATATTATCTTGGTGAAACGGTATACCAATAACACTGTATACAGTTGATTTTTCTGACTCAATTAAAGGAATTTTAATATCAATCATTAATCGCTTTTCGATTATTATTCCAGTCACCGACATCAAGCGAAATATTTCTATAAGTTCTTTGCCTTTTTCCTGACCTGGTAATTTTAATTTGAATGGGAGTTTAGATTTAATATCTGTAATTTCATTCATCATTGTAGACGTTTTAATTAAAGCAGAATACGACCCTTGATCTTTTAGATTCGTGATCAGTTTAATAATAGATATTTGAATATCATTACAGTGTTGGATCATCATATCCAACTGCTTTTCCAAAAGTGTAAACATAACCACAGCTTCAATCGAAAAATGTGTGTTATTTGCCATGTTTGTTATTTCATCAGATAACCTTTTAAATTCTTTGTTTATATCTGTTGTTGTTTTTTTTAATATACTAACAGTAGAGTCTACTAAGGATGTTTGACGTTTTGTCAAATGGTCGATATCATGTTGAATTTCCAGTAAATTTTTCATATCAACTTCTATTTTTCTTCGATCATCATTATCCATAACTCCAAATAATATGTGATATAAAGATCCCACAGAATCAAACAATGCTCTTTTTTGTCTGTTTTTCACGTGGATCATTCCATTATTATTATTATTTAAAATTTCATATTTATTTTCCATTGATTCCATTAACATCATGCACTGATTAGAAGATGTATCAAATTTAAGACATTGTACTTTTAAAAGTTCTATGTATTTTGGAATTTCTGACAACTCCATGAAATATAAATCGAGGTCGTAATACAGAACAAGTCTCCATGAGGATGTAATCACATCCATGTTGCCAATCGGATCTAGATACACATATGTTGTATCTTCTAATTTAGTTATATTTATTTCGTTAGTTTGTCCATTTTGGGGCATGCCGTAACTTACGGTTAATATAATTAAAAGTATAAATATAGTTGATTTATTCATTTTTATATAATATTTTCTGAAAATAATTAAATAAAAAAAATAATTGTAATAATGTGAATATAAATATACACGAATTTGTCTTTAATCGGAAAATTCTAAAATTATATCATCAGTTCAATCTGTAAAATTTACCTGTATAAACAATTGCAGTCTATATAATATTTAAGGAATTTAATATAAATATGTTTTTTTTCTTTTATATTTCTATTTAAGTTCTTTTCGCTTCCCTAAAAATTTTAAGTGATATTTATTATCGAAAATATCGAGAAATACTGATTTTCGACAATTTTGTCGAACTTCGAAATATTTGAAGTTATAACATCTTGCCATTTTGCTATTGCCACAGAAATAAATTTTTTGGTTGTTACATTTGATTAATGTGTTGTCGTTGATAATAGCAAATGTTTCAACCATTTCATAAAATACATTATTTTATAGTTTCGTTATTTTTCACTAGATGGTACTATTTGTTGAGTAAGTTAAAAATACTGATAAAAAAACATTTAAAAAAATATTGAATTTATGTATTTATTTATATTAATATTAGGTGCAGTAAAGATTATTTTAAAGATATACAAAATTTTAAGAATTTATTTTATATTTCGACGTTTTAAATAAAAAAACTAATCATAAACGTCTTTTCCAAAAACAATGTTATTAAGCGCTTCTTTCATTATATAATGGAAAATTCGCAAAATGGCGGGAAAATTACGTCATATGGTTCGTTGTAGTCCATCACCGACGCGTTGTGAATGTCAATGTAAAACAAGGATTGAAACCTAAACGAATAACGGTTTCGATTTCGGTTCGGTTTTTTCCGCGTTTCGGTTACGGTTTTAAGTTTTTATAACGAAACGGTTTCGGTTATGATACTGGGGTAAAGTGGAAAACGTAATTTAAACAATGTTTGTTGTTATTTTGGTAAAAATATTAAGTTATATGAATTATTTAATTGATTACGTCAAGAAAAAAATGTATTTTAAAATTTCGTGACCACAAACCAATGAAAAGCAACATTTTGACTTCACCTGATATATGATCTGAATTGAAAAGAAGAAGAAGAATATTGTACAATTTTCATCCATAAAAGCCAAAGAAATTATATTTCAACAATTCTGTGAACTGCAATATATGTAAACTAGTGGTGATCATTTGCAAGAGCAAGGCAAGAAACGTTAATCTTAATCTTTTAAATTTTAAATAAAGATCGAAGACAAATATCTTATACTACATATTAATTATGAAAACGAATAGAATTTGAACACTAATTGTATTTAAGTTACTTATTTTCCATATTTTCAATTTCTTTAACATTTTACTAACAAAAAAATCCAATAACATAAAAATTTGAATTATATTTTAACAAGAATTAACAAATAAAAAATAATTGTATAAAACAATTGATGTTGACAAGACAATTCAAGGCCATAATAAAATGAACGAAAAGTCACCAAATACATTTTCAAAATGCTAAATATTTTTTACAAACATCTTTATGTATCTGTCAATTTTTAATCGATGATCTCCATTTGATAAGAAAATGTAAATCTATCAATTGATATTTCAATCAATTACTTTTTATAATATTAATCAACAAACTCGAAAATTAAGTTTTTCAAAAAAATGTATTTGGTAACTTTTCGTTCTACAACGACGATATACAGTATACGATATACATATACAATAAATATAAGGAATATTTCGTATAAGCATATTTCTGTTTTCGTCACACATTAAAAAAATCCGTATGCTACACGTACCGTATGTCAAGAGAACTCAAATAATATCTTGCAGAGTAACATTTTTCTTTGCGAACACAAACTCAAACGCCACAAAGCGAATACTAACAGAAAGAAGAGAATATAACAATAACGATTACGATTCGTATACACACACTTTCACAACGAAAACGCTTCGTTGCTTTCCTGTATCATCGCATGGCAACAAAAAGACGCATGACAACGGACAGACGCATGACAACAGACAGTCGAATGGCACCACACTACATGTATGTATCTAGTACAGCTCTCTAGTTGGCAACAACAACGAGTTCTCTTTGTGGTACAAAAAATTTCCCGCCAAAATTCTATCAAAAGCTTGGATGCTGCTTTATTCGCATTTTTGTTGTTGTTGCACTTTCAAACGAATCAGCGGATTTGTGAAAAAATAAAAACACAAACACAATATATCAGCTAAATATATCACACTGTGAAAATGTTCATATATTATTTTTTATTACTTCATGATTTTACAATTAATAAAAAAACTATATATAAAAGTAAAACAAAAATAATAATGTGCATAGCACAGTGCATATGCACAATCGATGTACGAACTTGCGTAGCGAAGAAAAGAGAAAAAAACATAGTTTTGTCTATTTTATCTTTTGAAGCGACTTTTGAAGCACTTTTAAAGCTATTTACCGCTTCAAAAGTGCTTCACAGGCCTTATTTTTAAGATGCTTATATTCTTTAAAATTCGACAAAAACAAAAAAAAAACACACATCTTCATTAATGTTCACGTTCATAAATATTTTGCACGCTTTCCATTGTTACATATTGTTCAATATTTAGTAATATCATGAATTCTTGTGTATATCATTATTACCTTAAAAACATAATAAATACATTAAAATCATAAAAAAAACGCAAGTCTTCCTTTTCTTGCAATCTTAGTCTTGTTCTTTTTCTTGCAAAATCTAGATTTTGTTCTCGCTTTTGTTCTTGCAAAAAAAATGCAAGAACAAGATGCAAGAACAAAAAATTTTTAATCATCACTCATGTAAACAAATATCTGCCTTAGACTTGATATTTTTAAACTTGTCTAACACGCACTTCATTTTTCGTATTTCCTTAAATAGTTACTGAGATGTTAATAATTTGAAACTTTTTTACATTTTTTCTTGCATTACCATTGTTTTGTTTATGTCCGAAATGGAGCATCCATTAGAAGACTTATAAATGGTATTCTATTGAATAGATCCTTTAAAAGAATTTAAAAAATATTCAAATGAACTATATATTTTACTAATAAAATAAATAAAAAACCAATATTATTAAAATTTTAATCATTTTTTTTACGTACAAATTTTGCTTGGAGTTGCTGGTGTTTTGTTGTTAATTCGATTAATGAAACAAAAAACAAATTTTAGACCAAATACCGTTGTTTTGGAAATATCGTTTCTCAAAAAACAACATGTGAATTTTTGTACAACCAAAAATGTTTATTTTGGGAACTCCAAATATTAATTAATGAAATTTTACTTAAGATCTTCTATATAAAATAAAATATGTTTTTCTGGTTTTTTGTATACTTTTTTAAAAATCGTTTTAAACCGGTATAAAACCGAAACCGTTTATATCGGTTTTGGATATCGGGTTATTTCTGATTTTCGTATAACGGTTACGGTTACGGTTTCGGTTTTAAAAATGAAACGGTTTTAAACGGATATCGGTTTCGGTTCAATCCTTGATTTAATTATTATTATTATTATTATTATTATTATTTTTATTATTATTATTATTATTATAGAATTGCAGTAATTCTTGAATACAGTTATTGATAATGTATTTGTCATTTTAATTTTCGTTGAGTGCACTTTAACTATTACTTAGACAAATTAATTTTTTATACCAATATTAAAATCTTTGGGAATGTTTTGATAATATTTAAAATTTGTTATTGTTTAAGAAAATTTGATTGTTAAAAACTGAACTGATGACTGCTTGTACATAGACTGCTGTACGACGTTCAACGATGACGATTCACTCAGTACTGACACTTAGTTGAAATTTTTAAAAAGAACTATTGCTATTATAATTATTGTAGGAATCAATTGTAGCAGATAATACTTATGAAAGTGAAACATATCAACACTTAAAACACAAACATCATATATTGTAAGGATCTTCTCCTGAACAAGTAGAAACAAATAACATATGTGTCGCTACTTATAGAGTACATATGGTGTTAAAAAATTAATATCTCAGTTTTCTTCATCGGAACTCAAGACCTATAGAACCACACGTATAGTACACATTTGTCTAAAGTACACATTACTGTGTAGGGTATATACAGAATACAGAGTCGTAAAAATTGAGATGCAACTATTTTTGAAATACCGAGTTGTCAATAATAAAAAAGCGATATACAACAGGGACAAAATATGCATTTACTATCATCTTTACACATTATGGTAATAAAATTTTGTTGATATTTAAAATCTGACAGATTGAAGGAATTTTTCATCGCACTGATATCATTTTAAAAAATAATAAGTGGTAAAAAAATCGTAAAAATTGAGATGCAACTATTTTTGAAATACCGAGTTCTCAATAATAAAAAAGCGATATACAAAATGGACAAAATATGCATTTACAATCATCTTCACACATTATGGTAATAAAATTTTGTTGATATTTAAAATCTGACAGATTAAAGAAATTTTTCATCGCACTGATAACATTTTTAAAAATAATAAATAGTTTTCCTAACTTTTTGTATGAACATCCACTTGTTAGTTTTAAATCGATAGTTTTTGAACGAACACCTAATTTTGAAATATTTAAGAAAACATGAAAATATGCAAATAATAAAAAAAAACATTTCTTGAAATAAAATATAAAAAAATGTTTTTGAAATAGTATACAAACTAGAATTATTACATTGTTTTTGTTAAGCTCATCAACACATTTTAAATAAATGAGTGCAATAAATTAAAATACGTAGTAGCCGTTTTTTTACATCGCAATCACCGCTTGAAAAATGTTAACAAATGAAAATAAATCTAAAGTGAAATTATTTTTTAAGTAAAAATCAACTTTAGTTCAACAAATTAGAGCTATTAATGTAAATAAACATAAAATTATAAATAAATAAAAAACACTTTTACAAATAAATTAATAAAAAATCGAAAAGTGATGTAAATTGTTTCAATGTCAAAATTAAAAAAAAAAATCAGAGGTAAAAACTATGAACAAAACGCATAAAATTTAATTAAATAATTTAGTGCTACCAAGCACCATGTTATTAAACATGAACTTTTCATAGAAACACTTTTTAATTCAATTATTAAATAAAACACTTTTTCAAATAATTTAATGTAAATCTAAATGTGATAAAAACCCTCTATAACACCATTCATCGAAGAGAAACTACTGAAATGACAAAGAAGATAACCACCAAAGGAAAAACGTAAGGAAAACGTTAAGGAGAAACGTAATAAAATTATCTTAATTTGAAATAAATATTTTTTATTTTTACTTTGTTATAATAAATTATCAATATGAATAGAATAGTGAATGAATTGTTTATCATAATTATGTTCATTATTTTTATACTGACCGGTATATATGTAATATTTACATTAGCAAAATATTCCGGTAGTAAAATAGAATTTAATGATTTTTGTGATCAATTGGAAAACGCTATGAAATTAGACAAAATAGAACATGTGCAAACAAATACATTAAATTTAAATCATAGATGTCCAAACTCTATTTTAAGCAAATTATGTAAGTTTATGAAATTAATTAATAATGATAAAAATAGTATAACATTAAGAATGTACTACAGAAATAACTTTAAAAAAATTAAAAATGAATTAATTAACAGAAAAAACATTTCATGTAATCAAGAAATGAATGATATTAGTTTAAATTCATCAATTCATGAAAATTCATTAGTTAATAATAACAGCAATTTTAATATTGTCAATTATGATTCTGATAATTTATTAAATATTAACAAAGGAATATGGTGCGCATGCAATAAATTAGATGATATTAGTTCAACATTAACACATATTTCAAATGATTTAATGAATATATCAGAACAGAATAAAGAACTAGTTAGTATAAAAACATCGCTTAATAAAGTTTCAGAATCTTTGAATAACGCAATTTTGCGGACGGCATGTTTAAGTCCTAATTGTAAGTTAAAAAACGCCAATTCTTCAAGCGAAAAAGTGGAATTTAACATACAATTACTTAATGAAAAAAGGACAAATAATATTAATACACCCACCTTTGACCTAATTAATTCATCTAGTGATAAGAAAGAACCTCCAAAAAATGATTATTTACATCTAAACAGCCCTAGTCTACAATATGATTTTAATAATGAGGAAACAAATGAAAAAGAATTAGGAAACAATATAACAAATTTAAATGAAAAAGAAAATAAACCAGTTGGGAAGGTTAGATCACATGGGAAATTTTAAAGTAGGTGTAATTATGATAGTTCGGATTATCAAAATTATAGTCGGTCTAAGCCGACTATAAATACCCTACACATATGTGTGGTTACCATTCAAAGTGATATATAGGTCACCAGGGTATACGAATCCTGAAAATAACTACAAACATTCAATCGCTGAAGAATTTCCATTCATTTGATACCCATATTTACATATGGGTAGGTGTACCGAATATCGATTTCTTTTTTGGTGAACCACAAGTCTTTTCGCCGGAAAACATTATTATCATGTATTTGAGCATGATGTCAATACATATTTGACCAAAAAAGTTTACCTAAGCACGTATACAGTAAAATTGATCTGTATATGTAAATTTTATATGAGGTATTTGAACATAAGTGGTCGGATCATAGGTCACAATGGACCGATCTCGCCAATTTTTTCGCACATACAGCGTAGGTATATTAGTAATCTAAGTTATAAGTTTCATTTATCTAGCTCTTCAATTTTAAAAGTCTTAGGGATTTCAACAGACAGACGGACAGACAGACAGACGGACAGACAGACAGACAGACAGACAGACAGACAGACAGACGGACAGACAGACGGACAGACGGACATCGCTAAATTGTGACCTATGATCCGACCACTTATGTTCAAATACCTCATATAAAATTTACATATACAGATCAATTTTACTGTATACGTGCTTAGGTAAACTTTTTTGGTCAAATATGTATTGACATCATGCTCAAATACATGATAATAATGTTTTCCGGCGAAAAGACTTGTGGTTCACCAAAAAAGAAATCGATATTCGGTACACCTACCCATATGTAAATATGGGTATCAAATGAATGGAAATTCTTCAGCGATTGAATGTTTGTAGTTATTTTCAGGATTCGTATACCCTGGTGACCTATATATCACTTTGAATGGTAACCACACATATGTGTAGGGTATTTATAGTCGGCTTAGACCGACTATAATTTTGATAATCCGAACTATCATAATTACACCTACTTTAAAATTTCCCATGTGATCTAACCTTCCCAACTGGTTTTATATCTAAGGGTACATATAATCATACTGAGTACAAAACACGTCAAGTACGAGGATATGAAAGAATTTTACTTCGTGAAGAATTAATAAACATTCTTCCAAAACAATTACGCATAAAAGATGTAAATGAATCGGAAATTAGTGAACTTACTAATTTTAATTTAGGAAACATTAAATCTGAATGTGTATATAGGAAAGCGAGGAGTGAAAGTATCACATCCCATGATTTGTCTAAAGATGACAAAATTGATCTGAAAATGCGATTTGATAAAAATCAACTAGAATCTGATCCTTACTTTCAATTTTTAAATGAACCAATTGAAGTTGGTATTTTTTCTAAACGACAAGTAAAAGTAGCTTCAATTGCAAAAACTTGCAATAACAAGGGACTCGTATGTTACTTAGATGCAACAGGTTCAGTTATACGAAAAATTGATGGTATTCATAAACAAATTTTTTACTATGCGTTAGTTATTACCAATAATAGAGGTAAAACTTTTCCTGTTGCTGAAAGAATTTCAAGTTCTCATGATGTAGGATCGATTGGATATTGGTTAATGAGATTGAAGCAGTTATGTGAAAAAATTAATTCTTGGCCTCTTTTCACAACAATTGTTAGTGATTTTAGTAGAGCATTAATAATCGGTGCTATGCTTAACTGGAACCAATGTGATGTAACCACATATTTAAATTATTGTCACTGGAAATTAACGATATGCAAAGAAAACATTATAAATGAGAAAATAGTATTTAAGTTATGTTACGCACATTTCCAAAAAAATGTTTTTGGAAGAGTAAATTTATTATCTATTTCAAATGACTGTAAATACAATCTTAAAAGATTTATAAAATATGCATATCATGAAAAAGAATATGACAATATTAAAATATGGTTTACTCATTTATGTATTATTCTCACATCTAAATTCTTAACTTATGAATTCCAGTATGCACTTAAGTCATTAAATAATATGGCATTTGATGCGAAAAAAATTATGAATGAAAAAATACTTCAACTCAAACATAAGAAACAGGATTTTGTACAACATACTGATTTGAATGACATTGATGAAGAGAATACAGAAATAAATGAAAACAGTGACTTCCATATCATTTTTAATTCAGAAGAAGATAAGGAAAAAGGCACATATAAGCAAAGTAATTTCTATTCCGATTTTAATACAATTTTGGAAGATCAAAAATTAAAAGTGAATTTAAATGAAACACAAAAAGAAAATGAATTTTATGAAGAATCTTTTCTTACATATTTTCTTAAATTTTGTGCTCCATATTTGCCTATGTGGTCCTCAATCGTTTTACCCCAACAAATGGTACAACAAATGGTACCCCAACAAATGGTACAGTGGAAGGCTGGTTTCGTGAAGTGAAACATGATATTGTTTCATCGTTAGAATTGGGACAGGGAAGACTAAAATATGGTAGATTTATTGAAGCAGTAAGAACAAGTATCGAAAGTGAGATAAAACAAGTTTTACTAAATATACCTTCGAAACGTTGTTCAAATTTTAATACCATCATGAAGAAAAAAAAAGTCGTGAAAAATAAAAAAAATAACAATAAAGAAAATATTGCGAATATTATTGAAATTTCTGATATAAACAGTTTGCAACACACGGAAACTTGGAAACGCAGAGAAACTCCAAGTCCCAGAATGAGTGGAATTTTGAATTTACGGGAATCTTCAATGAAAAACCGTAGAAGAGTAAATATAAAAAATGACATGACACCAACAAGGCATGTTCCATATTTTAAAAGACGATTGCAATTGTCTCCGGTGTCAGAAGAGTCTAATAGTAGTCCAATGAAATCAATAGAAAATACACCAATGAGTGTAGCTACATTAGATTTAATTGAAGTTAGTTCTGACTCTTCAGCATCAATATCGTCCTTGTGCTCAGAAAGTTTAATTACAAATAATATAATTAAACCAGATATATATGAACATAATATGATCGTTAAGGATTTTTGGTATTATAGATCAATAGTTTCTATATTGGATTTCAAAATAAATTATCTTATTGCAAAAAGAGATGATATTTTCATAACTTATAATGAGTATAAGGCAGTCAATCTTAAGAATGCTACGACTTTAGAAAAATGGTTGGATGATTCTATAATAAATTATTTTAACCACATATTTATTTTTGGGCAACCATATATAAATTTTTTTAATGCAGATTTTGCTTTTTTGGCAATAACGAAAAATTTGAATATAAATATATCACAAAAACTTCAAAATATATCAATAATGCCTGTAAATGTAAATGAATGTCATTGGTGTTTGGCAATTATAGATATAAAAACATCAACGTTAAGTTTTTACGATCCACAGCAAATGGATAAGGGAGTAAACTTCTTTAAAGATTTTAAAAATAATTTTATATCCAAATATAATACGTTTGCATCAATTAATAATTACGATATTATTAAAAGCAAGGAATGTTGGGTTTTGGATACTGTTTTTTTAGATCAAATACAAACTGATGCATGGGCTTGCGGCTATTACATCTTACATTACATTGAAACCAAATTCTATTCTAAAAAAATAACCACATTTAATCCTGCTACTTACAGAAAATATTTAGCTACCTTGTGTTTAGAGAAATCAGAATGTTTAAATCGATTTTGCATATACTGCAGCCGTATTAATGATTCAGATATATTTATATCATGTGGAAACTGTAGAAATAAAATACACCAAAATTGTGTAAAATTGTATCATAGTAAATTAAAAAAAAAATATAATAATGCCCCAAATTATGTATGCTTAATATGTTCGTCGTAGATATTTCAAAATAAGTATTTATAATATAATTATAATTTATTACCTACATATATTAATTGTAATTTTACTTTTTGTAATGATGATCCAAATTATAAATGTATATTTAAAAAAATTATTGTTTGTTGATGTATATATTCATACAAAAAAAAAAGTATAAAGAATTATATATAACATTCATATTTTTAAATTAACTTTAGTACGCCTATGGTCAAAATGTATGTTATTTTTCAGCAATAAATAGTGTCTTGCAATTAATATAAATGTCTTTTATTCAATTCTTGCTCGGAGGTTAGTACATGTCTGACGCGAGGTAGCGCTGTATGGAAAACATTTTTATTTTATTTTGTGCCAGCAACCTTTCGACTCGTAGTACAACGCACTAACCACGCCTTTAGCACAATACACGAGAATTAGGTAAATTAAAATGTGGTCATATAATATATTTTTTATAAATTTTGAATTAAAAGTGAAATTTCTAATGTTTATTATATTTTTAAATAACCAATAGTGCCATCTTAGATCACGATCATATAAGTTATACAAATGTAACGTATATTTTTTAATGGTTGTGATATTGACAACGGATTTGAAAAAAGGTTGCGACATTTGCTAAAATATTTGACACTTATCCTCACCAATCTTATGGTTGTGATATTGACAACAGATTTGAAAAAAGGTTGCGACATTTGCTAAAATATTTGACACTTATCCTCACCAATCTTATGCTTGTGATATTGACAACGGATTTGAAAAAAAGGTTGCGACATTTGCTAAAATATTTGACACTTATCCTCACCAATCTTATGGTTGTGATATTAACAAAGGATTTGAATATATGGTTGCGACATTTGCTAATATTTTTGACTCTTGTAAAAATATGTGCTATCAAAAAATATATAGTATAAACTAAATTAATAATTTTGAATGGTCAATTGCCATTAAAAGTCATTAAATTACAACTAAAACTATAATATCTAAATATTTCATTAAATTAATAATTTTTTGCACAGAGTAATTACAATTTTTTAACTAATATTTATCATGAACCCATTAAATATTAAAAGTGGGCTAGTAAAATTTTTAAAAATAAAAGCTAGTTTAGCCTGTAATTTTCCAAATACCCAAAAATTACGATGGGGTTTATCATTTTAAGCGTTTTTTTTTAATTTTAAAAAATGCATTTTTTCCTTATGGAATCTGAAAAATGGCTGGTATTTAAACCATGACCTATCCTGATTTTTTTGTGGGCTGGTACGATTTTTCTAAATAAAAGTTAGATTGGACCATAAGCTTTAACATATCCAAAAATTGCGATGGGGTTTTTTGTTTTAAGCGTTTTTCTCAAGTTTCAAGAAATTAATTTTTTCCATATTGAATCTGAAAAATGTCTCATATTTAAATGCATTTTTCATCATGACCTATCCTGATTTTTTTGTGGGCTGGTACGATTTTTCAAAATAAAAGTTAGATTGGACCATAATCTTTAACATATCCAAAAATTGCGATGGGGTTTTTTGTTTGAAGCGTTTTTTTTAATTTTTAAAAAATGCATTTTATCCATATTGAATCTGAAAAATTTCTCATATTTAAATGCATTTTTCACCATGACCTATCCTGATTTTTTTGTGGGCTGGTACGATTTTTCAAAATAAAAGTTAGATTGGACCATAAGCTTTAACATATCCAAAAATTGCGATGGGGTTTTTTGTTTTAAGCGTTTTTTTTCAAGTTTCCAGAAATGCATTTTTTCCATATAGAATCTGAAAAACGGTCCATATTCAAATGCATTTTTCACCATGACCTATCCTGATTTTTTTGTGGGCTGGTACGATTTTTCGAAATAAAAGTTAGATTGGACCATAATCTTTAACATATCCAAAAATTGCGATGGGGTTTTTTGTTTTAAGCGTTTTTTTAAATTTTTAAAAAATGCATTTTTTCCACATAGAATCTGAAAAATGTCTCATATTTAAATGCATTTTTCACCATGACCTATCCTGATTTTTTTGTGGGCTGGTACGATTTTTCGAAATAAAAGTTAGATTGGACCATAATCTTTAACATATCCAAAAATTGCGATGGGGTTTTTTGTTTTAAGCGTTTTTTTTTTTAAGTTTCAAGAAATGAATTTTTTCCATATTGAATCTGAAAAATGTCTCATATTTAAATGCATTTTTCACCATGACCTATCATGATTTTTTTGTGGGCTGGTACGATTTTTCAAAATAAAAGTTAGGTTGGACCATAATCTTTAACATATCCAAAAATTGCGATATGGTTTTTTGTTTTAAGCGTTGTTTTCAAGTTTCAAGGAATGAATTTTTTCCATATAGAATCTGAAAAATGTCTCATATATAAATGCATTTTTCACCATGACCTATCCTGATTTTTTTGTGAGCTGGTACGATTTTTCGAAATAAAAGTTAGATTGGACCATGATCTTTAACATATCCAAAAATTGCAATGGGGTCTTTTATTTTAATCGATTTTTTCAAGTTTCAAAAAATGCATTTTTTTCATATGGCACTTGAAAAGGTGTTTATTTGTGTTAATGAAATGATAAAATTGATGGTATTTTTGATTTATATTGCTAATGTTGCCTTTAACTACCTATTTTTAGACATTTTGCGTTACGGCGAATTCAAAATGTTCAACAAAAAAATGCGGCGAATTCACCAAAAAGTGGGATAAAAAAGTGGGCTATCTTCACACCAGTGGCATGCCGTTAAGTAAAAAGCGCTACAACGAGACCGACGACCAAATTAAAGGTACCCAAGGTAACACTGAAAAACACGAAAAAAGCACGGAATCACATGAAAATCTAGGCAAAACGTGCAAAATAATATTATAAACAGGGACTTAAACCCTTTAGAATATAGGTGTCGGTTCTCGTTCCAATATTTAAAAAATAGCGGTAAAGTTATAGGTTTAGCTAAGCACAAACTGCATACAAGACCGCTACTGAGGAATCTTGGTTGCTTCCGAAACAGCTGTACGGTCGGCCAACAAGTTTTTGGTTTCTTGTCATTTACTGTTGTTGTTTTTTGAAGTAGTGCAAAATAGATATTGCATTTGGTAGACCTAGAGCCCGACAAATTAGTTTTTGCATTACTCTATTGTAAGGTCGACTAAAAACAAACAACTTTAAATTGTGACGCAAGGGCACGGCGCATACAAATTCACAAATCCATTGATTTAATTTTTATACAAAGTGCAGTTCTCGTATTTGAACACTGTAGAGACTCTACAGCCTATACGAAAATGCGGCAACACAACTACAGTAATTGACAAAAATTAAACTTGGTGCAGTTTTTGCTGCTTGCATACTCGTTGCTTTGTGCAGAAGAAAATTCACATTTTGTTGATTATACAAAGTAAAGTTATAGGTTTAGCTAAGCACAAACTGCTTACAAGACCGCTGATGAGGAAGTTTGGCTGCTTCCGAAACAGCTGTACGGTCGGCCAACAAGTTTTTGGTTTTTTGTCAATTACTGTTGTTGTTTTTTGAACCAGTGCAAAATACATATTTCATTTGGTAGACCTAGTGCCCGACAAATTAGTTTTTGCATTACTCTATTTTAAGGTCGAATAAAAACAAACAGCTTTAATAAGTTTTTCATTTACTTAAACTATTAAGTATTTCCACTAAAAAAACCTTATAAAAGTTTTAAATAATTTGTCCACCATTATGGTTCATAATAAACAGTTACAAAAGCGGTAAAATTGTTTTTTTTTTTAAATAGTCCTTTAATAAGCATTATATACTTAAGTTGTCCTTACATGGATTAACGTGTATACAAATATTTACCAAACAAAAAGAATCAGCTAACTTCTAAAGTTGAAGAGATATTACAATTCAAAATCCAATTTTCGTGAAAATTTAGACAAAAATATTTTAAGATTTTAGTAAACCATAAATAATGAAGTTTAAAGTCATCAATATTTCTATTGAACCTCGTTTTCTAAAAGTAGTCTTTATTAGCTACATTCTTGAAAAAAATCTAACTCCTGTCGTGAATATTATCAAAGATATTGATCCAGAAATTAACCCTTTATATAATTTTATTTTTTGATTTCAATCAAAATATATTATTTTTTAGGCTATATGCACATACTTTTACTATTTACTAATAATACGATATCTAAAAATATAAGAATGACATCATTTTAATGATAATTGTATGTGCAATAATACAAAAATGTTATCCTAAACTCGTTAGAATAAAATTTGAAATATTTCGACCGTTATAATAACTATATTAAAAAAGTCTACATTTGACGTGTTTGGAAAGCCTTGAAACTGTAACGGTTAACTAAAAATGTATAATTTAAAAAAATGTCAGTAAGAGTTTTTAAATTATATAAAAACAGAAAACTGAGTGATATCTTTTTATAATTGGAGTAATAATAATTTTATTGAAAATAGTCGTTAAAAGTTCAAAATTGTCCTTTAAGCTATTTGCGGCGAAATTACTTAATATTATTTTCCAGGGATATGCATCCCACAAAGAGGCAATTACAAAAATTTCCAAAATATTGGTTACGTTGTTCTACCTGTATACCAAATTGTTTCGATATCTCAACTAAAATTTTGCGAAATGTCAAAGAATTTTTCCAATATCGATGCCATTTCTCGCAATGATAATATACGAAAATTTCTACCAAGACGATCGGCCGATATTGAACCGAGATAATGAAGTTTTCTCGTTACAAGAATCGATCTATTTTAGAAGCTCTTGACGAGAGCATGGGGCTTTGATTGGTTTAAATAAGTGCGTCATCAATATGTGTCATCCGCAATGAAAAAAACAGAAAACTAAAAAAAAGTGTCTTTTTACCTATCTTTATTAGTGTCTATTATGTCCTTCGCATCATTCGTCGTCCGCACAATCGCTTTACTATTTTTTTATTAAATTTAATTCATTTTATTTTCTGTGAAATTTGCTGCTACCGGGTACTCTGCATTAATTTGTCGTATATTATTTTTCGAAAATAAGTCTTCGAACTTAACATGTGTTTACATTTTTTTTTTATTTCTGAACGAAAATATTTCTGACATCCAAAACAAAAATAAAAAAAAGGAAAATTCGAAGCTCTCTATTTTCATACATTTATTTTTAATGAAATAAAGTAAAATTAAAATAAATTATAAACAATTAATCTCCACTCTATTTATTTTAAACAAAAATAAATACAACAATAAAGGAAAGATCACCTTCAAAACAATTGAATAGAAAAATCATTAAAAAATAGTTTCGATATAATAACGAGATCGATTTTATTTGTCGAAGCCACGTCGAGAGTTTTTCGATACACTGGAGTATCGAGTCGTGGTATACAGGGATTACTTAAATTACATTTAGGTGGAAATTTAATGGTATTCTAATAAAATATAAATATTTGTTTTTCTTGTTTTGCAATTTTTAAATGAATATACATGTTATTTGATAAAATATTTGCGATTGACACTTAATAATTTCTACGATTTATTTTCTAATTTTAATGAAGTTTTTTTTTAATTGTAAATGTAAATTTAAATTGTAAAAATTTTAATTGTACCTAATTAAAAATGTGTTTTAAAAATAAATCAAATATTATTATAAATTATAATAATTTTAATATTGGGCGCTTTTTGGGCTCCAAAATTTTCAAAATCGGCGCTTTTTTTTAAAACTATCTGGTCACACTGTTGGAAAGATACTATATTTGACTATTCTCCTTTCGTTTGGAAATTTAATGGGCTCAGATCTAATGGTAAAGTATCCATTTCTAATGTGCGCTACTCACTGAGTGTCTACGCGCTTTTTTCAATAGTTTTTTATTATTTTTTCACTTGTTTATTTTGTTTATTATTAGCAATAATAAACACAACAACATTCAAATAATAAATATCTAATATCTGAATAATCCTTTCGCTTTTGAATATATTTTTCTTCACTTTTAATTGGATTGTTTTTAATTTTTTTTTTTGAAAACACAATCAAGGCACGTCAGTTCTCTATCGCTATCGTTCTCAATCTGACTACGTTAATGATGTGCTTAACAACGCACACGCGCTCCGTGGTGTTGGCCTCAATGTCCTCAGTGCGTGACAACGAAGGACAAAGCCGCATTTTCTGGACAGCAAAAGTTCAAAAAGAGCCAGAAAAATAACAAAGGCCTGAAGTGCTACAACTGTCAAGGATTCGGACAATACGCATCTAATTGTCCAGAGAAAAAAAATCATCAATCAAGAAGAAGCAGGGTCAAGCGATGCTGGAATGTCAAGCGATTTCGGTGTCGAAAATTGTCAGCAAATGTCATCAAGTTCTCTTTAACAATAATGGTTGCAAAGTTACCAACACTGACGCTGATATTGATGCAACAGTAGCTATTAAGCAAGCGTCTTACGTATCTCGAGAACAAGAGGACTCCAAATTATGGCACAAACGAGTTGGACATGCGAGCAACGGTGTGGCATCAGCAGCGGTGTTTAGAAGGCAAAATGCTTAACGTGTGTTAAAGCGAAGATCACACGACAGCCTTCAACGAAACAGGAATGCGTGCAACTAAAATCCTAGAGCTGGTTCACACGTAGAAAGTTTCTGCGCATGTTGAAGACTTCAACTTTATCTCACCGATATGCGATTCAGTGGGGGAAATGCCAGAAGAAAATAATGTGGAAGAGGACGTTTTTTATTCTAGTGATGATGATGGTGATGATGTCATCGAGATAACATCACAAGAATCGCACACGCTAGAGATTGAATCGCACACGCTAGAGATGAAGCGCCTGCAACAGAGCTGAGAAGATGAACACGAGATCGAAAGCCAACAGTTCATGATAAATATGTGTTCTATGTTGAAGTGAACTCGAAACGATGATCCCAAGACCGTAAAGGAAGCATTGAGATTAAGAAATTCAGAGGAGTGGAGAACGGCGATGACAGATGAGTTTAGATCATTTCAAGAGAATAACGCGTGGGAGCTGGTGTAGTTGCCTGGAGGTAAAAAAAAATCCATCGACAGCAAATGTACCTTCAGGACAAAACGCGATGCAAGCGGCGATGTAGAGTGCTACAAGACGAGGTTGGTAATTAAAGGTTACTCGCAGCGGTATGCTATCGACTATTAGGAGACGTTTTCCCCAGTAGTAACGTTTACATCAATTCGCTTATTGCTGAGCTTGGCTGTCCGTTTTGATCTCGACATCGATCAAATGGACGCTAGATGAGGAAATCTTTATCAAGCATCCAGAGTGGTTTCCAGTGCAGAAAGGAAAAGATTGTAAGCTTAAAAAATCATTATATGTACTGAAGCAAGCGAGAGTTTGGAACCAAAAGCTGGACAAGACACTGAAGTCCATTGGATTAATTCAATCGAAGACAGATCCATTCATCTACTATAAAATTCAGCAGAGTGAAATTACATACATGGCGATATATGTGGATGATATCCTCATATTCACAAAAAATATTGCACGTAAAAAGCAAATTAAGGACAATTTTACGCAGCATTTCAAGATGAAAGACTTGTGTGAAGCACAGTTCATACTTGGTATTCAGATTACGCGAGAGGACATCCTGATGAGATTTCAGATGGACAACTGCAAGCTGGTTACGACTCCTATTGATATCAATTAAAAAACTGTAGAATGAGCTGTGTCCATCGTCCGAAGAAGAGCGAGAATATATGAAGACAATTCCATATCATGAAGCCATGGACAGCATAATCTACGCAGCGCAGGTAAGTCGGCCATACTTATGTTTGCAGTGGGGATGTTGTCCATGTACAACAAAAAACCCAGGAAAATCGCACTGTACTGCTGTGAAGTGCATTCTACATGAAAGTGCGAAAATCGAGTCTTGTCGTGATGACAAAGGAATGCTATTCCGATGCAGACTGGGCAAGCGATATCGATGAGCGAAATCGGTAAGTGGATTTGTTTTCAAGCACCAAGATGGCTACATTTCGTGGGGATCAAAAAATAAACCAACTGTAACCATGTCTACAACCGAAGCAGAGTACATGGCTTTGGCATCCGCATCGGTAGAGGCTCTGTGGCTGACGGTCTTATTCAGGGAGCTGTTCAATTTATCTGGACAATTTAAGATGGTACTGTATTGTGACAACAGGAGCGCATTCAACTTGTCGTAGAATGGTATGTACCACGGTCGTTCCAAGCACATCGATATACGACCTGAAGTTGCTGATCGAATATCTCTGCACGGAGGATAGGTGGCGGACGTGCTGGCTGACGGAAAGGGTTTAGTTTTAAGTTAACATAAATATTGCTGTACCCTACTAGGATTAATTAGTGCAAATTCTAGTGGGGATGTTAAATTTAAGAATTAGCATTTAAGTTTTTCTACTGTACATTTTCTACTGCATGTTTTCTATATAAAGTTTTTTGTTTATTGGCTTTGTTAAAATATTCAATTTGACAAAAAAAAAATGTTAAATCATTTTTAAAACTCATTATAAAAACTACCAACTATAGTTAAATATTTGATTGAAATTTTGTATTAGTTGGAACGTTGTAGTTGGAGAGAATCCTCAATTTTAATGGGGTTTCGTTTATTATACTCTACACCTATGAGGTGCAGGGTTATGGAATTTATATATATTCTTCATCAGCATCACGACCCGAGTCCGTCTTTCTGTCTGTCTGTCTGTCTGTCTGTCTGTCCGTATGTCGGTCTGTCCGACTTCACAATAACTTGAGAAATACTGGTCAGAATACGATGACATTTTTCTCCAATATGTTTTACCAAATGGTTCTGTATACGGCAATTAGCCAAATCTATCAACGGATACGCCCACCTTCTCATACCAGTCACATATATATATAGTCACTTATACATATATATAGAACCAATTAATCGTAAAGTATTCAAGATATAGTTATAAAATTTAATACTTTTTGTTAAAATTCATCTAAAAATATGTATTCCAAAAATGGGCGTGATCCGCCCACTTTTTCTAAAAATTATTTTCTGGTTTTATTAATAATATTTTCAAAATCATGTAAAGAACCAACCGACTATTAGAGTCCGTCCCATGTGAAAAACTTACTCATGTGACCTAACTTTTCCAACTAATTTTAATACTGGACTTGTTAAGTATCGTTTCAATCGTTGTAACATGGGAATACTGATATCTTTAATTCACGTAATTAATTTAATAGTGATTCGATTAATCGAAAAAAATCATTGATGCATCGAATAAATTCTAAGGCATCTAAGCAATACATTTAGTGTTTTTAAAACATCAACATCCCTAACTTTTCTGAATGTAGGAATTCGTCTCATGTCGATGTTTGAGATCAGGGAACCACCGCACATCAGCTTTCATAATGAATTCTATGTCACAAAGCGAGTGTAGTATTTAAATTAAACTTTTTTAGCGCGATGACTTGGCGGTGGCTCTTATGACTATTAACTATGCGCGAGACAGTGTCATTGATTTCACGAAACCATTTATGAACTTGGGAATTGGCATTTTGTTTAAGGTAAGTAAAAATGTATGACTATTCTTAATTTTTATAGTTTATTCAATCAGTCGATTACAAATATTAGTTGCTTTGTCTTACTGGTGCTGTTATGTTTGTACCTATTTTATTTATTTTCTTGTCGCATAGGTGCCTACTAGTCAACCAACACGTCTTTTCTCTTTTATGAATCCGTTGGCTATGGAAATTTGGCTATATGTATTAGCGGCTTACCTCTTAGTATCGTTTACGTTGTTTGTGATGGTACGCTTCTCATCATATGAATGTAATAATCCACATCCATGCCTCGAAGAATCCGATATTGTGGAGAATCAATTTTCGGTATCAAATAGTCTTTGGTTCATTACCGGTACATTTCTACGGCAAGAATCTGGACTGAATCCAAAGGTACGTTGTACGGTATTATTTGTGCTAAACTATGGTATATGATTTATAACTGTTAAGTACTAATAATAATAGTTTAAAGTGTTTAGTGTATTGATGGTCTTAATTTATTCTATAACAGGTGACAATTTGACAAATTCTTCGTTGTGAATACTAACGAGTATATATATTTATATATATACATATATATATATATATATATATATATATATATATATATATATATATATATATATATATATATATATATATATATATATATATATATATATATATATATATATATATATATATATATATATATTTATATATATATATATATATATATATATATTTATATATATATATATATATATATATATATATATATATATATATATATATATATTAAGTAAAATAATATAAAAAATATTTAGTTAAACAACGTTTAAACTAAATATTTTTTATATTATTTTACTTAATATATATATATATATATATATATATATATATATATATATATATATATATTTATATATATATATATATATATATATATATATATATATATATATATATTTATATATATATATATATATATATATATATATATATATATATATATATATATATAAATATATATATATATATATATATATATATATATATAAATATATATATATATATATATATATATATATATATATGTATATATATAAATATATATACTCGTTAGTATTCACAACGAAGAATTTGTCAAAATTGTCACCTATTATAGAATAAATTAAGACCATCAATACACTAAACACTTTATATATATATATATATACGTATATATATATATATATATATATATATATATATATATATATATATATATATAAATATATATATATATATGTATATATATATATATATACATATATATATATATATATATATATATATATATATATATATGTATATATATATATATATATACATATATATATATATATATATATATATATATATATATATATATATATATATATATATGTATATATATATGTATATATATAATATATATATATTAAGTCAAAATAATATTAAAAATATTTAGTTAAACAACGTTTAAACTAAATATTTTTTATATTATTTTACTTAATATATATATATATATATATATATAATATATATATATATATATATATATATATATATATATATATATACATACATACATATATATATATATATATATATATATATATATATATATACATACATACATATATATATATATATATATATATATATAAATATAAATATATAGCTATATATATATATTATATAGGTAGGTATAGTACACCTCACGAGTCAACGTACCTCAAATTCTGTGAAAGAGTTCCATTCGTAACACCGTGCCCAAATTTTAACACCCAACGATTATTGGAACACGGTACTACACGGTCATTTCCCAAGAAAGCACGGCTCGATAATTTTAAGTTACCTCTAACACCAGTGTTGCAAACTAGTAATTTCTAGTTGCTAAGCGGTGGCTAAGAATATGTATGGAACATATGCAATAATATGCCACAATGCTGTGATATATTAGTCATACATTCCGACAATGGAACATAAATTTAGTTCCAAAGTGATGGCTAAGAACATGTGTGGGACAATGCAATAATATGTCACAATGCTGTGATATATAAGTCATACATTCCGATAGTGGAACGTATTCGATAATTGGCGACTGTCCTTTTTTACAACCCTAACTTTGCTAATTTTGTTGTTATGACGTGGCAAAATAGTGGCAAATAAAATAATGTATTATGTTACATATGCGTTGCATGTATATAATGAAGAACCTAATTGGAACATGTTTATTAATATTATAGCTAATTAAGTTTAAAATGGTATAAATGTATAAAGGGTTAACGCTGTACTCTCTCTTATTTTAACGCGCACCTAAAAAAATGCAATTTGTGAAATTTTTTTAAAAACGTGATTTTTCTAATTTCTTAAATCATACTATTCCGACTGTCCTTTTTTACAACCCCACGTTCCATGAACATATGTAGTGGATATAATGCATATTTTGTGTATAATAATATTGTAAACAATTTTCACAAATTGCAGTTCTTTAGGTGCGCGTTAAAATTAGAGCGGCTTTAACCCGAAAACTTGAACCGTTTGTTAAATTAGAGTTGTAGTTTGCCGAAAAATCTGTTCGGAAAGACTTATATTATTATGCCTGAACATATTTTTTACATTATGTGCAGTTTTATTACACAACAAACATTCACATTAATGGCACTGCGTGGGATCTTTATTATAAAATATATTCAGTAAGTTACATATGGCCATTATGTCCTGAGTTTGTACATAAAGGTCATTAAGGACCTTACAATATGAAATAAACAAATAACAAACAAATGTGAAATTTATGAGGTATTTAGAAACAAGTCGTCAATTTCATCAATATATGTTTATCAAATTACGTTGGATTATGAGCGAAAAGTAGGTGCGTTCGACTACGAGCCGAAAGTTCCCCGGTTCGATGACCAGCGACTCACAACATTACTTTCATAGAAAACATTTTTTTTTATACGACGCTACATCTCGGTAATCAATTGCAAACCTACGAGAGTAAACATTTTCTATGAAAACCTCTCACCCTCCGTTTGGATTCGGCATTAAACTGTAGGTCCCACCACTTTGAGTACAAATATAACACGCACAGCTCAAATGATGAGATAGCTCGGCCAATGTTATATACAGGACAGTAGCACCAAACTATTGTTATTATCATATATCAAATTAAAGCTATTTTCAATTTCTATTTCATGTCTAATTTACTAAAAATATTATGTTTATAATGTATAGTTTTTATGTAATAAACCAAATCTCTTATAACACTGTTCTACAATAATTTTTCACAGAAATGAAACTTATCATTTCTGGTAGATTTCGATCTCCTGATTCTTACTGCGTACTCAGAATTTTCCCTATACGTCGAGATTTTGCAAAAAATCGAGTCAAAGTGTTAAAAAAGGCCATTTTTGGTACTTTATATCGCAAGTTATCGCACGATTTCGACATGTAGCAGATGCAAACTTTAT
Organism: Dryomyza anilis; assembly: GCA_951804985.1. Lineage (NCBI taxonomy): Eukaryota > Metazoa > Arthropoda > Insecta > Diptera > Dryomyzidae > Dryomyza > Dryomyza anilis. The sequence goes on from OX638135.1 coordinate 33,946,099, forward strand.
CACAAAATAAAATATGAACCTTGCCCTACGGATAATTGTCAAAAAATCTGTGTCCAGAAATTAGTTTTTGCAAAAAATCAAAAAGAAATTTGTGTTACCAAAAAAGTGTGTCGGGAGAGTAATTTATCACAATTCTCTAAGCTTTCTTAAAAAACATTTTAATATTAGTTCGCAATGTTTTTGCTGTCAAAATTTCGAAAAAATGTTTTAAACTTTATATTACTGAAAATTTTCGAAATATTTTTTAAAATTTGTTTATGAAATATTTGATTAAAATGTAGGGAAATGCACGCAGAGATATACAATTATTACTGTTGTAATGTAGTGATGCTAGGTGCAAAATCGGACAAAATCCTTAGCATCTGATACCCGCATAATGGGGAAACATGATAGGAAAATTTTACTGCGTAATCTCCTGGTGTATATCTGAGTCGGCAGGCTTTAATAGGTTAAAAATATATGTAATACACTATTTTTAAAATGTTTTTTAAGAGAGCTTAGGGAATTGTGATAAATTACTCTCCCGGCACACTTTTTTGGTAACACAAATTTCTTTTTGATTTTTTGCAAAAACTAATTTCTGGACACAGATTTTTTTGCCAATTATCCGTAGGGCAAGGTTCATATTTTATTTTGTGATAAAGTTTGCATCTGCTATATGTCGAAGTCGTGCGATAACGTGCGGTATAAAATACCAAAAATGGCGTTTTTTGACGTATAGGGAAAATTCTGAGTACGCAGTAAGAATCAGGAGACCTAAATCTACCAGAAATGATAAGTTTCATTTCTGTGAACGCCAACAACCCGCAATTTGTAGAACAGTTTAATTTAACATTAATTTGATATACAACGAACACCAGTTGCAATATTTAATTAAAAGTATTTATAATAACTCAAATTAGTCATTCAATATTAAAGCATCATATGCATGAAACCACACCATTTGGGAAGCTGATTTTTGGCAAATATCTTATTTTTGCTGTTTCAACATACTTGCAATTAAATTAGACATAGAATACAAATCGAAACATTTTTATTCTGAATGCGCCATTTCAGAGCCGGTATGTCAGTATTCATATACTTTTGGCCGCGGTCGTCGAAAATATGATTTTTCATCTGCAGGTACTCTGTTTATCTTAGTTTCATCAAAAAACAACAGTTTTTTAAAAAAGTTTAGCCCCAGGTATACCCAACATACTCTTGTAATATGGTGGCGGAAACATTATACTTTGGGGTGCTAATTCGTGGTCCGGAATTTGCCTCATTATCAGAATTGAAAGTTGTATAGACCATTTCCATTATATTTCAACACGACGTAATATAACCTTTAACTGACGAAAACCTGCCAGTTACACGCATTTTTTAAGAGGATAGCAATTTTAAACATACGGAACGTGGTTAAAAAAAGTATTTTCAGTTCATAATGGTTGACTTATTGGACTGGCCTTCATGTAGTCCGGACCTTAATTCGATATAAAATTTGTGAGAGCATTTAAAAATGAAGATTAGCCACAATAACGTGAGAAATTTTTCTGATCTTGACGAAATGGCAAAATTGGAATCGGGAGCAATTGTAAAATAAGTTACCAATAAATTCATTGCAAATATCCCACACAAATGGCACTTAGTCATTGGAAACAATAATTTGTCATCAAAATCATTGAAACTGACTTTAATTTATCAATAACTTCCGTAGTTTTTCGAGTGGCACATTCCCATTATTAATCTAATTTATTGCGTGAGCTGTGTTTTTATTAATTGCTGTCACAAAATCAGTGGCGCATATAAAAATATTAAAATGCAAAAATTTTATGGACTTCTTGAAAATTGTGCAAAATTTTGATTTTTTTTTTTGCTAATTTTTATGGTAAACAATGTTTTTTAAGGGTTTTAAGCATCTACGTAGAATGGTTCCGGTTCAAACAATTGATTGAAATCAAAAATGTCTATCTTAAGTCCTTTAATTGTGAAATCGCTACATTTTTGTCAATACATATTTCATTGAGGCACATCCACAGTACTGCACGAAAAAGGGAAAAATATTCAACAATCGTAAGTTTAGTCAATGTTTTAACCAAAAAATGAGGCGCATTAAAATTTTTTGAAATTTCTAGATTTTACGCACCTACTTACATTTTCATAATCACAAAAAGCATCACTATATAAAATGTTATCTCTATGAATTGGCATTGCTAAACCAATAGAGATATCAACATATTTCTTTTTATGCCTTATTTTAAATTGTCTTTAATGACTAAAAGGTATGTAGCCTACTTCTGGGAATTATCACTGGACACTGTCTCATAGGATATCACGCGCACAGAATACGCCTTATATCCAACAAATGGTGCAGAAACTGCAATGAACCAGAAGAGGACGAAACGCTAGAATACCTACTATGCCATTGCCCTGCACTAGCACGAACCAGACTCAACTTGTTTGGTTAGGCTTTCTATAAATCCATAGAAGAAGTGTCGAAGACCGAGCTGGGTAAATTTAAAAACTTCGAATTGAAGACGAAAACATTTGATTTCGACAAAAATCATAATGAACGATCTTTAATTTTCGCATAAGCAGAGAGTAGTGATAACACTATGGACCAAGTTGGTCTATATGAGGCATCGCCGGCACCCTAACCTAACATAACCTGCCTTTCCCTGGTTTTGGAATCTATATTATTAATGATTTTCTCTATGTCTTTGGGAAATATCCAATTCGGAATATAGCATTAAATATCCTCGCAAGAAGTGTTACAGCTATATTTGGAAATTCTATTAACATTTTTGTCGTTATCAAATCGTATCCTGGGGCTTTTCTAGGACAATAGACGCTGACAACATAAAGTTTGAACCACAACAGTTTATACAAATGGAAGTAGCTTGTATGAAGCTTTTTGAATATGATTCTAGGGCATTGTGTTTTATTCTATTACGAATAAGATTGCCTTTCACCCCGTGTGTTTTACCATCTAGATGATTTGTTTTATGGAATTTATATCCAGGAATGTTAAAATTATCAGTTAGATGTGTTTCAGCAATAAGCATTACACCTATTTCTTTTTCGGATAAATAATTTTGAACTTGGTGCATCTGATTTTGCGTTGTAATCAGATCTTGTAGCATATTTTGCATGGGAGACATGAACTGTGTCATACTTTGACTTGAACATAAAATCGTAGACTCAACCCATTGTTTGGGAGATATTTTGCGTCATTTGCTTAGTATTACCTACTTTAAGGTCATAAGCATATGACATACTTGGGTTAATTGGGTTTGATTGAACTTGTGTAATTTGTTTTGGAACATTTTGTAGTTTAAAGTATATTTGCGGTATATTATCTTCAGTATTTCGAATTATTTCTTATCGTTGGTTGTATCTGTTTTTTTAAATCTTTGTACACAGAGAAGCCGAATGTTTTGTTCCACAATCTTTTTTATCACTAGTACATTTGGTTGAGTGATGGAGATCTCCGCAATCCACAAACACTGTACGTAGAGTACAATAAGTCTTCGTATGTTCGAACTCTTGGCAATTTGTGCATTGCACTGGGCCAATACGCTTGTAGGGTTCTTCAGCGGTGACTCTGCGGTGCAACAGATATTGTACTCCGTAAATGGGGTGAGTTTCATTTTTTTTTTGTTTTAATTCAGCTGCTAATTCAATTTTGAACATGGGTTATGCGATTTTATTTTTATTTTGAATATCAAAACAACTCGTCAATTTCATCAATATATGTTTATCATTTTTTTTATACGACGCTACATCTCGGCAATCAATTGCAAACCTACGAAAGTAAACATTTTCTATGAAAAGCTCTCACCCTCTGTTTAGATTCGGCATTAAACTGTAGGTCCCACCACTTTGTGTACAAATATAACACGCACAGCTCTAATGATGAGATAGCTCGGCCAAAGTTATATACAGGACAGTAGCGCCAAACTGTTGTTATTATCATATATCAAATTAAAGCTATTTTCATTTCATTTCTAATAAATTATAATGTAACGAAATTGGCAAAAAGATACAGCGGTTTCAGAATAAAATAGGTTTCAATTTCTATTTCATGTCTAATTAACTAAAAATATTATGTTTATAATGTATGGTTTTTATGTAATAAACCAAATCTCTAATAACACTGTTCTACAATAATTTTCCACAGAAATGAAACTTATCATTTCTGGTAGATTTCGGTCTCTTGATTCTTACTGCGTACTCAGAATTTTCCCTACACGTCGAGATTTTGCAAAAAATCGAGTCAAAGTGTCAAAAAAGGCCATTTTTGGTACTTTATATAGCAAGTTATCGCACTATTTCGACATGTAGCAGATGTAAACTTTGCCACAAAATAAAATATGAACCTTGCCCTACGGATAATTGTCAAAAAATCTGTGTCCAGAAATTAGTTTTTGCAAAAAATCAAAAAGAAATTTGTGTTACAAAAAAAGTGTGTCGGGAGAGTAATTTATCACAATTCTCTAAGCTTTCTTAAAAAACATTTTAATATTAGTTCGCAATGTTTTTGCTGTCAAAATTTCGAAAAAATGTTTTAAACTTTATATTACTGAAAATTTTCGAAATATTTTTTAAAATTTGTTAATGAAATATTTGATTAAAATGTAGGGAAATGCACGCAGAGATATACAATTTCACACTGTTGTAATGTAGTGATGCTAGGTGCAAAATCGGACAAAATCCTTAGCATCTGATACACGCATAATGGGGAAACATGATAGGAAAATTTTACTGCGTAATCTCCTGGTGTATATCTGAGTCGGCAGGCTTTAATAGGTTAAAAATATATGTAATACACTATTATTAAAATGTTTTTTAAGAGAGCTTAGGGAATTGTTATAAATTACTCTCCCGGCACACTTTTTTGGTAAAACAAATTTCTTTTTGATTTTTTGCAAAAACTAATTTCTGGACACAGATTTTTTTGCCAATTATCCGTAGGGCAAGGTTCATATTTTATTTTGTGATAAAGTTTGCATCTGCTACATGTCGAAGTCGTGCGATAACTTGCGGTATAAAATACCAAAAAATGGCCTTTTTGACGTATAGGGAAAATTCTAAGTATGCAGTAAGAATCAGGAGACCCAAATCTACCAGAAATGATAAGTTTCATTTCTGTGGACGACAACAACCCGTAGAACAGTTTAATTTAACATTAATTTGATACACAACGAACACCAGTTGCAATATTTAATTAAAAGTATTTATAATAACTCAAATTAGTCATTCAATATTAAAGCATCATATGCATGAAACCACACCATTTGGGAAGCTGATTTTTGGCAAATATCTTATTTTTGCTGTTTCAACATACTTGCAATTAAATTAGACATAGAATAAAAATCGAAACATTTTTATTCTGAATGCGCCATTTCAGAGCCGGTATGTCAGTATTCATATACTTTTGGCCGCGGTCGTCGAAAATATGATTTTTCATCTGCAGGTACTCTGTTTATCTTAGTTTCATCAAAAAACAACAGTTTTTTAAAAAAGTTTAGCCCCAGGTATACCCAACATACTCTTGTAATATGGTGGCGGAAACATTATACTTTGGGGTGCTAATTCGTGGTCCGGAATTTGCCTCATTATCAGAATTGAAAGTTGTATAGACCATTTCCATTATATTTCAACACGACGTAATATAACCTTTAACTGACGAAAACCTGCCAGTTACACGCATTTTTTAAGAGGATAGCAATTTTAAACATACGGAACGTGGTTAAAAAAAAGTATTTTCAGTTCATAATGGTTGACTTATTGGACTGGCCTTCATGTAGTCCGGACCTTATTTCGATATAAAATTTGTGAGAGCATTTAAAAATGAAGATTAGCCACAATAACGTGAGAAATTTTTCTGATCTTGACGAAATGGCAAAATTGGAATCGGAAGCAATTGTAAAATAAGTTACCAATAAATTAATTGCAAATATCCCACACAAATGGCACTTAGTCATTGGAAACAATAATTTGTCATCAAAATCATTGAAACTGACTTTAATTTATCAATAACTTCCGTAGTTTTTCGAGTGGCACATTCCCATTATTAATCTAATTTATTGCGTGAGCTGTGTTTTTATTAATTGCTGTCACAAAATCAGTGGCGCATATAAAAATATTAAAATGCAAAAATTTTATGGACTTCTTGAAAATTGTGCAAAATTTTGATATTTTTTTTTGCTAATTTTTATGGTAAACAATGTTTTTTAAGGATTTAAAGCATCTACGTAGAATGGTTCCGGTTCAAACAATTGATTGCAATCAAAAATATCTATATTAAGTCCTTTAATTGTGAAATCGCTACATTTTTGTCAATACATATTTCATTGAGGCACATCCACAGTACTGCACGAAAAAGGGAAAAATATTCAACAATCGTAAGTTTAGTCAATGTTTTAACCAAAAAATGAGGCGCATTAAAATTTTTTGAAATTTCTAGATTTTACGCACCTACTTACATTTTCATAATCACAAAAAGCATCACTATATAAAATGTTATCTCTATGAATTGGCATTGCTAAACCAATAGAGATATCAACATATTTCTTTTTATGCCTTATTTTAAATTGTCTTTAATGACTAAAAGGTATGTAGCCTACTTCTGGGAATTATCACTGGACACTGTCTCATAGGATATCACGCGCACAGAATACGCCTTATATCCAACAAATGGTGCAGAAACTGCAATGAACCAGAAGAGGACGAAACGCTAGAATACCTACTATGCCATTGCCCTGCACTAGCACGAACCAGACTCAACTTGTTTGGTTAGGCTTTCTATAAATCCATAGAAGAAGTGTCGAAGACCGAGCTGGGTAAATTTAAAAACTTCGAATTGAAGACGAAAACATTTGATTTCGACAAAAATCATAATGAACGATCTTTAATTTTCGCATAAGCAGAGAGTAGTGATAACACTATGGACCAAGTTGGTCTATATGAGGCATCGCCGGCACCCTAACCTAACATAACCTGCCTTTCCCTGGTTTTGGAATCTATATTATTAATGATTTTCTCTATGTCTTTGGGAAATATCCAATTCGGAATATAGCATTAAATATCCTCGCAAGAAGTGTTACAGCTATATTTGGAAATTCTATTAACATTTTTGTCGTTATCAAATCGTATCCTGGGGCTTTTCTAGGACAATAGACGCTGACAACATAAAGTTTGAACCACAACAGTTTATACAAATGGAAGTAGCTTGTATGAAGCTTTTTGAATATGATTCTAGGGCATTGTGTTTTATTCTATTACGAATAAGATTGCCTTTCACCCCGTGTGTTTTACCATCTAGATGATTTGTTTTATGGAATTTATATCCAGGAATGTTAAAATTATCAGTTAGATGTGTTTCAGCAATAAGCATTACACCTATTTCTTTTTCGGATAAATAATTTTGAACTTGGTGCATCTGATTTTGCGTTGTAATCAGATCTTGTAGCATATTTTGCATGGGAGACATGAACTGTGTCATACTTTGACTTGAACATAAAATCGTAGACTCAACCCATTGTTTGGGAGATATTTTGCGTCATTTGCTTAGTATTACCTACTTTAAGGTCATAAGCATATGACATACTTGGGTTAATTGGGTTTGATTGAACTTGTGTAATTTGTTTTGGAACATTTTGTAGTTTAAAGTATATTTGCGGTATATTATCTTCAGTATTTCGAATTATTTCTTATCGTTGGTTGTATCTGTTTTTTTAAATCTTTGTACACAGAGAAGCCGAATGTTTTGTTCCACAATCTTTTTTATCACTAGTACATTTGGTTGAGTGATGGAGATCTCCGCAATCCACAAACACTGTACGTAGAGTACAATAAGTCTTCGTATGTTCGAACTCTTGGCAATTTGTGCATTGCACTGGGCCAATACGCTTGTAGGGTTCTTCAGCGGTGACTCTGCGGTGCAACAGATATTGTACTCCGTAAATGGGGTGAGTTTCATTTTTTTTTTGTTTTAATTCAGCTGCTAATTCAATTTTGAACATGGGTTATGCGATTTTATTTTTATTTTGAATATCAAAACAACTCGTCAATTTCATCAATATATGTTTATCATTTTTTTTATACGACGCTACATCTCGGCAATCAATTGCAAACCTACGAAAGTAAACATTTTCTATGAAAAGCTCTCACCCTCTGTTTAGATTCGGCATTAAACTGTAGGTCCCACCACTTTGTGTACAAATATAACACGCACAGCTCTAATGATGAGATAGCTCGGCCAAAGTTATATACAGGACAGTAGCGCCAAACTGTTGTTATTATCATATATCAAATTAAAGCTATTTTCATTTCATTTCTAATAAATTATAATGTAACGAAATTGGCAAAAAGATACAGCGGTTTCAGAATAAAATAGGTTTCAATTTCTATTTCATGTCTAATTAACTAAAAATATTATGTTTATAATGTATGGTTTTTATGTAATAAACCAAATCTCTAATAACACTGTTCTACAATAATTTTCCACAGAAATGAAACTTATCATTTCTGGTAGATTTCGGTCTCTTGATTCTTACTGCGTACTCAGAATTTTCCCTACACGTCGAGATTTTGCAAAAAATCGAGTCAAAGTGTCAAAAAAGGCCATTTTTGGTACTTTATATAGCAAGTTATCGCACTATTTCGACATGTAGCAGATGTAAACTTTGCCACAAAATAAAATATGAACCTTGCCCTACGGATAATTGTCAAAAAATCTGTGTCCAGAAATTAGTTTTTGCAAAAAATCAAAAAGAAATTTGTGTTACAAAAAAAGTGTGTCGGGAGAGTAATTTATCACAATTCTCTAAGCTTTCTTAAAAAACATTTTAATATTAGTTCGCAATGTTTTTGCTGTCAAAATTTCGAAAAAATGTTTTAAACTTTATATTACTGAAAATTTTCGAAATATTTTTTAAAATTTGTTAATGAAATATTTGATTAAAATGTAGGGAAATGCACGCAGAGATATACAATTTCACACTGTTGTAATGTAGTGATGCTAGGTGCAAAATCGGACAAAATCCTTAGCATCTGATACACGCATAATGGGGAAACATGATAGGAAAATTTTACTGCGTAATCTCCTGGTGTATATCTGAGTCGGCAGGCTTTAATAGGTTAAAAATATATGTAATACACTATTATTAAAATGTTTTTTAAGAGAGCTTAGGGAATTGTTATAAATTACTCTCCCGGCACACTTTTTTGGTAAAACAAATTTCTTTTTGATTTTTTGCAAAAACTAATTTCTGGACACAGATTTTTTTGCCAATTATCCGTAGGGCAAGGTTCATATTTTATTTTGTGATAAAGTTTGCATCTGCTACATGTCGAAGTCGTGCGATAACTTGCGGTATAAAATACCAAAAAATGGCCTTTTTGACGTATAGGGAAAATTCTAAGTATGCAGTAAGAATCAGGAGACCCAAATCTACCAGAAATGATAAGTTTCATTTCTGTGGACGACAACAACCCGTAGAACAGTTTAATTTAACATTAATTTGATACACAACGAACACCAGTTGCAATATTTAATTAAAAGTATTTATAATAACTCAAATTAGTCATTCAATATTAAAGCATCATATGCATGAAACCACACCATTTGGGAAGCTGATTTTTGGCAAATATCTTATTTTTGCTGTTTCAACATACTTGCAATTAAATTAGACATAGAATAAAAATCGAAACATTTTTATTCTGAATGCGCCATTTCAGAGCCGGTATGTCAGTATTCATATACTTTTGGCCGCGGTCGTCGAAAATATGATTTTTCATCTGCAGGTACTCTGTTTATCTTAGTTTCATCAAAAAACAACAGTTTTTTAAAAAAGTTTAGCCCCAGGTATACCCAACATACTCTTGTAATATGGTGGCGGAAACATTATACTTTGGGGTGCTAATTCGTGGTCCGGAATTTGCCTCATTATCAGAATTGAAAGTTGTATAGACCATTTCCATTATATTTCAACACGACGTAATATAACCTTTAACTGACGAAAACCTGCCAGTTACACGCATTTTTTAAGAGGATAGCAATTTTAAACATACGGAACGTGGTTAAAAAAAAGTATTTTCAGTTCATAATGGTTGACTTATTGGACTGGCCTTCATGTAGTCCGGACCTTATTTCGATATAAAATTTGTGAGAGCATTTAAAAATGAAGATTAGCCACAATAACGTGAGAAATTTTTCTGATCTTGACGAAATGGCAAAATTGGAATCGGAAGCAATTGTAAAATAAGTTACCAATAAATTAATTGCAAATATCCCACACAAATGGCACTTAGTCATTGGAAACAATAATTTGTCATCAAAATCATTGAAACTGACTTTAATTTATCAATAACTTCCGTAGTTTTTCGAGTGGCACATTCCCATTATTAATCTAATTTATTGCGTGAGCTGTGTTTTTATTAATTGCTGTCACAAAATCAGTGGCGCATATAAAAATATTAAAATGCAAAAATTTTATGGACTTCTTGAAAATTGTGCAAAATTTTGATATTTTTTTTTGCTAATTTTTATGGTAAACAATGTTTTTTAAGGATTTAAAGCATCTACGTAGAATGGTTCCGGTTCAAACAATTGATTGCAATCAAAAATATCTATATTAAGTCCTTTAATTGTGAAATCGCTACATTTTTGTCAATACATATTTCATTGAGGCACATCCACAGTACTGCACGAAAAAGGGAAAAATATTCAACAATCGTAAGTTTAGTCAATGTTTTAACCAAAAAATGAGGCGCATTAAAATTTTTTGAAATTTCTAGATTTTACGCACCTACTTACATTTTCATAATCACAAAAAGCATCACTATATAAAATGTTATCTCTATGAATTGGCATTGCTAAACCAATAGAGATATCAACATATTTCTTTTTATGCCTTATTTTAAATTGTCTTTAATGACTAAAAGGTATGTAGCCTACTTCTGGGAATTATCACTGGACACTGTCTCATAGGATATCACGCGCACAGAATACGCCTTATATCCAACAAATGGTGCAGAAACTGCAATGAACCAGAAGAGGACGAAACGCTAGAATACCTACTATGCCATTGCCCTGCACTAGCACGAACCAGACTCAACTTGTTTGGTTAGGCTTTCTATAAATCCATAGAAGAAGTGTCGAAGACCGAGCTGGGTAAATTTAAAAACTTCGAATTGAAGACGAGAACATTTGCCTCGCAAGAAGTGTTAAAGCTATATTTGGAAATTCTATTAACATTTTTGTCGTTATCAAATCGTATCCTGGGGCTTTTCTAGGACAATAGACACTGACAACATAAAGTTTGAACCACAACAGTTTATACAAATGGAAGTAGCTTGTATGAAGCTTTTTGAATATGATTCTAGGGCAATGTGTTTTATTCTATTACGAATAAGAATGCCTTTCACCCCGTGTGCTTTACCATCTAGATGATTTGTTTTATGGAATTTATATCCAGGAATGTTAAAATTATCAGTTAGATGTGTTTCAGCAATAAGCATTACACCTATTTCTTTTTCGGATAAATAATTTTGAACTTGGTGCATCTGATTTTGCGTTGTAATCAGATCTTGTAGCATATTTTGCATGGGAGACATGAACTTTGACTTGAACATAAAATCGTAGACTCAACCCATTGTTTGGAAGATATTTTGCGTCATTTGCTTAGTATTACCTACTTTAAGGTCATAAGCATATGACATACTTGGGTTAATTGGGTTTGATTGAACTTGTGTAATTTGTTTTGGAACATTGTAGAGAAATGCACGCAGAGATATACAATTTCATACTGTTGTAATGTAGTGATGCTAGGTGCAAAATCGAACAAAATCCTTAGCATCTGATACCCGCATAATGGGGAAACATGATAGGAAAATTTTACTGCGTAATCTCCTGGTGTATATCTGAGTCGGCAGGCTTTAATAGGTTAAAAATATATGTAATACACTATTATTAAAATGTTTTTTAAGAGAGCTTAGGGAATTGTGATAAATTACTCTCCCGGCACACTTTTTTGGTAACACAAATTTCTTTTTGATTTTTTGCAAAAACTAATTTCTGGACACAGATTTTTTTGCCAATTATCCGTAGGGCAAGGTTCATATTTTATTTTGTGATAAAGTTTGCATCTGCTACATGTCGAAGTCGTGCGATAACTTGCGGTATAAAATACCAAAAATGGCCTTTTTGACGTATAGGGAAAATTCTAAGTATGCAGTAAGAATCAGGAGACCCAAATCTACCAGAAATTATAAGTTTCATTTCTGTGGACGACAACAACCCGTAGAACAGTTTAATTTAACATTAATTTGATACACAACGAACACCAGTTGCAATATTTAATTAAAAGTATTTATAATAACTCAAATTAGTCATTCAATATTAAAGCATCATAGGCATGAAACCACACCATTTGGGAAGCTGATTTTTGGCAAATATCTTATTTTTGCTGTTTCAACATACTTGCAATTAAATTAGACATAGAATAAAAATCGAAACATTTTTATTCTGAATGCGCCATTTCAGAGCCGGTATGTCAGTATTCATATACTTTTGGCCGCGGTCGTCGAAAATATGATTTTTCATCTGCAGGTACTCTGTTTATCTTAGTTTCATCAAAAAACAACAGTTTTTTAAAAAAGTTTAGCCCCAGGTATACCCAACATACTCTTGTAATATGGTGGCGGAAACATTATACTTTGGGGTGCTAATTCGTGGTCCGGAACTTGCCTCATTATCAGAATTGAAAGTTGTATAGACCATTTCCATTATATTTCAACACGACGTAATATAACCTATAACTGATGAAAACCTGCCAGTTACACGCATTTTTTAAGAGGATAGCAATTTTAAACATACGGAACGTGGTTAAAAAAAGTATTTTCAGTTCATAATGGTTGACTTATTGGACTGGCCTTCATGTAGTTCGGACCTTAATTCGATATAAAATTTGTGAGAGCATTTAAAAATGAAGATTAGCCACAATAACGTGAGAAATTTTTCTGATCTTGACGAAATGGCAAAATTGGAATCGGGAGCAATTGTAAAATAAGTTACCAATAAATTCATTGCAAATATCCCACACAAATGGCACTTAGTCATTGGAAACAATAATTTGTCATCAAAATCATTGAAACTGACTTTAATTTATCAATAACTTCCGTAGTTTTTCGAGTGGCACATTCCCATTATTAATCTAGTTTATTGCGTGAGCTGTGTTTTTATTAATTGCTGTCACAAAATCAGTGGCGCATATAAAAATATTAAAATGCAAAAATGTTATGGACTTCTTGAATATTGTGCAAAATTTTGATATTTCTTTTTGCTAATTTTTATGGTAAACAATGTTTTTTAAGGATTTTAAGCATCTACGTAGAATGGTTCCGGTTCAAACAATTGATTGAAATCAAAAATGTCTATCTTAAGTCCTTTAATTGTGAAATCGCTACATTTTTGTCAATACATATTTCATTGAGGCACATCCACAGTACTGCACGAAAAAGGGAAAAATATTCAACAATCGTAAGTTTAGTCAATGTTTTAACCAAAAAATGAGGCGCATTAAAATTTTTTGAAATTTCTAGATTTTACGCACCTACTTACATTTTCATAATCACAAAAAGCATCACTATATAAAATGTTATCTCTATGAATTGGCATTGCTAAACCAATAGAGATATCAACATATTTCTTTTTATGCCTTATTTTAAATTGTCTTTAATGACTAAAAGGTATGTAGCCTACTTCTGGGAATTATCACTGGACACTGTCTCATAGGATATCACGCGCACAGAATACGCCTTATATCCAACAAATGGTGCAGAAACTGCAATGAACCAGAAGAGGACGAAACGCTAGAATACCTACTATGCCATTGCCCTGCATTAGCACAAACCTGACTCAACTTGTTTGGTTAGGCTTTATATAAATCCATAGAAGAAGTGTCGTAGACCGAGCTGGGTAAATTTAAAAACTTCGAATTGAAGACGAGAACATTTGCCTCGCAAGAAGTGTTAAAGCTATATTTGGAAATTCTATTAACATTTTTGTCGTTATCAAATCGTATCCTGGGGCTTTTCTAGGACAATAGACACTGACAACATAAAGTTTGAACCACAACAGTTTATACAAATGGAAGTAGCTTGTATGAAGCTTTTTGAATATGATTCTAGGGCAATGTGTTTTATTCTATTACGAATAAGAATGCCTTTCACCCCGTGTGCTTTACCATCTAGATGATTTGTTTTATGGAATTTATATCCAGGAATGTTAAAATTATCAGTTAGATGTGTTTCAGCAATAAGCATTACACCTATTTCTTTTTCGGATAAATAATTTTGAACTTGGTGCATCTGATTTTGCGTTGTAATCAGATCTTGTAGCATATTTTGCATGGGAGACATGAACTTTGACTTGAACATAAAATCGTAGACTCAACCCATTGTTTGGAAGATATTTTGCGTCATTTGCTTAGTATTACCTACTTTAAGGTCATAAGCATATGACATACTTGGGTTAATTGGGTTTGATTGAACTTGTGTAATTTGTTTTGGAACATTTTGTAGTTTAAAGTATATTTGCGGTATATTATCTTCAGTATTTCGAATTATTTCTTATCGTTGGTTGTATCTGTTTTTTTAAATCTTTGTACACAGAGAAGCCGTATGTTTTATTCCACAATCTTTTTTATCACTAGTACATTTGGTTGAGTGATGGAGATCTCCGCAATCAACAAACACTGTACGTAGAGTACAATAAGTCTTCGTATGTTCGAACTCTTGGCAATTTGTGCATTGCACTGGGCCAGTACGCTTGTAGGGTTCTTCAGCGGTGACTCTGCGGTGCAACAGATATTGTACTCCGTAAATGGGGTGCGTTTCATTTTTTTTGAACATGGGTTATGCGATTTTATTTTTATTTTGAATATTAATAACAACATTAAAGCAGAATATTACAGACGCAGATATTAAAGACGCCCTGTCGAACAAAGGCTACAAGGCGTCTGTAATATCCTTCGGGTTTACCGTTGATTCAATTCCTTTAATGACGACAACTAACCCTTTACTACTTTTAAGTTGGTAGATGTAGTAGTTTTTGTTATCATTAAGGTATTTGGCAATAACACAGTAGTTACTTTCATTGTAAATTTGAATTTTTGTCTCATGTATATTTCCTTCAGTTATTGGATTACACAACTACAGTAATTGACAAAAATTAAACTTGGTGCAGTTTTTGTTGCTTGCCTTCTCGTCACTTTGTGCAGAACAGAATTCGCATTTTGTTCATGATACAAAGTGATGTTATAAGTTTAGCTAAGCACAAACTGCATATAAGACCGCTGATGAGGAAGCTTGCATGCTTCCGAAACAGCTGTACGGTCGGCCAACAAGTTTTTGGTTTTTTGTCATTTACTGTTGTTGTTTTTTGAAGTAGTGCAAAATAGATATTGCATTTGGTAGACCTAGAACCCGACAAATTAGTTTTTGCATTACTCTATTGTAAGGTCGACTAAAAACAAACAACTTTAAATTATGACGCAAGGGCACGGCGCATAAAAATTTACAAATCCACTGATTTAATTTTTATACAAAGTGCAGTTCTCGTATTTGAACACTGTAGAGACTCTACAGCCTATACGAAAATGCTGCAACACAACTACAGTGATTGACAAAAATTAAACTTGGTGCAGTTTTTGCTGCTTGCATACTCGTTGCTTTGTGCAGAACAAAATTCACATTTTGATGATTATATAAAGTAAAATTATAGGTTTAGCGAAGCACAAAGTGCTTACAAAACCGCTGATGAGGAAGTTTGGCTCGCTTCAGAAACAGCTGTACGGTCGGCCAACAAGTTTTTGTATTTTTTGTCAATTACTGTTGTTGTTTTTTGAACCAGTGCTAAATACTCATTTACTTAGTTTAATTTATATTTCACTTTATAATATATATATATATATATATATATATATATATATATATATATATATATATATATATATATATATATATATATATACATATATATATATATACATAATGTTTTAATAAAGCATAAGTACTGCTATTGTATATTAGGTAAAAGTTTCATGATGATAAAGTTTTATCTTGTTTAGATATATTCAATCAATTTTTAAGTTTTTTTTCTGAATTTATTTTTTATTTTTCTTCTTTTTCAAAATAAAAGTCTTCAGAACCTATATACAGATATTTCCGCAACATAGATTCATCTTTTCAATTTTATCAAACACTTATATATTTACTTTACATTTGTGTGCAAAATGGTATATTAATTAACATCATGTTTCATCCAAATTTCGTATTTTTAATTTTATTTTGATTTTGCACACCTGCAGAAAATTTTTCAAAGCCCAATGTAAAAATTTAGATAAGCAATTTGAAAGATAACTTAGTTTTAAGAATGTTTGACCCTTACTTATTTTTTGCCCGTCGAAGTATATGCGCAGTACAACATTATTTCAGAAAATATTAATTTTTTAAAAGGACTCGTCATAAAACCATCTACCTGTCACATGTATATTTGATAAATTTTTTTTATAAGGTCGGAGTATATAAAGTTAATATTTAATCGGCAAAAGTTTTATGATGATAGGGTTAACTGTTATTTAGATATGTTCAATCAAATTCAATGTAAAGTTTGCTCAATATCCCATACGAAAAACTAAACTGGCTTCTGGTGTAGACAGCTCTGTAATCGCTCTATCCAACGCGCAATTTGGCCTTCCGGATCTTTGAACCATCTTAAAGCTGCGTGATCAGTTCTCAGGTGAATGTGTTGCCCGTACAAATCCAATAGAAATTTTTCACACTTTCAATTACAGCAAGAAGCTTTCTCCTGGTGACACAGTTTTTTTATCCTCATAGGAATGTATACCTTCTGTGTTAACTCGATGACCCAGATATTTTAATTTCTTAAAAACTGAACATTTTTTTTGGGCTAAGTTTCAGTCCCGCACTTTCCTGTGGAAGGAAAAATTCTTCTATATTTCTTAGATGTTTGTTGAAATCCTTGCCCATAACAATTATGTCATCCAGGCATGTTTTCCAGGCATGTTTTCCAATGTAAACCTTTTATTACTTATTCTTATAATCGGCTCTACTGTTGTGAATCAGAAACGTTTTTTTTTATGTATTTAAGAAAGTCTGCACAAGAGCAGTATGCACATAAAGTTCAAATCTAAAAGCACAGTAACAGATGCATTATAATATCCCGGAAACCTTTTTATGTTGCCCCTTAAAATGGAGTATGTTCTAATGAAAACATAATAATCAAATAAAATAAATATTTGAACCGAAACATAAATATGTTCAAAATAAAACATGATTTTGAACGACCTTAATATAAATATGTTTCCGGTGAAACATATCAGTTGTTTCAGTACCAAAAGTAGTATGTTTGCATAGAAACATATTTAAATATTTTTGGAAAAAAATCCTGAAAATAAAATAAAAATGTAATGTTCTTTTTTTTATTTATTTTTATTAAAAATCTTTAAACATGCACAGTGGAAAATTATAATAATAGAATTCATATACAAATTTTTAAATGCGTAAATAAATAATTGGTTTAAAACTGCAAGTACAAGTGACAGCATCAATGAATGCACAATTGCACCAGCAGACGCTAAACCAGACGATCCAGGCTAGCTTTATATTTGGTACAGTTACAGTTGATCTCAGTATAGCACATAGCGTAGGCAAGGAATAAAACATGCCAAATTCAGTTTGAAAATCAAAACACAGATTTTTATTTGTGGTTTTTTCACATTAGTTTCAGAAATTATATACTGCACTATATTATACTCTGTTACTATTAGTATTTTCTATAAGACAATTTATATATTTATTTAATTTACAAATAACAAAATTATTACCGACGCCAACACGTTTTCTCAACGAACAACAAAAGACACGTACGCAGAAAATGCCGATCAACGAGTGTCAAGAACGAGTACAAGAATTAATTATACCCTACACTAAGGGTGAAAGGGTATATTCAGTTTGGTACGCCGTTTGTAACACCCAGAAGGAAGCATCTCCGGTATGGAAAAGTATATATATTCTTGATCAGCATGACCTCCTGAGTCGATTTAGCAATGTCCGTCTGTCTGTCTGTCTGTTGAAATCCCTACTACTTTTAAAATTGAAGAGCTAGAAAAATGAAACTTATAACTTAGATTACTAATATACCTACGCTGTATGTGCGAAACTGGCGAGATCGGTCCATTGTGACCTATGATCCTACCACTTATGTTCAAATACCTCATATAAAATGTATATATAAAGATCAATTTTTATGTATACGTCCTTAGGTAAACTTTTTTTGGTCAAAAATATATTGACATCATGCTCAAATACATGATAATAATGTTTTCCGGCGAAAAGACTTGTGGTTCACAAAAAAAAAAATCGAAATTCGGTACACCTACCCATTTGTAAATATGGGTATCAAATGAATGGAAATTCTTCAGCGATTGAATGTTTGTAGTTATTTTCAGGATTCGTATACCCTGGTGACCTATATATCACTTTGAATTATAATTTTGATAATCCTGACTATTATAATTACACCTGCTTTAAAATTTCCCATGTGATCTAACCTTCCCAACTGGTTTTTTTGTTTCTTTTCGAACATCAGTATGTTTAAAATAACCCTATACATACTTCAAACCACGACAAAAGAGACGTGGGTAGAAAATTCTGCTCAACGAGTGCCAACTTCGTGTACAAGAAAAATGTTGGAGAATACATTTATTTAAATCCAATTCCTTTTTTGTTGGCGTAGGTAGAAAATGCTGCACATGGTTGCCAACTTCGTCAGTCGATAAATTATCGAATTCAGACGAGCATTTCGAACATACGTTGTATTAAGATTTGATTAGCATTTTCTGAGTTCCGAAACATACTTTTAACTATGTAAATTGCCAAGAAACAGTTTATTCAAATGCAATTAAAATTTTATGTTGGTATTGTAACATATTTATGGTAAATTTGAGAGATTCTGCTGGACAATATAATAATGTTTACACTTGAACAAAAATAAATTCAATTTCGATTATAATTTAATTACACTTCATTCCTAATACATGTATGGTAATTTCGTATTACTTTTTAATTACATTCAAACATGTTCAAACAAATCTTTTCTATCCGTGTATAGACAGATTTGCCGCGACCAACTCGATATTATATTGAAATTTACATATTTCAATTCGTATTTCCCAATCCACCAATTGCCATTACATCGTTCGCCAGGCGAACTATTGGTCATTTCGAGCCTTTATTAAAAGGACTACGAAATAGTTTTGGCAAGGATTGACCCAACCCGCTGAATCAATAAAAATGTTGGCGTTTTTAGTATAAAGAAAACGATGTTACTTTCTTAAAATCAATATTGAGAATATTTTATTTTATTTTTTGACATAATTCACAAAACTACTGTCTTATAACTCGGCTATCTTGACATTAGATCGACCCGATCATAATTTATTATATAACTATACTTTACATAATTCTTATGCTATCGTACGTACTATCTTAAAGATATATTTTTTTAAATAAACTGATTAAGTAATATTTACAATCAACATTTTTTTTTTAACATTTATTAATTAAATATATTACAAAAGGAATAACAAACCAGTTGGGAAGGTTAGATCACATGGGAAATTTTAAAGTAGGTGTAATTATGATAGTTAGGATTATCAAAATTATAGTCGGTCTAAGCCGACTATAAAAACCCTACACATATGTGTGGTTACCATTCAAAGTGATATATAGGTCACCAGGGTATACGAATCCTGAAAATAACTACAAACATTCCATCGCTGAAGAATTTCCATTCATTTGATACCCATATTTACAAATGGGTAGGTGTACCGAATTTCGATTTTTTTTTGTGAACTACAAGTCTTTTCTCCGGAAAACTTTATTATCATGTATTTGAGCATGATGTTAATATATATTTGACCAAAAAAAGTTTACCTAAGCACGTATACATAAAAATTGATCTTTATATGTACATTTTATATGAGGTATTTGAACATAAGTGGTCGGATCATAGGTCACAATGGACCGATCTCGCACATACAGCGTAGGTATATTAGTAATCTAAGTTATAAGTTTCATTTATCTAGCTTTTCAATTTTAAAAGTAGTAGGGATTTCAACAGACAGACAGACGGACAGACAGACGGACATCGCTAAATCGACTCAGGAGGTCATGCTGATCAAGAATATATATATACTTTTCCATACCGGAGATGCTTCCTTCTGGGTGTTACAAACGGCGTACCAAACTGAATATACCCTTTCACTCTTAGTGTAGGGTATAAAAACTATATACAAGTGATGAAACAAATCAAGGTGAAGATTATTGTTCATTCTGAGATCAACAGACATATTCCTGAACCTCTTCAATCGACCCATTTTCGAATGCTGAGTCAACTGTCAATTCTCAGTATCTCGAACCACACATCTGTCTTTTGGTAGAACTTTAAAAATTTGATAAGGCCCTTTATATTTCTCAACAAGTTTTTTATTTGTCCCTATGGAAGTATCAACATTTTTGATCAACACGAATTCGCCTTTCTCAAAGACTAATGGGGGTTTATGATTTTCAGAATGGTACTTCGCATTTCTTTTTTGCACAACTTGAATAGCATCATCTGCTTCGCAACGCAAGATTGTTAAGTCTCTCTCTGAGTTATTTAAATTTTTACAATATAAATATTCTGTTAGTTTATCGACAACATGTCCACTTTGAGAAATGCCAAAGATGTGAAACAACTACCGCGATCTGTAATGATCCTTCGTGGACGACTATAATATCCAAAATAATGATTTAATGAGATACATACTTCTTTTGAACAAGTCGTATTAACAGAATAAAGCATAATATATTTTGTGAAAGCATCAACAACAAACAAAATATGATTTTTCTTGGAAAGTGGACCAAAGTGGTCAATATGAATAGTATCAAATGAAACAGGGTTTTTGGGAATATTATATAAATTCCTATTATTATTTTGAGGAGAAACAGAATGTAAAATACACTTTAAACAATTTCGTATGTATTGCTCAACTTTCCTTGACATGTCTGAAAACCAATAATGAAGCAATAACTGATCTATACACTTCGTTACACCTAGATGAGCTAGTTTTTCATTAGTGCTACGAATAATATTAAGTTCCATTTCCTTTGGAACGTAAAGAAACAACTTGTCGTTTTTTAGCAAGTCCGTCACTTAATACAAACTCCGCCACTTCTTTTGCTTCTAACTCGTCTCTTATTTGTACTATGCTCTCATCACGATTTTGTGTAACTTGCAATTGAATGTCAATATCCTCTGAATGTATTGCGGAAATAATTGGACTTCTACTTAGAGCATCTGCATGCCCCATGCATTCAGCGCTGCTATGCTGTATTTTATAATTGAAATTTTCCAATTCAAATGCCCATCGAGCTATTCGTGCGTTAACACTCTTTTTATTCAATGTCAGTTCTAAGGAATTACCATCGGTTACTATGCAGAATGGTACACCTTCCAAATAGATTCGGAAACGTCGCAGGAGTAAATAATAGCCAATGTTTCTAGCTCAAAACTATGGTACCGAGATTCGGCTTCAGTCGTATGCTTTGAAAAATATGCTACAGGATGGAATTTTCCATCATCCTGTTTTTGAAGCAACACACTTCCGAATCCAATAGAACTTGCATCACAATGCAACTCTGTCTCTCTTTCTGGATTAAAAATTGCTAATACTGGCGATTCCAATTTATTTACAATGTCAGTAACGTCAATTTTATCTTGGTATGACAAACATCGGGGCGTAAAATTTATTGGATTATCAGATGTTAATCGAATTTTCATATTATAATTATGCCTAACAGCCGGAATGTTATCTGTATTAAAGTAGTTATCAGTAAGAATTCGTTGAAGAGTTTGTTGATAAGTTGGATTTAATTGATCAAAAATATCAAATTCAATGTTATTAAAAGGCTTAATAGCAAATATGTCGGGAACAGAATTTTCAATGTGGTCAGAGACATTCGATTCATTGAATGTATTACAACGTATGGTATTACTTGTTTCTAAAATTCCCTCACTTTCGAAATATGGACTTATAAATGAATCGGCTTGCGATTCACTGAAATTTTCGATTACGTCAAACACACAATGTAATAAGTGATTGTTAAGTTTAATTTTATTATTATCATTTTCGTAATTAAGTTCTATATTTTGATTAGAATTAAAAGCAAATTTTATATTTAAAGTTATATTAAAAATCTTCATAAAATCTCTACCCAATAATAACGGACAAGGTAAAAGCTGATCAGAAACAACAAAAATAGAAATCGATTTAGTAATTCCAGCAAATTTTACTGTTACGGTCACCCGTCCATAAGAATTCAAATTAAAGTCGCCAATGCCTTTGTAGCCTGTATAGAAAAGCTGACTGTTTAGCAAAAGATTTGCTATGATAGACCGTTGAGCAAAACTAGCTGGACTACCGGTATCCAAGAGAGAACGAAAGTGTTTAAAGTAAGCGTGTTTGATGGAATCGACCGTGAAAGAAATACTTACAGTGTTATGATGACTTACAGTGTTACTTGTTTCGTACATTCATCAGATGCATCTAGCAATGCAACTCTGTTAAAAAATGTGTAGGTTTTGGACAATTCTTAAATATATGTTCAAGGGAGCCGCTACGAAAGCGGGAATCTTTTTGACGCCTTTGTTTCGTATATGTGGAGGATAGATATCCAAAGCCGGGGCAGTTGAAGCACTGGATAGACTTATGTGCGCCACTGGATACATTGATGGGGTTTTTATTACTGATGATTGATTTCTCAGGAATTAGAGCCAATTGCGCTTTATATGCCACGCGCAGCTGTACGTAACGTTGCACCAATTTTTTCATTTCTTTCATAGAAATAGCTGGATATAAAATAGAAATATTTAGAGATCTATCATTGATGCCATTAATTGTGAACTAGATAACTTGTAGTTCATCCAACCAACACGTGATGCAATTTCCTCCATTTGTAGAATGTATCCAAGAACAGTTGTTTTTCTTGAATCAAATGTTGTGTGTTTCAGTATATCAATAACTTCAACATCGGAAAATACATGACCAAAATTTTGCAAAAAAATTTCTTTAAATTCTGCATACGTATTAGATTTATCAATACATAGAAAAAGTTCAGCAGGAGTGTTTTTTGCATCAAGCGTCTTATGCGATACTTCTCGTTCACATCTAGTGGTGCACAAACACGCTCGAACTCATTGATCCATTTTTGTGCATTGTATATTCCTTCACCACTAAATGCAGATACAGCATGCTCAATATCACTGAAATCAGGTTGCCTAAATGTACTATTAAAGCTGAGACTGCCAACTGCCTCTTCTAATTTAAGAAATTGTTTTTTAGCTCAGAGATTTCTATTCTTTTTCGCAAATCTTCTCTAAATCTTCGCAAATCTTGTCTAATGTTTGCCCAGAATTCATATTCGTCGTTGTAGTTGCAGCAACATTGGGTAAATCGCAATCAGGAAAGTTGATTTCGGAATTCACATTTTGTTACGTCAATGGCTGCATACGTTCAGATTGTCGTTTTTTTTTTCATTTTTATGAATGAATTTGAGTATAGAACAATGCGTATTTTGTCAAAATGATTATTATTAAGCATGGCTCGACTAATCTGAAATTTTAATTGCCACTTCCGAATTCGCCATAAATTTGAAAGCTTTCGAAAACCAAACAAACGCTTGATAATAGGCTGCTGTTTCCTAATATGACGCAAATTGCCAGAATGAGCTGGCATGTGTCTCAATGAACTGAAATGTAGCGGACAAAGCTTAAACGCGCTCGTCTAAAATGCACACGATTCGAGTTTTCGCAAACGCCTTGAAAATGGACGCAAAGCCGCTTTTGCTTAATCAACTGAAGGTTTGTTTATATCTGTAAACGACGGAATCTGGAATCTGTATGCGCTGAAATGTGTTTGCGTCGGAATATATATGCGCCGGAATTTGCGTTAATGCTTTGGAATGCTTCAAAATCTTTCTGAATGTGCTGGAATAAATTCAGCATGAGCCGGAATCTGCATGCGTCGGAATCTGTGTACGTCGGAATTTGAATGCGCCGGAATCTGAATTCGGAATGTTACGGAATGTGCTGGTAATAATCAGCGTATGATGTGTAAAATTTTCAAGATTCGCGATATCACTTATTGTTTTAGTATAAAGAAAACGATGTTACTATCTTAAAATCAATATTCAGAATATTTTATTTTATTTTTTGACATAATTCTCAAAACTACTGTCTTATACGTTAATTTTAATTTAATTAAATTAATTTTAATTTAAAGTGAAAATAATAACAAAATAAAATCAATTGTGAAACTTCAGTTAAATTGTTCTTGCAAAAAATCTTATTTTTTTGCAAACCGACCCGACCCCAACAAAAACATCGTATTATACGAAACGATCGTTTTAAAATGCATATTTAGCCACCTCATTACTTTCACCAAAAGTGTCAAATATAATTTACCAAAATCAATTGATTTTCTTTATTTTCACATTTTTAAATTGTTACAATATATTTTATTTAACAATATCGACAAACATTTTTGTTTCATTTGATTCAGCTATCTACTCGCCGCTGCTTTCGTTTGTTTTTTTTGATTTATTTGCTCATAAAACAAATAGACATTAACACTAATACACTCACAGTAAAGAGCGCTGCTGTCAAGTGTAAACATGGGAACCAAAAAATTATCCCATATTTTTTGGAAATTGCCTATTGAGCAATATATAACCCGTTTAAACCCACATTTAAGCTTTTTTAACCATTGTAGACCCAAAAAATATTTTTTTTTGAAATGTAACAATTTAAATTATAGAAAAACTATTATAAAAAATTACCCGACCCGTTTTTTATCAAACATATTTTTTAAAGCTTAACCCATACCGAGCCAAAATCATTTAATTGATTTTTTAAATAAAGTTTAAGAATTTTTTTTTACAAAATAAATTACTTCGAAATTTTATAAAAAATATATTTGATTTTTAACAAATTGCGACCCAAAAAGCTTAACAGCACTATAACATTTTATTTGCGACCCGATTTACCACTAAATAAAATTTTGAAGTTAACACATTGTGACACAAAGAAATATTTTCCAAGTTTGTTGAAATTTTATCTAAAAAACTAAGTTTTGCAATATGTTTCGTTGGTAATAATATTTGCTGTTAAACCATACACACCCAAAAACAATTTTATTTATTTGTATAAAAAATTTTTAAATTTTTATAGATTTTTTCTGAAAAAACAAATAGGACCCGTGACTTTTTTATGAAAATTAATCACATAGACCCACACATAAAAATGTCGTCTACATTTTTTGTGAATTTTTTCAGAATTATTTTCTGAAAAAGTATTGCGATTCGTTTTTAATTAAAAACATTTTTAAATTAAGCCATCCAGACCCATCATTTTATTATTGAATTTTTTGAGAATTTCTGAAATTATTTAAATTGAATATTATTTAAACCCAACCCCAATAATAAACCAGTTGGGAAGGTTAGATTATATGGGAAATTTTAAATTTGGTGTTATTATGATAGTTAGAATTATCAAAATTACAGTCGGTCTAAGCCGACTATAAAAAAGTTTATCTAAGCACGTATACAGTAAAATTGATCGGAAGATGTAAATTTAATACACTGAAAAAAATATTTACCTAATTGAATTAAATATCTTCATAGAAAATTATTCATTCACGGAAACACAAATTTCTTTTATTTGAATAAAAATATCGTTGAATTAACAAAAAATTTTCTTCGATAAGAAGAAAAATGGGCTTGGTTTAAAGAAATACATTCTATGGAGCTTATTCATTCCCATATTTACTTGAAATATGTAAATTGTTTTTGGGTGTATGAGGTACTTGAATATAAATTGTGAGATCACAGGTGACAATGGACCGAACTGCCCAATTTTCGCAGATACAGCGTACGTATATGTGTAATCTAAATATTGAGTTTTATTTACCTAACTCTTCAATTGATTAAGAAGTAGGGATTTCAACAGACAGACAGACATCGCTAAATCGACTCAGGAGGTCATGCTGATCAAGAATATATATACTTTTTCATGCCGGAGATGCTTCCTTCTGGGTGTTACAAACGGCGTACCAAACTGAATATACCCTTTCACTCTTAGTGTAGGGTATAAAAAGATGGCGGCTCTGACAGCATTTATTCATTTCGGAAACGACATTATTGAATTTGAGCAAACTATTTGCGAGACCCCACCCAAGGTAAAGTACCTCATGCCTTAGAGTTTCATCGGAAGCAGTTTACTTTCTGTGGGATAATTTCCAAACTTCGTATAATACTATACGAAGTGAACCCGACAGTCACGATGTGGACCGAAAGAAGCTGAAAGATAAATATATACTAAAGGATACAATGCATATATACGCTGTGTTTCTTCCCTTTCAGAAATAATAAAGACCCTAAAGCAACCGGTGGAAACTCCTAAGGCAAGAGAAGAAACGACCTCAATTCAATTTACACCCTCCATTCATTTACCCCGTGTGACACGGATAATTTTGATGGTGACTACGTCACCTAGCCCACTTTTAGAGATATGTTAGCAATGTGGAAAACATTTTCCATCTTAATCAAAAGACCCGAGGCAAAGCAAGAGACATTGTTAAATATGTTCATCATACCAACGATGGTTTTATACTTTCATTCATTTCATTCATTCAGTAATCTCGTTGAACAATACGATAATAAACGAATCCTAGTAAATGCTCAACTCAAGACACTATTGAATTTGCCACCAGTTACATCTGAGTCCGTTATATCTATTAAAAAGTTACAACGGACAATCAACAACTGTGTGACGACCCTGCAAATGCTGGATATAGACACAGATAACTGGAGTCCAATTATAGTTTATCTATGTTTGACCCGTTTCCCCCGAAAAACACGCTAGAAATATTTGAAAGATCTCTAGCAGATAGTTCAGAAATTCCTGAATGGAGAATTTTGGACAAGTTTTTGACCCAAACATACAAGACCCTTGAGTCTGTTGGCGATATAAAGCCTTCGTAGTCGAAGACTAGCCAACAGACAGTTTCCAGTAATGCTGGACCCAAAACTTGGGGAGACAAACGTGTGAACGCATTTCACACATCAAAATGTGAAGTTGATGGTGCCATTTGCATATTTTGCAATGGTAAGCACACTGTTCGTGAGTGCCCCAGATTCATATCCATGAAAGTAGGGGATAGACATGATGCTGTGAAAAGATTTTAATGCTGTTTTAATTGTTTAGCAGTATCTCACAGCATCAAGGACTGTAAGAGCGGATACAAATGTCGCTTTTGTAGCAAAAAGCATCATTCGCTTTTACATTTAGCATCGCTAGACCCGAAAGCAGCCCCAAAAGACCGCCCAAGCACAAGTGCAGCTGCATCTAAATCAGATCAGCCGTCAACTTCACAGCAGCAAGCTTTCACGACATTTACACAGTCCACTGACTCAAGACACACCCAAGACATCGAAGAGACACGTTTTGCGATGAAGAGCAGTCTTCTGGGAACAGCAATGTTCAACATTGAACACGAAGGCGAAATGTTCCTGGCGCTCACTCTAATCTGGATCAGAAGCGACTCAACCAAACAGTTTCAGCCACTCCGTCCAAATCGGTCCATTGACATTGCGTTCACCGATTAACCCGAATTTCAGAGTCGAAACGCAAGCACTTGTACTTAAGACCCTCACAAGTGACTCGCCATCATATCAAATCGACCCGACCCTCTATTGAAATTTAAATCGTATACAGTTGGCTGATAGCCAGTTTTATAAAACCCGACCCGTGGATATAATCATAGGATGTGTTCTATACCCACAAATTATACGTAACGGTGTTCAGCACAATATTGTAGAATTTTTGTTGGCCCAAGAAACTGAATTCGGCTGGATACTTTCTAGGGCCAATTCCTGAGTCAAGACCCAACAATATTGTTACATATTTAAATAAAGTGACCCTCGATACTTTATTGACTCGTTTCTGGGAAATTGAAGAAGTACCAAAATCCACGACCCTCTCAAATGCAGATATGAATTGTGAAAACAATTTCATACAGACATAACGCCGAGAACTCTCAGGCCGTTATGCAGTGACCCTGCCATTTATATACCCAAATTGCATTGATCTTGGACTATCAAGACATATTGCAATGGCGCAATATTTGAGAAATGAAAAGTACTGACTAAAAAGACCCGCAGTTACAGCAGAATATGACCAAGCAATTTGCGAATATTTGCAACTTGGTCATATGAGAAAAGTGGCTCATTCGCCAGCTAAATCTTGCATGATGTGGTAAAAGTAGTGTGTGGGTACTACTATTTGCCACATCATGCAGTCATAAAACCGTGTCACAACAAAGCTGCGTGCTGTGTTGCATACTGGACCCGTTCTACAACAAGATTTAGTTTTGCAAATTATTAAATGGAGACTTATCAAATTTGTCTTTAATGCAGACATTGAAAAAATGTATCGTCAAATTCTTAGAAGAACATATTCAGGATTATGAGTTGCAAACAGTTACATTTCGTGTTAACTGTGCCCTTTATCTTGCTATTCGGAACCTACAGAAATTAGCGCAAGACGTACATGAGACCCACCCACAGGCTTCGTATATTCTACGAAACTGCATGTACGTAGATGATGTTCTGGCAGGCACTCATGAGATTGAAAGTGCTATTAATGCTCGAGATGAGCTAATCGCTGCTTTAAAATCAGCAGAATTTTTTTGCGCAAGTGGATTTGCGAACGCACCCGAAATTTTGGAAAATCTGCCACAAGAACACTTGCTGCTAACAGATTTACTCAATTTATCTGAGCAATGTCAATGTAATGCAAAGACCATGGCATTCGATGGAATAATAAGAAATATATTTTCTTTTTTCAAGTCCCACTCATCGAACTAAAAGATGCATACACAAAACGCGAAGTATTGTCCTCTACAACAACAGGTATGGCTCGAAAAGACTGAGTGGGACCATAGTCTAAACCCTTTGACCCAAAGTAGGTGGCAATCCATCGATAAACAGAATTGAGATTCCCAGATGGATTCATTTCACACCCAACGTTTCCATTGAATTTCACGGATTTTGCGACGCCTCAGAAAAGTCCTATGCTGCTGCTCTCTATACTCGCATACAAGATGCCAACGGTACTGTTGTCACGACCTTTCTGGCAGCGAAGACGCGTGTAGAACCCGTCAAAAAAGTTTCACTGCCACGATTCGAACTATGCGGTGCTGTTTTGCTCACAAATATAGTTGATGCCATACCCAAAATAGACATCACCCAGTACAATACGTACTTCTGGACAGACTCGACTGTTGTCTTAGCCTGGCTCTATAAACCGCCCTGCACTTAGACCACTTTTGTAGCCAACCGCATTTCGACCATTACAGAAAGCGTTGGTGTTGAAAATTGGCAACATGTCGATTCACACGAAAACCCGGTGGACGTAGCAATCCGCGGTTGTTCTGCGCTAGAACTGGCAGAACATGAACTCTGGTGGAATGGTCCAAGTTGACTAAGGTGCGTAAGAGATGAATGGCCATCCACTGATCCGATCGACACGACCCTTGATCTTAAAGCAATTAAGACATTTGCGATCACGACCCAATAGGATGTGTTGTAACGATTTTCCACACTGCCAAAAGCATTAAGAGTCTTAATACACGTTCTAAGATTCGTGAGAAATTCTTTACCATCTCGTCGTACTCAAATGACCCAGTCAACTATTGAAATAGTACCCGAGGAAATTAAGATGGTAAAAGAAAGACTCATATTAGTGAGTCAGAAAATGTGTTTTTCAGATGAATATATCGCTTTGACGAACAAAACCCATATTTTGTCCAAATATTCACTACTAACACTAAACCCATTTATAGACAGTAAAGGTCTATAAATAGCACATGGTAGATTAGCAAAGTCACCGAACCTTACATATAATGTACGCCACCCAATAATTTTACCGTATCATTGTAGACTTGCTTAACTCTTGATTTGTGTGTTGCACAAAAAGAAACAACAAACACAATTAATGGCTGCATTGCCTCCAGAGCGCACCACACTCACGCGCCCATTCACAAACAGAGGTGTAGATTTTGCAGATTCCGTTGAAATCAAATAGTACACCGGGCGAGCATGTTTGATTACAAAAGGCTATGTGTGCGTATTTGTTTGCTTTGCAACAAAAGCGGTTCATCTTGAACCAGCCAGTGATCTTACGACCCAAGCCTTTTTAGCGGCACAAATTCTGAAGAAAGATCGACAAAATTTTATAAAGACACTGCAGACCCAAGTAGTAGCGACCCACAGTCATCAAAAACTAACCTGGTATTTTAATCCACCCGGAGCTCCACACATGGGTGGACTCTGGGAAGCCGGCGTTAAAAGTTTCAAGACACATTTAAGATTTACGTTCGAAGAGATTTAGACTTTGCTTGCACGAATTGAAGGTTGCCTTAATTCATGACCCTTAAGCCCTTCAAGCGAAAATCCTCTCGATTTTTCTCCTTTGACCCCAGGACACTTTCTAATTGGTACTCCGTTATTGACCCTAGCTGAACCCGATTTAAGCAACTCGACCCTAAATGTTGTAAATCGTTGGCAGAAGCTGAAGATATTCATCACCATTTCTGTAACAGATGGAAAGATGAATATCTTAAAGAATTAAATAAACGCTATAAATAGAAAAATCCCCAGAAATGCGTAGAAGTAAATGATATCGTTGTTTATTCGACATGAGAATTTACCCCCAAACGAGTGGACCCTAGGGCGAGTAGCAAAAACGTATTTAGGTTCAGACTTAAGAACCAGAGTCGTCGATATTCGAACGGTCAAAGTGATTACTACTAGACCCATTACAAAAGTGGAAGTCCTACCCAGCCGATACATACCCATTTAGTTCGCCATGGCAATATACAATTTGACACACCCTTATTTTTCAGAAGCCATGGCCCCATCTAACAACCACGTCAGCAGCGGTGCCAATAAAAATCGCGCCCACAGCAATCGACCCAACAACAAGTGGTGCAACAACACCAACGACAACGATGCCAGCACGAGCAGTGGCAGTCGCACCGAGGGCAACCGTAACAACAACACCAGCTGGCCCAACAAAAAGTCTTTCGGACTTAACTCCGCCCACTCTAGCCGTCGTACCGATTCAACAAGACGACATACTCGACCCTCGACCCAACATGTGGCGTGTGGAATTTGCCGCCAAGATCATCGTCTGTCCACCTGCTTCAGGATCAGGGAGAAGAACCTGGTGAAGAAGTATGAGGTGGTGATGCTGCATTAACTGTTTGGCCCGGACGTGTCTTATTGATTGCTGCACCAGCAAAGAGAAGTGTGCCAAGAAAAGCACCACGCAAGCTTGCATGGACATTCGCGACTCAATCAAGGCAACCGAAACCCAAGCAGTGCAGGACTCGAAAGACCTGATGCGAACGCAAGCTATGCGAGCAACCAGCGACCCGCTGAGAACCCATGAAATTCCACAAACAACAGACCCATTGCTAACCCTAGCAAGTTTTTAAGGCAGACCCTCATACCCACTGCCACTGTCAAAGTGTACCACGGCAAAATTTCTAAAATTGTACGAGCTTTGATAAACCCGACGAGGAGCGTCACTATCATCGATCAAGAGCTCGCGCTTCAGTTAAAACTGAACACGAGCCGTCTGGACACTTTGACGATCTACAAGGTGGTAAGGGGTTAGCATTAACGCATTAGTGTTAACCGAGTTGCCTAGGAAGCGTGACGTTGATGAAGCCATCTTGAGCCGATTCACTCACATGATGCTCGCCGACCCAAAAGTTACGGCTTCCGACCCAACTCTAGCAGTGATGCTAGAGTTGGGTGTTTATCCGCAAATTTTAAATTCTGGTGTTTATAACTGCGAAAGTGGAGTAGCAGTGGCACTGCGTTCGGCTGGACACTCTCTGGTCCATGTAGCCTCTGAGCCCCCGATCCAAGGAGTTTTCCTTAAATAATTTTTAGACCCTAAAACCCTAATAAACACCCAAATCATTATTACAGACACTGCAAGGCGGGCGGAATGTATACGTAGAAACGTAAACATTGTATCTTAGAACATTTCCGTCCGTCAGACCCATCGATTATTTATATCGATAACTGCGGCGAATATATAGACCATCGGCTCCATCAATGTTCGCCGCATATAATGTAACTCGTTACGTTTACCTGTAACCGAAAGATCTACCCACCCGTCTCCGCGACAAAGTAAAAGTTTAAAAGTTTAAAGTTTATTTAACACCCGTCACCACGACACTAAAACACAATAACACGTCCCCGCGACAAACGCGTTACGTGACAATTAATAAACAAAAACCCAACAATCACCAATCAACACAAACCCAACAACCACAGGAGGAATCCTACCGAACACAACAAAGGAATTTCAACATCACCCAACATCATCAACATAACACCCACAAACCATCTAAGCCATCACTGAAAATTAAGGTAAAATCTTTGAATTATCTTACATTGTATTTACCGCCAACCACCCGATATTATATTGATATACACATTGATATACACATTTCAATTCGTGTTTTCCAATCCGCCAATTGCCATTACTTCGTTCGCCAGCCGAACAAATACTAATAACGGTTAGTAACAGTGAGTGAAATGTAGCGAATTTGCCCATCAGTAGTTATAATTACATTCAAACATACTCAAACAAAACTTTTCTATCCGTGTATATAATCTTTTTATTAAATTGTGTCATTAGCTCATTTTTATTTCTTCGTATTAAAAGCTTTTAATCTATTACATTCCTCATAATATCATGCTATTTATTTAATCCCAATATTATTATTTAATTAATTTCACGATTTCATTAATATTTTTCTTCTTTTAAAATCTCATATCATTCTATTTCATTTTACAATTGCATCATCTTTTATTATTATTTTTCGTATTACGTATTATTAATCATATTTTACTCCCTACTAGGCAACACCTTTGCAGTTATTTTTCAACCACGCCATCTCGCGCAAGCTATCCATTTATTATTATTTTTCATATTTTATTTCCTTTCTTTTTGTTTTCTCTTCAATGCATTTACGTATCTCATTTCATTTGCAGTACATTAGTGCAAAGGTTTGTATCGTTTGGTTCAATGCCATTGATCTATCTCAATTGTACACGGATAGAAAAGATTTGTTTGAATATGTTTGAATTTAATTAAAAAGTAATACGAAATATCCATACATGTATTAGGAATGAAGTGTAATTAAATTATAATCTAAATGAAATAATGTTTGTTCAGATTGTAATAACATATTACTACGTGTAAACATTATTATATTGTCCAGCAGAATCTGTCAAATTTAACATAAACAAGCTGGACCCGTGCACGACTCGTGCCAAGATTTTGTGAATTAAAAGATATGAATTAAAAGATATAAAAAACATTTTTATTATTTATATCAGGGGCCCGTGCTTGGCCCCCTAGGAAGTTTTTTATTGGTTTTATAAATGTAGTAACCAAATAATAAATCTCCGCCAACAACAACTTTTCTCAAAGACATTTTTTTCTCAGATTGCCCCGTAAAATTCTTCCCTATAGAACGCTTTCCCGTAGAATTCTTCCCGGTTGAAATCTTCCCGTAGAACTCATCCCGGTAGAATTCTTCCCGGAAGTGCTGAGTTATGTCGTTTGGAATGTTTAGTTTGTATGGGAGGTACCACGCCCCTTTGTCCAATCGTGCCCATATATTGCCTATGACAGCCACCGGACTCCATAGTATCCTGTTACAAAATTTCAGTTAAATCGGTTCAGCGGTTTAGACGTGATGCTGGAACAAACAGACAGACCGACAGACGGACCAAGAGTTTTATATATATAGATATGTTACAATACCAACATAAAATTTTAATTGTATTTGTATAAACTATTTCTTTGCTGTTTACTTGGTTAAAACTAAGTTTCAAAACAAAGAGAAAATGCTAATCAAATCTAAATACAACGTATGTTCGCAACGCCCGTCTATATTCGGTAATTTAACGATAGACGAAGTTGGCAACGTTGTGCAGCATTTTCAGCCTACGCTATCTTTTGCCATCGTTTTGTTGTGAATTAGTTCACACATTTTTCTTTTCTTTATGGTTCTTCACTATTCATTCAGTTTTGGATGTTGCTGGGAGAGTTTTTTAAATTTATGAATAAAAAATGTTTAAACATTCTAAACAATATAAAAAAATATAAAAATCAAATATATAAAAGAAAATACACACTGAGAAGCCGAACGCTCTAGTGTATAATAAAATAATTCATACTATTAGTATACAAATTATAATTTTCATTAAATATGAAACGGTAACACTATAAAATCAAACAAATATTTATTTTCAAAACGTATCAGTTTTTCGCAGCATGGATGGCTGTTGATAAAAAGAATTAATTTTTATATCAAATTAAATAATAAATAAAATGCGATAAAAAAAATCAATATATTTACCGAATGTGTAGTCAGAAGTAATATTTAGAAATATTCAAAATATTATAATATTCTAAATAATAAATTTACACTTGACATTTCTCTTAAACGTCTTCTGCGCTATGAAAATAATTACATAGTATCAGCGATTACATAAATTTTAATTTAATCATATTTTTATTAAAAAATCGAAATTTTATAATTACATAGTATCAGCGATTACATAAATTTTAATTTAATCATATTTTTATTAAAAAATCGAAATTTTACAAATTGACTGAAGAGAAAAAGGACAATATAATAATTGAAATAACACTGAGATTCCAAACTACGGACCCTCTAGTGTATAACAAATAAAAACTAAATGATTTGATTAAATTTTAAAGCGTGTGAACACATCACTTAGTAACCGAATATATACGAATATATTTTTTTAATAAAAAGATAACGTTTTAAATTGATTGAAAATATTTAATGGCAGATGCTAATGAATTAAATGCGTATATTCAAAAGCAATCTAGCGAATTGACAGATTTGTTGAAAAATTATGGTCGCAATTTGTACCACTTACTTACTTAAATGGCCCTTACAATCGTGGGTCGGTTTTGGCCGTTGAGATGAAGCCGCGCCAGTCGGATCTGCTTTGCGCGCCCTGACGCCAGTTAGAAATACCAAGCGTTGCCAGGTTGTCCTCAACTTGGTCTTTCCAACGCAGATTTGGACGCCCTCTTCTACGCTGTCCACCTTCGAGTTTCGATTCAAGCACCTTCTTGGCTGGAGTGTTTTCATCCATTCGTTCGACATGACCTAGCCAGCGAAGCCGCTGGATCTTGATGCGCTTGACTATGTCAACGGTGAAACGTGAAAATCTTTAATTACCGTCTCTATGTCCCGAGGTTCAGTTAGAATTAATATATTGTCATTTTCCTTTGTTACCAAATCGTCAGAATCGCATTCTGACTGTTTCATATATATATATATATATATATATATATATATATATATATATATATATATATATATATATATATATATATATAACTATTTTAGGAAAAGAACTTATAATTTTAAAGTTAGTTCAATTAGTTAGTCATCAATTGAGAAAAGAAATAAATTAAGCAAAGGTAACAAATTGCCTTCATATAAAATTAAATGAACATTCGTCATAAAATTGTCGTATTCAATGCGGATAATGCAAATCAACAATTGTCTTACTGACCTACATTAATAGCGCAAGCTAACAAAGCTTGAAAATGGTGATTCCCCCAAGTATTTCATGCTTAAGCACATATGCAATTTGTACGAACGTATGTATATCATACGTTAAGCAAGCGTTAATAGTTGGCATATAAATGCAGATCTTGCAGTTTTTTTTGATACCATAAACAATAATTTGAATAAATTCAATTTGAATAAGTTTAAATATAACAAATAAATTTTAAATTAGTGTGAAGAACTTACTTATAATAATTTAAATAACTTATAGAAGGTGAAAATATCAGTTAGTATTCAAATTAAAAAAAAGAGAGATATATAAATATCTAGTAATAGGGAAAAATATAAGTAAAATAAATAAAATGAATAAAATATATATATAGGAATTAAATATATTTTTTTTCTTAAAAAGAATTTTTAATGTTTAAGGAAGAAAAGAAAAGAGAAAAAAATAAGAAGAGATTAAAACAAACAAAAAATATATATACATATATACATGAAAAAAAAGGGGAATTAAAAAAAGACGGATACAAATTTCAATTAAAGAGAAGACAAAAAAAAAGATAATAATATTAACTATTAAATTTTTAAAGAAGAAAAAAAAAGAGATAAAAAGTATATATGAAATAAATAATATATATGAAACAAATTTTAAATAAAGGGAAGAAAAAAAATAAAAAAATAATATTAATATTAACAATATTAACTATTCAATTTTTAAAGAAAAAAAAGAGATAAAAAAATATATATATGAAAAAAAAATAAGAAAAAAAAGGGGAACTAAAATTAAAAAAAAGAAGGTATAAAAATGTTCATTAAAGAAAAGAAAAAAAAAAGAAGAAAATAAGAAGAGTAAAAAAAATATATATATATATATATATATATATATATATATATATATATATATATATATATATATATATATATATATATATATATATATATACGAGCCAACAATGTTTCGAAATTATTAAAATTTACCACCGAAATTCGAATTCGTAAATCTTTCCATTATGAAATGGCAAACCTTACTAAAGAGAAAAGTCAAAAGAGCGGCAAGAAATATGGCGTCGTTTGCTGTCCCTGTCGCTCTACTTTTGTAGCGTCCCATTTGAAAAACTCTTTATAAAAATAAAACATAAGAGAAAAAAATATATATATAACAGATATTAAATATTATTTTTTTTTAATGAAGAAAAAAAAAGAAAAAAAATATGAAAAATAAAGAAAAAAGGAAAATAAAAAAAATCAGGGGTAAAATTTAATTTTATCTAACATTCGCTGGATTGTGTACAAAATAAAAACACACTTATATTTGGTTTTAACTAGTATTATTTCAACTAGTATTATTTAACTTTATTTAATTAAATAACAACTTAAAGAATAATCACTTATATCAACTGTTGAGTTTCTACAATTTAGCTTTACAATGTTCACTCACGAGACGCACTATTTCACTATCAAATCACAACTGAAGTGAAGTAACTCTGATGCGGCTCCCTTATATACTGCATGCATCAGTTCGACACGTTTCGACAAGCTTCGACTTGTTTCAAGAACCTTCTACTCGTTTCGTGAATGACGCATGCTATTGGCATCTCATTCGCACTCATGTGTTTTAATGCGCTGATCTTCCGTCTCTTTCTCACACACTGTCTCAGTGCGCTGAATGATCTTTCGTCTCTTTCTAATACATGCTTAGTGCGCTGAATTATCTTGCGTCTCATTAATAATTGTTGATTGCTTGCACTATGGGGCAAATTACATATTTTCGTAACACTACCCTCCACCTAAATCTGTTCTTCCCGAATAGATGTTAATCCTCTCTCTCTCTCTCTATACGGCGCCAACCTTTCTAAATGTACTACTTTCATTTTTCGTCTAACACCCGCAGTATTCTGAATCCGATACACTACATCATTAATTCTTTTAATTATCTCATATGCTCCTTCCCATTGTATTTGTAACTTAGGGGATAAGCCTTTCTGCCTTTGTGGCAGAAAGGCTCCTTCCGTAAATCCCTCTGAATTTGTGCGCAAGTCGTATCTGGCCTTCATCTTATCACCCTCAAATTGTGTACGCTGCCTTACAAACTGATGCACTTCGTTAATTTCTTCTCTTTTCCTGGAAACATAACCGTGAATAGGAATTCCAGTTGAAGGACTCGCACCAAACTTTAAATCCGCAGGTAATCTTAAGTTTGTTCCAAAAACAATTTTAGATCGTGAAGCTGCTGTGGTATCATGATCCGTCGTCCGATAAGTCATAAAGAATAATGGTATGTGTGTATCCCAATCTTTTTGATTTTTATCAACCACTTTTCTGAGATACTCATCCTAAGTCCGATTGAATCTCTCTACCATGCCATCAGATTGCGGGTGCAATTGCGTTGTTCGTGTTTTGTGTATGTTAAGGACTTTGCATACTTCTTTAAATACAGCAAACTCAAAATTTCTTCCTTGATCTGAATGCAATTCCAACGGTACTCCAAAACGGCTTACCCAGTTGTTAACAAATGCATCCGCAACTGTTGTGGCTTCTTGATTTGGCATGGGTACACTTCAGGTCACTTGCTGAAGTAGTCAAAGCACATACTTATTACCCGCATCAGTGATTGGAAATGGTCCGGCGACATCCATGGTGGTGCTCCCACGTTGTACTGATGCATCCTGCCCCGACTTCTGACTGTTGGTCCTTTTGCTGGTACACATTGCGGACAACTGCGGATCCAATGGGCGATTAAATCTTGACATCCAACCCAATAAAAACGTTTCTTTACCTTCTCCACCGTTTTGCCCAAGTGTCCTCCACTTGATCCACCATGGTATTCCGCGAATATCTCTTTTGTTTTTGACTTAGGAACAACAATCAAACTTCGAGCGGACATGCCATCTTCACTTTCCCATACACGATATAGGCAACCATCTTGTAGCTTTAAGCTCTGCCACTGAGCCCAGTACGCCTTAGTTATTGGGCTGTCGGAAGCTATCTCTTCCCATGGTGGTTTTCTTTGCTGTTCCTTAAACATCATGATTTTTGTAAGATCGGGATCACTCTTTTGGTCGATTTGAATTTGTTCCGGAGTCCATTTATCATCGGGTGAAACATTCAGCAGACGAATGTCAATTATGTTTTCTTTTCCTTCTGCTCTTAAACAATGTCTGCATTCAAGTTTACACGGTCGTCGGGACAGAGCATCTGCATTTCCATGATGACCTCCTTTACGATGTTCGATGGTGAAATCGTAGCTCTGTAATCGTTCTATCCAACGCGCAATTTGGCCTTCTGGGTCTTTGAACTGAAGTAACCATCGTAGTGCTGCGTGATCGGTTCTCAAGTGAAACTGTTGTCCGTACAGATACTTATGAAAATTGTTCACACTTTCAATAACAGCAAGAAGCTCCCTCCTGGTGACACAGTAATTTCGCTCGGGCTTGGACAATGTTTTACTGTAGTATGCGATCACTTTTTCCTGCCCATTGATCACTTGAGAGAGAACTCCGCCTATTCGGTATCCACTTGCATCCGTGTCAAGTACAAATTTCACCTGGAATTGGATACGCAAGAAGTGGTGCCGAGCACAGTAATTCTTTCAATTTCAAAAACGCTTTTTCTTGATCATCGGCCCATTGAAAAGCTCGGTTCTTTCTTGTTAACGCGTGAAGACTACTTGCAACATTGGCAAAACCCGGAACAAATCGCCTGTAGTATGTACATAGCCCCAAGAAACTCCGTAGGCCATGTGGGTCATGTATGTTCCATTAACCGCTCGAATGTTGCTGGGGCATTGCACAGTCCAATTGGCATTACCAGAAATTGCCATAGTCCATCGCCAGTACTAAATGCAGTCATCTCCCGATCGTTCTTATCGATTTCTACTTGCCAGTAACCGCTTTGCAAGTCCACCGTTGAAAACCACTTAGCATTATATCGTGTATCCAAGGTGTCATCGATTCTGGGCAGTGGATAACTATCTTTCTTGGTGACATCATTAAGTTTTCGGTAATCAACGCAGAACCGAGTACTACCGTCCTTCTTTTTCACCAATACTACTGGTGAACTCCATGGACTCTCAGATGGTTCCACCACGCCACTTGTGTGCATTTCTTCAACCAAATGTGATACTACGTCTCTTTTCGCAAATGGTACCCTTCTTGGTGCTTGACGAATTGGGTTAGAATCACCAGTGTCTATTCGATGTTTTACAATGGCAGTTCTGCCGTCCTGTTGGCCCTTTTCAGCAAATATATACCGATATTTGTCAATTAACTGTTGCACTTGACTCTTTTCTTTGGTAGCCAAATCCTGCGTCCACTCTTTTATAAACTTGTGAGTAGATTGTTTGTTTATTTGCGGTGTGACATAGTCCTTTGATGTATTTGACTCGCAATTGGTTATGGGAGTCAGATCTTGCCCCGCAGAACTGACTCGTTTTAGTTTAAAGATTGATTAAAATTTACGTTATTTTGGACATGATCCTGGGTTTCTTCATGTCGGGGTTCATTTGCAAATGGATTCATAGAGCGCTTGCGTTTTTTACGACAATCACGTGCCATATGCCCATATGTATCACAGTTGTAGCATTTACCTTTAAATTGGGTGTCTCGGTTGGCAGCAGAGTAATCTGGTTTAGCTCCACTT
Source organism: Dryomyza anilis (assembly GCA_951804985.1). Lineage (NCBI taxonomy): Eukaryota > Metazoa > Arthropoda > Insecta > Diptera > Dryomyzidae > Dryomyza > Dryomyza anilis. The sequence goes on from OX638135.1 coordinate 33,986,553, forward strand.
TTTAACGCTTGGCAAATTACCTGAAGTAGGTCTTCGTTCTCCACATCTAGTTTACGGACCTTTGGCGCTGGGCGTCACAACGTAGTTGCTGTCTCCTGTGTTAGCGCTGTGGTTACAGTTTCCGTAAATGTCACTTTCGGCATTGTCACTGTGGCACCTCTTGTTTCCGGATCACGTATGCCGTCAACGAAGGCTTCGATCTTGCACTTTTCTATGAAATCACTCGTTGAATCTGCATACGACAAATGCGCAAGCCTCTCGACGTCCGCTGCATACGCCTGCAATGTTTCACCACTTCTTTACATTCGGCACTTTAGTTCCATTCTGTAGATTTGCTTCATGTGATCACTGCCGTATTTTCGTTGCAGTGCAGACATAACCGCTAAATAACTGTTTCGATCACTTTCTGGGATAGTCTGCAATACTTCGGCTGCGCATCCTCTTAGCGCCACGATAAGTGCGGCTACGCTGTCCTAATTGTTCCATCGATTACTTACAGCCGTGGTCTCAAATTGCAGCTTGAAAATGTTGAACGCTGTGGTTCCATCGTAAATCGGCGATTTTAGCCTCGTACCAGTAACAACATGCTGTGTAGGTCCACTTATCTGTAGTAAACTGATATATTCTTGTATTTTCTGTAGCTTTTTGTCGAAACCATTTTTCAACTTTTCAAATTTGTCATCAATTTTTACTTGATGTTGGTTTGAATTCTCTAGAAGTTTCTGTTCCATTTTGCTGGAATTTTCTTGTAGTTCCGTTTTAAATTGATTTGAATTTTCTTGAATTTTCTGTTCCATTTTGATGGAATTTTCTTGTAATTCTGTTTTAAGTTGATTTGAATTTACTTGAAGCAGTTTTGAATTTTCTAGAAGTTTCTGTTCCATTTTGTTGGAATTTTCTTGAAGTTCTGTTTTAAGTTTTTCTTCAATCCGGTTCGAATTTTCTAGAAGCTGTTGTTGTATAGCTCCGAGCAACTGGCTCATATCAAAACTTTGGGACTGTAATTTTTGCTCCGTGTCCACATTTTTCGATGACGCTGGTGCAGCTTCCACTTCAAACTCGTGCTCTGCGAGGTCAATGCCTTGGATCTCTAATTCTTCCATTAAACGCTTTTGTAGCTCTACTTTCGTACCCACAGTTGGAAGATTATGAATCGCCAGCTCCTTCTTTAGATGGTCGACTTTAAGTTGTTCGAATTTAACCATTTTGTATCACAATCCACTTCTGACACCAATGTTACGAAAATTCGGTCTACGGAAAACTGTCCTGCAAGTTCGTATCGCTGGATTGTGTACAAAATAAAAACACACTTAAATTTGGTTTTAACCAGTATTATTTCAACTAGTATTAATTAACTTTATTTAATTAAATAACATCTTAAAGAATAATCACTTATATTAACTGTTGAGTTTCTACAATTTAACTTTACAATGTTCACTCACGAGACGCACTATTTCACTATCAAATCACAACTGAAGTGAAGTAACTCTGATGCGGCTCCCTTATATACTGCATGCATCAGTTCGACACGTTTCGACAAGAACCTTCTACTCGTTTCGTGAATGACGCATGCTATTGGCATCTCATTCGCACTCATGTGTTTTAATGCGCTGATCTTCCATCTCTTTCTCACACTGTCTCAGTGCGCTAAATGATCTTCCGTCTCTTTCTAACACATGCTTAGTGCGCTGAATTGTCTTGCGTCTCATTAATTATTGTTGATTGCTTGCACTATGGGGCAAATTTCATCTTTTCGTAACAATATATATATGTATATATATATATATATATATATATATATATATATATAAATATATATATATTTATATATATATATATATATATATATATATATATATATATATATATATATATTTATATATATATATATATATATATATATATATATATATATATATATATATATATATACATATATATATATATATTTATATATATATATATATATATATATATATATATATATATATTTATATATATATATATATATATATATATATATATATATATATATATATATATATATATATAAAAATTGTTGAATTTATTATATATATAATAAATTCAACAATTTTTGAAAAAATTTAAAATAATAAATATATGTATATACAATATATTTAATTTATATATTTATAAAAAAAAAATTATATGAAATAATTTTTTTTTAATTTTACGTATTGAAGGGGATTGAGGCCGCTGCATTGAGTCCCTCCGCATATAAGACGACGATCTTAGCCATTGGTCTAAGGACATAATACACTAAAATTACACTAAAGTTAGTGCTACAGCTTTTGTGTAATATAAGAACTTGGGCCGATCTCTCTCACAATTTTGAGCTGTGCGTGTTACATTTGTACTCAAAGTGGTGGTACCTACAGTTAGTTGCCGAATTCGAAGGGCGGGTGAGAGCTTTTCATAGGCAATGTTTTACTCTCGTAGGTTTGCCATTTACTGCCGAGAGGTTTTTTTTTTTTTAATGTGGGATAAAAAATAGAGCCACAGCATTCAGACAGGGTTATATCCATTGTGCTGTGACCCAGTTCCCTGGTTTTTAATGATACTTCTTAGATTCATTATTGAATCTAAGAAGGTTGTTGTGTGATAGAGAGTGAAGCTGATCCTCTCTCATCACGTCTGTGCCAAAGATCTGCCTTATAATTCAAGAAAATGCTGGATAGTCACAGAGATAGTGCTCTGTGGTGCCAGTTTCTTCGTAGCAGGCAGAACAAAAGGCGCTTTCGGCCAGGCCGATTGCGTTCATGTGTTTTTCACATGCGTTGTGTCCCGTTAGAAGTCCCGTCAGTTTTCTGCACTCCTTTCTACTTAAGGAAAGTAGAAATGAGGCCGATCTCACTCAGCCATCTGCTCTTGTGTGCGGAGGCGACCCAAGAGCTGATGACGAATTTTCCCGTAGATGCAGGTAGTCCAACCACAGGTTCTGGTCCAAGTAGATTATCCTCAGATCCAGCACGCGCTAGTTCGTCTGATGTTTCATTGCCCGAAACTCCTTTATGGCCCGGCACCCAAATCAGTTTCAGTGTATTGTATTTACCAACACAATTGAGACGTGATCTGCATTGACGTACAATTTTGGATGTGATGACCTGGTTGTTCAAAGCCATAAGAGCAGCCTGACTATCGCTGCAAACTGATATAGCCCTGTGCCATCTATTATCCGCAAAGTAGTCCATAGCCATAAGTATAGCATAGACTTCGGCTTGAAATACCGAGGCATTGTCGCCTAAGGCGAAGTGAAGTCTGCTGTCATCCGGTTCCACAAACACTCCAGCACCAGATCCATGATCGGTTCTGGAGCCGTCTGTGAAAATGCGGTGTGTCCCTCTACCTGGCTCACAGTCAGACGTTAGCCAGTCTTGAATGTCAGGTTGGCAGACCTCAAAATTTCGTCTTGGTAATATTTCTGTTATCATTGCATCAGAGGGCTTCTCCAGTAGACAGGTGTCTAATGGAGTGTCAAATGCAATGTCAGAGTTATTCCAGGGAACATTAAACCAGAAACCACCTCGTTTTAGTCTCCAGCAGCCTTTCATGGCTTCGCCTCTGATGAAGATGTCAGGTGGTGGTAGGTTTAAGATTGCATTCATTGCTGGACCAGGTGTAGTGGGAAAGGCACCCGTAACACCCAGACACACGGTTCTCTGAATCTTGGCAAGACTAGTTGTCACGCATTTTCGCGACAGCTTGTTCCACCAGACTACCGATGCATATGATATCATCGGTCTTATCATTGCCGTGTAAATCCATAAGGTTTTTCAAGTAATTTAAATATCTTAAAATCAATCTTTTTCTTGCCACAGATTCGAATAAAAGAAAAGCGAAGAAACGAAGCAGAGTGGTAGCATATTTGAAAACGAGGCAGGACACACTAAACGCAAACTTGTTGTTATACCAAATACAAGTAGGTTGCAATGATTGAATGTTTACAATTGCCACAATTGTCAAATACAAGATGCAAATAACACGATCCAAAATGGACCTTGAAAATTGCCACAATTGCTAGATTCTAGATGTAAAATGGTTTTCTGATATCAACAATTCGGTAATCTAGAATATCCTACATAATGCGACATGAGCACCAAGACGATTCAAAAATTTGTTTGACAAGATCGCAGAGAAAAAAAAATGAAACACTCATCTCGTACATATCGACAATCGAGTCAACGGGACAAAACTCTCCTGAACGATTTAGAATCCAAAGTATTATCATGACGATGTCCACTGGAGATAGCACCGTTTGCAAATTCCACAAGAACCATCGAAGCCCAACAGACCCAACGCACCACATACAACGAACCATTGAAGATGAACTAGGCAAGTCCGTCCCAGCACACAGACGAACAAGAGGACAAATCTGGTCCAACAGTAGGGCATATAAAAGTCACTCATGTTTTTTTTTTACACCTCTCCAAACCAAATATAAAATAAATATAATTATTTTTAAAATACCAATAAACACACAAAGATTCAATACACATACAAAACACATATAAATAAAATAATTTACATAAGTTTATCTATATACATATATATATATATATATATATATATATATATATATATATATATATATATATTTATATATATATATATATATATATATATATATATATATATATATATATATATATATATATTGTCACGAAAAGAGGTAATTTGCCGCACTGTGCAAGCATTCAACAATAATAAATGAGACGCAAGACAATTCAGCCCACTAAGCAATGTGTTAGAAAGAGACGGAAGAACATTCAGCGTACTGGGATATGAGAAAGAGAGGGAAGATCAGCGCATTAAAACTCATGAGTGCGAATGAGATGCCAGTAGCATGCGTCATTCACGAAACGAGTAGAAGGTTCTCGAAACAAGTCGAAGCTTGTTGAAACGTGTCGAACTGATGCATGCAGTATATAAGGGAGCCGCATCTGAGGTACTTCACTTGAGTAGTGATTGTAAAGTGGTCGAGTGCAACTCGTGTGATAAATGTCAAGTTAAATTGTGGACATGCAGCAGTTGTTAGAATTTGTTATTAATAAAGTTGTTTATTAAAGTGAATTAATAAAGTTAATTGTTGTAATTTAAACCAAACATAAGAGTGTTTTTATTTTGTACACAATCCAGCGATACGAACTCGTAGAACAGTTTTCCGTAGACTGAATTTTCGTAACATTGGTGACAGAAGTGGGATTGTGATACAAAATGGTTAAATTCGAACAACTTAAAGTCGACCAGCTAAAGAAGGAGCTGGCGATTCATAATCTTCCAACTGTAGGTACGAAAGTAGAGCTGCAAAAGTGTCTAATGGAAGAATTAGAGAACCAAGGCATTGACCTCGCAGAGCACGAGTTTGAAGTGGAAGCTGCAACAGCGTTATCGAAAAGTGTGGACACGGAGCAAAAAGTACAGTCCCAAAGTTTTGATATGAGCCAGTTGCTCGGAGCAATACAGAAACAGCTTCAAGAAAATTCAAATCAACTTAAAACAGAACTACAAGAAAATTCCATCAAAATGGAACAGAAACTTCTAGAAAATTCAAAACAGCTCCAAGAAAATTCGAACAGAATGGAACAGAAACTTCAAGAAAATTCCAGCAAAATGGAACAGAAATTTCTAGAAAATTCGAAACAGTTTCATGAAAATGCCAACAAAATGGAACAGAAGTTTCAAGAAAATTCCAATCAACTTAAAACAGAACTTCTGGAAAATTCTAACTAACATCAAGTAAAAATGGAGCAACAGATGCAGGAACATTCGAAACAGCTTCTGGAAGTTTCTAATACACTTCATGGCAAAATTAATGAGCTTGAAGCGCATATAAATAATGTTGATGAGAAATATCAAGACATCGACAAAGAGCTTCAGGAAATAAAGAAAGATTTGCACGTGTTGCAGATAATTGGACCTACACAGCATGGTACGAGGCTAAAATCGCCGATTTACGATGGAACCACAGCTTTCAACATTTTCAAGCTGCAATTTGAGACCACGGCTGTAAGTAATCGATGGAACAATGAAGACATGGTAGCAGCGCTTATTGTGGCACTGAAAGGAGGAGCAGCCGAAGTTTTGCTGACAGTTCCAAAAAGTGACATAAACAGTTATACAGCGGTCAAGGGTGCATTGCAACGAAAATACGGCAGTGACCACATGGCACCTATTTACAAAATACAGCTGAAGTTCCCAAGGCAAAATAATTGCGTATCGTTGCAGGAATATGCTGCGGATGTTGAGAGACTTGCACATTTGGCGTATTCCGATTCAGCCTGTGATATCTTGGAAATGTACAAGATAAATGCATTCGTTTATGGCATACGGGATCCTGAGACAAAACGGACAACAATGACAAACCCAAAGGTGACATTTATGGAAACGGTCACCACAGCGCTTACGCAGGAGATAGCGTCTACATTGTGCCGACCAGCGACGGAGACACGTGTACAAGATTAGGAGAGAGAAAATGTATGTCAAGGAGTAAGTAGAGCGTCCAAAGCCAGCGTTAAATCCGAACATTATGTTGCCAACGGAAACAAACAATTGAAAGGTAAATGCTACAATTGCGGAAAATATGGGCATATGGCACGCGACTGTCGTGAAAAACGTAAATTTGTAATTGTGCAACCACCATAGAGATACAGACCAGAAAAGAGATCTGAAGATAGTCCGAATAACACCTGTTGCCATCTTGGAAATTCAGGCACTGTGTCGGCACGAGTGTGTACAATGGAATCCGGAGAATGCCGGAGAGAAGATGAAAAAACGAACATAATTCACATTCTTTCATTGGGTGTCGTGCCAGATGATCAATGGAGTCTAGAGCAAATACGAAATGATCAAAAGATGGACCCCGACATCGCAAAAATTCGGACGTTCAAGGAACAACAAAGAAAACCATTATGGAAAGAGTTAGCATCCAACAGTCAAATAAGCAGGGCTTACTGGGCGCAGTGGCAAAGCCTGAAGCTACAAAATGGTTGTTTGTACCGTGTGTGGGAAAGTGAAAATGGCAGATTTGCACGAAATTTGATTGTTGTTCCCAAGTCAAAAATAAAAGCCATAGTACTGAAATGCCATTGTGGAACCAATGAATGTCACTAAAGCATTACTAAAACGATTGAAGAAGTCAGGAAACATTTCTATTGGGTCGGATATCAGAAGTCAGCCGCCTACTGGATTCACAGATGTAAGCAATGTGTATCCGCAAAAAGAACAGCCGTCAGGAGTTGTGGTAAGACGAATCAATACAACATAGGAGGACATTGCGAAGGTACTGCCATGGATGTGAAAAATCCGATTTCAAAAAGTGTTTTGGGCAAGAAGAAAAGTGAAGACCAAGACGAGTTGCTTCAGTCTTTAAGGCAGAGTATACAAATTGCAAGTGATAAGATGAAGTCCCGATACGACTGGAGAACAAACTCTGAGGGATTTAAGGAAGGAGATCTGGTCATGCTTTGTAGCCCGCCACGAGTGAAATTGACAAATCCAAAATTACAAACACACCGGGAAGGACCATACAAGATAATTAAAAGAATTAACAATGTCGTGTATCGGATTCAGAATACTGCAGGCGTTAGACGAAAAATGAAATTGGTACATTTAGAAAGGTTGACGCCGTATAGAGAGAGGAGTATTAACATCTGTTCGGGACGAACAGTTTTAGGTGGAGGGCAGTGTTACGAAAAGAGGTAATTTGCCCCACTGTGCAAGCATTCAACAATAATAAATGAGACGCAAGACAATTCAGCGCACTAAGCAATGTGTTAGAAAGAGATGGAAGATCATTCAGCGTACTGGGAAATGTGCGAGAAAGAGAGGGAAGATCAGCGCATTAAAACTCATGAGTGGGAATGAGATGCCAATAGCATGCGTCATTCACGAAACGAGAAGAAGGTTCTCGAAACAAGTCGAAGCTTGTCGAAACGTGTCGAACTGATGCATGCAGTATATAAGGGAGCCGCATCTGAAGTACCTCAGATGCGGCTCCCTTATATACTGCATGCATCAGTTCGACACATTTCGACAAGCTTCGACTTGTTTCGAGAACCTTGATTAGTGATTGTAAAGTGGTCGAGTGCAGCTCGTGTGATAAATGTCAAGTTAAATTGTGGACATGCAGCAGTTGTTAGAATTTGTTATTAGTAAAGTTGTTTATTAAAGTGAATTAATAAAGTTAATTGTTATAATTTAAACCAAACATAACAGTGTTTTTATTTTGTACACAATCCAGCGATACGAACTCGTAGAACAGTTTTCCGTAGACTGAATTTTCGTAATTATATATATTAATTATCATTCAATCACAAGTATTAACTCGGTTAAATTATCATAATAAGTATTAACAGTTTAAAAAGTATTAACAGTATAAAAAGTAAAAAAGATATTAAAAATTCGTATAAAAAAAAGAAGAAAAAAATAAATTTTATAGATAACTTGAGAAAAAATAAACATATTACATTTGTTTAAATAACATAGTATCATTATTATCATCATATTAAAATATGCATATTATCGTTATTATTCTTAATATTATTCTAATATTAAGTCTAAGAAAACATCATTGCTCTATATTCAAAAATATTCCTAAGATATCTAGTAAAAAATTATTATTATTCTTAATATTAATAATAATTTATTTTCCATAAGGGGAAAAAACAGCAACATGTTCATAGCATTTCCAAATTATTAGGCAAAGCGCTAAAGCTTTGCTTAGACCACACCTCTTTCAGGTTAGCTTTCACAATTAACAGAAGCTTGCAATATTTTGGCAAAGCACTAAAGCTTTACTTAGAACACACCTCTTTCTAGTTTGCTTGCACAGTTAACAGAGGCTTGCAATACAATTTTCCATTGCATAATTTTGGGTCTATGTTAAAATAAGCAAAGCAGCGGTTCTCCAACAATTATACTATTGCGCAATTGCTGTCAGCCAAAACTGCAAGTCGGACTTTCTTCAAAAGTCACGTACACCAAAATTGAGTGAAAGTGAAAATTCACTAGAACATTATGAAAATAGAATTTCAGAAAAGCTTGCAACGAAGGTATTGTTAAGACCTTTCGTTGCAATTTAAAAGATTGTAGTTTAACCAACCTCAAGCGGAGGTAGTTTAATAATAAAAGTGCTATTATTTTGAAATTAAAAGTGTTTGAATTTAAAAAGTGAAAAGTCATAAACACAGATTAAATATATCAGGAAACAACTTTACAACAGTTTGAACATATTGATGTTTAAAAACAAACATAAAAGAAATTGGATTTAAATAAATGTCTTCTTCCAACATTCTTCTTGTATATGAAGTTGGCACTCGTTGATCAGAATTTTCTACCTACGTCTCTTTTGTCGTCGTTTAAAGTATGTATTGGGTCATTTTAAACATACTGATGTTTAAAAACAAACAATAAAATTAATTTAAATGTAAATAACAGCACTCTTCTTGTATACAAAGTTGAAACTCGATGATCGGCATTTTCTGCGTACGTGTCTTTTGTTGTTCTTTGAGAAAACGTGTTCTTATCGGTAATAAATATACAAAATGTGTTACAAAACGTACAAATAGTAACAAAGTATAATATGTAATTTATTAGTGCAGTATATAATTTCTAAATCTAATGTGAAAAAAATCACAACTAAAAAATCAGTATTTCGATTAGTAGTATGTTTGCGCCATGAGGATCATTTTTTAACAGAGGTGTTGTTAGTTTATTTCAATAGGAATCATTTTTTAACAGAGGTGTTGTTAGTGTATTTCAATTGGGATCATATTTTATCAAAAGCGTTCTAATTGTTTTCATAGGAAGTATTTTTTAAGATGTAAGATGATCATATTTTATCAAAAGCATTCTAATAATTTCCATACGGAGTATTTTTAAAATGTGTGGATCATATTTTATCAAAAGCGTTCTAATTGTTTTCATAGAGAGTATTTTTTAACATGGGAAAGTATTACGTTTGCGCCGGTTCTGTCTCAATGGGTTCCATGGAGTCATAAGGCGCCATGAGGATCATTTTTTTAACAGAGATGTTGTTATTGTTTTCAATAGGGATCATTTTTTAACAGAGTAGTTGTTAGTGTATTTCAGTTCGGATAATTTTTTTCAATAGGGAACATTTTTATAACAGAATAGTTGTTAGTGTAATTTCAGGTGTATTATATGCATAATATATACCTTACATGTGTTGTTAATGTTGATACATGCATAAATATTATGTGTATGTTATGAAGGCATGCAGCCGTAAAGAGTAAATTTGCAACTCATATTGTTGTTGGGATAATTATTTCGGAGTAAGCATTTTTAATGGGAATATTTTTAAATGTACATATATGTACGTATTAATTTTTGTTGTTGTCATATGTTATTGAAGGAATTAAAATTTCAGTTTTATACTTGATGGTTTATTCTGCATGATCATCAAGAGAGTTGAGGAACAAAGGGTTCAATTTGAAACTTTGTTGAGGAACTAAGATTGTAATTTAAAACTTGGTTATATGAATGAATGAATGTTATTATTAGACATATATTTTTTTTGGTGGATAATTTTTTTGTTATAAACAGGAAAATGCACTTCTGTATTTTTAAACAACATTTTTTGTGGGATAAAAATAGAGTCTTAGCACTCAGACAGGGTTATATCTATTGTGCTGTGACCCAGTTCCCTGGTTTTTAATGATACTTCTTAGATTCATTACTGAATCTAAGAAGGCTATTGTGTGATTAAGAGTGAAGCTGATCCTCTCTCATCACGTCTGTGCCAAAGATCTGCATTCTAATTCTAGAAAATGCTGGTAATCACAGAGATAGTGCACTGTGGTGCCAGTTCCTTCGTAGCAATCAGAACACAAGGCGCTTTCAGCCAGGCCGATTGCGTTCATGTGTTTTTCACATGCGTTGTGTCCCGTTAGAAGTCCCGTCAGTTTTCTGCACTCCTTTCTACTTAAGGAAAGTAGAAACGAGGCCGATCTTTTGGTTATCGTCGGTGTCATGAGCTTGGAGAATCTGCATTTCGTCTCATTCAGCCATCTGCTCTTGTGTGCAGAGGCGACCCAAGAGCTGATGGCGAGTATAAAATTTACTAATTTTGTAATAATATTTCTTAAAAAATATAAATTTGGTTTTGACGCGTGCGTCGTGTGATTTTGTGGTTTTTCCGTGGGAAAATTGTGGTTTTGAAGCGTGAGTCGTGTGATTTTGTGGTTTTTTCATGGGAACATTTTGGGTTTGAAGCGTGCGTCGTGTGATATTGTGGTTTTTTCGTGGGAAAATAATGGTTTTGAAGCGTGCGTCGTGCGATTTTGTGGTTTTTCCGTGGGAAAATAATGGTTTTGGCACGTGCGTCGTGCGGTTTTGTGATTTATGTTGTTTTTTGTGGGAAAATAATGTTGCGATTTTGAGATTTGTCGCGTTTGTCGTAGTTGACGACAGTTTGTTGACTTATCTCCTAGGCCGAAAGCGCCTTGTTTTCTGATTCTATCTCTGTGACTACCAGCTTTTTCTAGAAATGTATATTGCAACTCATAGAAGAAAGACATAATTGTAAAGAATTGAGCATACCACATCAGGACTAACGCCCATAAAATTATTAATCGAGAAACAGTAAACAAGCATTTAACAAGGCTTACATCTGTATTTAATGAGCGTATAGAATCATTTCTATACAAAAATAACAATGTGGATTTATTGAATCCCGAAGTGTTTTTAGATAACGCTAAAAATATTGTTATACAAGCTCTCGAAGATATGTTACAGAAACACATAAACATTCAATTCAATATAGAATTATTTGGTGAATATGTGAAAATGTGTGACAATGAGATGACAATTGATATAAAATCTCATCAAACAAAAATGGTTTTACTTCAACAATCCACAGATTTGAACTCCATTTTTGATGAAAAATGTAATGATTTAATTACAAAAATGTCAGAGTTTCAAGAACGTGACAGCGGTTGGACTCTCATCAGAATTTTACATTTAGAGATTAATATTAATCAATACAAGCCAATAAAAATTTCTCAATATATTCGATTACCGAAAAATTTATTGAATAAACATGCTTGTATAAATATACAAAATTCTGATGAATGTTGTTTTATATGGGCAATGATATCAGCCTTGTATCCTGTCATTACTCTTCCACACAGATGTTCGAGTTATAATGTAGAGAATATAAACTCCTCAATAATACATTTGGAGAATGTAAAACTCTCAATTTTGAAGGACTTCACTTTCCGTTGAAAGTGAAAGATGTAAACATTTTTGAGGAAAATAATCTCGAAATAAGCGTCAATGTCTTTGGATATGATGAAGACATTAAGAGTATAGTTGGGCCATACTATTTCACAAAGGAGGAGAGGAGTATTCATATAAATCTTCTTCTGCTCCAGGAAAGTGATAAATTTCCCTACATTTGGATTGAGAACATTTCTAGGTAAATATTATATTATATCTATAATGTTGAGAGCATTTTAAATAATTTGTTTTGTTTTTATTTTCAGACTTTTGCGGAGTCAATTAACAAAGTCAACAAGGGAAATGTTATTATGTAAAATTTGTTTACAAAATTTTGACTCTAACTGTAAACTACAACGGCACAAAGACGAATGTAACATAATTGTTACAAAGGTACCAGATGTAGAAACTGGTAAGGTTTCATTTAATAATTTTAATCATAAGTTAGACGTTCCTTTTGTAGTATATGCGTATTTTGAATGTTTTCTAACACCAGAAAACACTCAAAATTCGGATTCAATAAGAACAGTTCAGAGCCACATTCCGTGCGCATATAGTTATTATGTTAAGTGAAGTTTTAATAATTCTTTAGATAAGTTTAGAATATATCCAGGTGAAGATGCACCTATTAATTTTATTACAACCTTAGTTAGCGATGTTAAAGAAATTTATAATAATTACTTAAGTAAAATTAAACCAATAAATTTCCTCACACCATTAGAGTTAGATATTCAAAATAAAAGCACTAACTGTCATATTTGTGAAAAACCTTCTGGAGATGACGAGTAGCAGATCATTGTCATTTAACTGGAAAATATCGAGGACCAGCACATAATGATTGTAATTTAAATTTTAAAATTGCTAAATTCATCCCAATCTTTTTCCACAATCTTTCTTCATACGATTGCCATTTATTTATTAAAGAACTTTCACCGATTCCTGGTTGAATAAACGTAGTACCAATAAATAATGAAATATATGTTGCAGTCTCAAAACACATACATTTCGATGATAGTGATAGCGTTGAACTAAGGTTTTTTGATTCCTTTAGATTTATGGCTTCTAGTCTATCAAGCTTAGCCAATAATTTACAAAACAGAGATTTTTAAATTTTACGATCTATGTTTAACGATGATGTTGAATTCAAACTCTTGAAGCAAAAAGGTATATTTCCTTATGACTATTTTGATACAATGGAACGTCTTCAAGAGGAATGTTTACCTCCGAGGGAAAAGTTCTTTAATAAATTAATCAATGAAGAATGTAGTGTTGCTGATTATGAACATGCTCAAAAAGTATGGACAACTTTTAATTGTACAACACTACATGATTACTTAGAATTTTACCTTAAAACAGATGTTTTACTTCTTACTGATGTTTTTGAAAATTTTAGAAAAATATGTAAATCGATTTATAATCTTGATGCTTGTCAATTTTATGCAGCTCCCGGACTATCTTGGGGAGCAATGTTAAAGTATATAAAAATTGAATTAGAACTGCTAACAGACAATGATATGATTAAATTCATTAAAAAAGTAATAAGGGGAGGTATTGTACAATGTTCCAATAGACATGTTAAAGCAAATAATAAATATATGGAAGATTTTGATGTTACAAAAGATTCCTCCTACAAAACATGGTATAGATAATGCCTTACCGTTTTGTTCAGAAAATAAAAAAAGTCCGATCGGTAAACATTAGAAACTTATAATCGATTTAAATAATAAATCAAATTATATCATTCATTATGTAAGCTTACAACAATGTTTACAAAATGGAATTAAACTTAAATTTTTTTTTAGAATTTTGAAATTTGAACAATCACCATGGTTAAAATAATATATTGATTTAAATACTTTACATAGAACGCAAGCTAAAAATGATTTTGAAAAGAACTTTTTCAAGTTATTAAATAATGCTGTCTATGGTAAAACTATGGTGAATGTAGATAAGAGGAAAGATGTTAAAATTGTTTGCGAATGGGAAAGTAGAGGAAAAAGCTTCGGGGCTAAAAGCTTAATTGCTAAACCCAATTTTCATAGCGCTACAAAATTTACCGAAAATATGGTAGCAATACAACTGAATAGAATACATACCCTATATGATAAACCAATTTATATAGGGTTTGTAGTTCTTGAACTCTCAAAATGGAAAATGTATGATTTTCACTATGATTATAAGCATTCAAAATTTAGAGAGAACTTAAGTTTATGCTATATGGATACTGACTCTTTCATCTATTCAATTAAGACTGAAGACTTTTATATTTATTTTTGTTTTTGTTCATAATTGTAATATATTGGTGGCTTAAAATAATTAATGAGTTCTAATGGGGGTTGCAAATTGCCAAAGCTGTAAATATTCGTTATAGTTTTTATTTTTATAATAAGCTACCCAATGAGTACCGGGACCATCAGCATCATCCAAATTGAGAACACCACATTCTTGAGAATATGGTTTCTTTGGTAAACAAACTCGCATAAAAATACCTCTAAAATATTTAATATTTTTAGAGTATTTTCTTAAATCAACATCGGTTAGCGGTCTCCAAGGTAGATTTCTTAATAGTTTTTTGACTGAGGTCGTAAAATCAATCCATAACCCTCTTTATATGGTTTAAGAAATAGACCTTTACCCATAGCAATTGACTCCATATATCTATTGTGACGAGAAGCTTCAGCTAATTGTTCCTTTCCATTTTTTATTTCATTAAAAACTTTTGCAACGGCTGATCCTCCAGAAGCATACCCCCAAGAGCACCTAGTGCTGTTAAAATGGGTATTAGAGGTAAGACTTCACCAATTTTTGGAGCTGGGATTACACGTGGTATGTTTACTTGTGATTTTTTCCGTTTAAAACTTGATTGAACAGCTTTATGCGCTATTTTATATGCATCATTGAATGAATTTGGTTTCTTCTTTATCAACATGTTTACACCCTTTTTAACTACTAACGAAAAGAGTTTCTTTCCATTTACTTTAGGTTTTTTATACTTTTTACGTTTGGTTTTCCTTCCTTTCGATTGACTTTTCTCCATATTTTTCTTAATACCCATTCCAAACTTAACATTTGCTTTCATTGCATTTGTTACGAACCAAGCGTTCGCACGTTCTTTCAAATCACTCTCTTTGGACGTAACTCATGCTCTTTACAAGCTGTATCCAATGGATTAATGCCTTTATCGCCTCTTTCTAAACGTTTTTGAAGCTTTGTTCCTGGTCCACAAAATTGATAACCCGGCAAATGAAGTTCAACTGGCAATGAATTTATGAAGTTGTTTATGATACCGTATCCTCTTTTCAACTGTTTTCGATGTATATTACCCTTATATATTATACCCATTTTTTTCAAAATTATTTTAAAATTTGGTTGTGAGTATAAAAGGTGAATGATGAATTTTAGTATATATACGATTGAATTATGCCCCAATTAATATAATATTCAAAATGAGATTAATTAAACAACGTCTTCAGCTTAATGTTAATAATGCTGACTTATTTAATGATAACGATAAAATAAACAAAATTGTTCACTGTCCACTTTTACCTAATTCAATACGCGCTTTATTTGTTGGACCTTCAAATTGTGGTAAAACAACGTTATGATTAGCCTAATTGTAAATCCAAATGGCTTAAAGTTTAAAAACATATACATATATTCAAAATCTTAAGATATTGCCTTAACGTTCTCAAGGTCCAGCCGGTACAAATTGGGTGTTTTGTACCAACAAATAAAACAACAAACAATTGGCAAAATGCATTGAGTGGCAGATCGTACAGCTGTTTCAGAGGCAGCCAAGCCCCTTCATCAGCGATCTTTCTGTGCAGATTCTACATTTCAAGTCGCATAAGTTTTCCTTCTCCAATAAACACAATAAGAATTATGTGCATTGAAGAAAGAACCAAAAGCAAAAATGTAAAAACTGCATCAACTCAAGATTTTGACAATGTTGTTGTTGCGTGTAGCAATTTTGCTACGTATAGGCTGCAGAGTTTCCACAGAATCAAATACGTAGGCTGCACTTTGTATAAAAAATGGGTTTTTTTATTATTTTTAAAAAATATAAAAAATCCTTTAGATTTTAAACGCCGTGCACTGCGTTAACAATTAATTGTTTTTGTTTTACGACCTGTTTTGATTATTTTAAGATATTGTCTTAACGTGCTCAAGGTCCAGTCGGTACAAATTGGGTGTTTTGTACCAACAAATAAAACAACAAACAATTGGCAAAATGCATTGAGTGGCAGATCGTACAGCTGTTTCAGAGGCAGCCAAGCCCCTTCATCAGCGATCTTTCTTTGCAGATTCTACATTTCAAGTCACCTAAGTTTTCCTTCTCCAATAAACACAATAAGAATTATGTGCATTGAAGAAAGAACCACAAGCAAAAATGTAAAAACTGCATCAACTCAAGATTTTGCCAAAGTTGTTGTTGCGTGCAGCAATTATCAACCAAAATATGAGTATTTAAAGAAACTCATTGAACCGATAAAAGGAAATAATCTATATACGTTCTCAGAAAAGGAAGATGTTATAGACCTAGATAAAGCTAAACCAAATTCAATTTTCATATTTGATGATGTTATTTGTGGTAAACAAAATACTATACGAGAATATTTTTGTATAGTTGTCATAAACAAATTGATTGTTTTTATTTGTGTCAAACTTATACAAAAATTCCTAAACATTTAATACGCGATAATGCAATCATGATTATTATATTCAAACAAGATGAAATGAATTTAAAACATATTTTTAATGATCATATTATTGGAGACATGGATTTCAGAATGTTTAAAAAGATTTGCAATGAATGTTGGAAGGATAAGTATGGTTTTGTTGTGATAAATAAAGATGTTCCTATAAACAAGAGTCGATGTCGAAAAGGTTTTGACAATTTCATCCACATATAATATCACATCACCACCTGTTACAACACAGATCAGTATCAGATATATACCAGATCAGTAACAGATACACATCAGATAAGTATCAGATATATATCAGATCAGTAGCAGATACACATCAGATAAGTAATCATAATAATGAAATAATATCCATTATTGAGGAGTTAAAATAAGCTAACATAATTATATAAAATAAAAATGTATACAAGTATTGATAAATTTGGTCATTGTTCAAGTTAACACCTTACGTTAAGCGTTAACTGCAGTAACACGCGTATCACGCGCAACCAGAACGATGACCGGATCCCATCGTGGGATTGCATACGCAGCAACATGCGCAATCAGAAAAATAACCTGAGCCCATCGTGGGATTGCCGATGCAGCAGTTTCATTTAAGTATAATTTAAGCTATCGAGTAAGAGAATATGGATTGTTACAGTTAGTCAAGTTTGGATATTAAATTAACACGGTCGTGTACGAAATAATATTAAAACAAGTTGGTTTTTATTGGAAAGACCAGGAGCCGCCGTTGAGGCTCCTGGCAAACTATATTTTTTGAGATACCCATTAAGGGTTTAGTTAACTGGCGCCCGAGCAGGGACCGGCCAACAAAAATGTTCAAAAGATTGGCCTTCGTTATAATCCTTTGGATCCTTGTGAATTACCGCGCGGGAGAAAATATATATAGGCATCCGAATACCAAGTTAAGTCAATTAAGACTTAGCCGGTATGAGGATAGTACTTATTTTTATCACTGGAATCCTTAGTTAATTCCCCCGTTCCCATGAGAATACGGAGGGAGAACGAAACGGGACTTCTTAAAACATAGTGAAGCCAATCGTGCCTCAGTAGGAATACTAAACAGGACAACGCGATCCTTCCATGGCCGGTCGCCTTGTAGTGTTTTCCATAAATGCAAAAATATAAAAAAAATCCGGTTCTCTTCTTTTTCAGTATTTTGCAGTGACATTAAAAACGAAAAATAAAATAAACAACATTTTGCAGTGACACGAAAAAAAAAACAAAAAATATAATAAGAATAACAGTGTAAATTAATTTATTTATAAAAAATTAAAAAAAAACATAAAAGATGAATTTTTTTTTTTTATTTTCCTTTTCGAAAGAAATTAAAGATAGAATATTATTAACAAAACTTATTAAAAAGAGAAAAAATGTGTATATAAATTAAAAAAAAAAAAATAATAATAAATAAAAATTTATAAAAACATTTATAAAAATTGCAGCAAAAGGCTGAAGCATACATCGTAAAAAATTAAAAATTGTTTGCAGCAAAAAGCTGAAATATCGAGAAATATATCTTTTAAAGGAAAAAATAATAAATAAATAATTAAAATTGCAGCAAAAAGCTGAAACATATATTCGTAAAAAATAAAAAATTGTTTGCAGCAAAAAGCTGAAAAATATCTAAAAAAAACTGCAGCGAAAAGCTGAAGCATATTTGTAAAAAAAAAAAAAACCAGTTGGGAAGGTAAGATCACATGGGAAATTTTAAAGTAGGTGTAATTATGATAGTTAGGATTATCAAAATTATAGTCGGTCTAAGCCGACTATAAATACCCTACACATATGTGTGGTTACCACTCAAAGTGATATATAGATCACCAAGGTATACGAATCCTGAAAATAACTACAAACATTCAATCGCTGAAGAATTTCCATTCATTTGATACCCATATTTACAAATGGGTAGGTGTACCGAATTTCGATTTTTTTTTTTGTGAACCACAAGTCTTTTCGCCGGAAAACATTATTATCATGTATTTGAGCATGATGTCAATATATATTTGTCCAAAAAAGTTTACCTAAGCACGTATACATAAAAATTGATCTTTATATGTACATTTTATATGAGGTATTTGAACATAAGTGGTCGGATCATAGGTCACAATGGACCGATCTCGCCAATTTTTTCGCACATACAGCGTAGGTATATTAGTAATCTAAGTTATAAGTTTCATTTTTCTAGCTCTTCAATTTTAAAAGTCTTAGGGATTTCAACAGACAGACAGACGGACAGACAGACAGACGGACAGACAGAGGGTCATGCTGATCAAGAATATATATACTTTTCCTTACCGGAGATGCTTCCTTCTGGGTGTTACAAACGGCGTACCAAACTGAATATACCCTTTCACTCTTAGTGTAGGGTATAAAAATTACAGCAAAAAGCTGAAGTATTCTGAAATATATATAAAAAAATTGCAGCAAAAAGCTGAAGCATATTTGTGTAAAAAATAAAATCTCACAGCAAAAAGCTGAAATCTACATTGTACAAAATAAAGAAAAATTAATTGCGAAGGAAATTATATAAGGTAAGTGTGGCCTTGTGCGTCATATTTCAGAGATGCTTAGGGGAATGATATTGAGCTTCCCTCAGAAGGAAACAATGTGGAAGACAGGGTAGAACTTTTACGCGGTAAAATGAATGAAGAGGAGCTGAAAGAAATTTCAAGGCTACCGGACTGCGTAAAAGAGTTACAGATCTTTAAGGGGGATCTGGCTCACTATGTATCCTGGATACATAGTTTAGAGGCAATCCTCAAAGATTTCGTCATAGTGAAAAACAAGCCAATATACAGGGCAATTTTGCAGCATATTTGGCAAAAAATTAGAGGTGTAACAGATGCTGCATTATTTTCTTACAAAAAAAGCTGGACGAATTTTACGCAACAGTGAACCACCAATTTTCATTCAGTATCAATATAATAAAAACGAAATCACACTCCCAAGAAACGATCAGTGCCTTAGTGGAGGCGTACCGTACTTACGAACTTGCCAAAATGTTAATTATCCAGAAACTAAAAACTCTTCCTGAGGCATACTCAGCGTGTCTAGAAATTCAGAATCTAACGCTTAGAAATAATAGCCTCCACCCTAATACTCCAAATAGAGTAATAGTGTCATTTAATCAAATACAAATGTCACACAATGAATCAAGAACAGCCCCGTTACCTCAAAGAAATTGCAAACCATACCCAAACAACAGGTTCAATTCGGCACAATTTAATTATAATCAGTCACCACCAAGACCTTTAGGACCCAAGCCGCATGAACGAATGGAAGAGGGCTCCTTCCAGTCTAGACGAGTAGATTATATAAATCCCCGAAACAATACATTCAAACGAGCAGGGTCATTTACTAACCAGCCTCAAAAACAGCAGAGGTTGTATAACATAGGAACATATAATCAGCAGGAATTCGAAGCTTATGATGAGCAAGATAATCACAATGATGAAGTAAATTTTATGACGGACGCCTCTCCAGCGTTCCTTACATAGAGTTTATAACAAAAATGGAACCACTCTCAATTTTCTTGTTGACACGGGGGCGAACAAAAATTTTATAAGTCCGTCCGTGGTAAGCAGCTACACCACTCTGACAAAACCCATCAATGTACATTCTGCCGCAGGTGATATAAAAATTTCAAAAAAGATTAGTGGAACATTTTTCGAAAAAGCATTAAATGACTCGGTTTTAAACTTTTACGTCTTGCCTGGACTCATGTCGTTCCACGGCATAATTGGTGACGACACCCTTAAAAACCTTGAGGCAATAATTGACAGAAAAATGACATTTTGAATTTAAAGCCAAATATAAAAATTCCCTTAAAATCCAAAATATCAGAAGAAATTAATTCAACAATAGTAGGCTCTATATCGGAACAGACAAAAAAACAACTTGGTCTACTTCTTGAAAAATATAAGACTCTCTTTGGTCCGATTACTGGTGGAGAGCTTGTTAGAACAACTGTTAGGGCTGAAATAAAGACAAACACAGAAGAACCCATTTATAGCAAATGCTATCCATACCCAGCTTGCATGAGGAGTGAAGTAAAAAAACAGGTCAATGAGTTACTGGTAGAAGGAACAATTCGTCCCTCCAAGAGTCCTTATAGTTCACCCATCTGGGTTGAACCAAAGAAACCTACGCCCACAGGCGAAAAACAGTATCGAATGGTTGTTGATTACAAACGACTTAATCATGTCACAATCCCAGATACATATCCAATACCTGATATAACTTCTACGCTTGCTAGTCTTGATAAGGCAAAATATTTTACGACCCTTGACCTAACTTCAGGCTTTCACCAGGTCCCAATGAAAGAAAGAGATATACCAAAAACAGCATTTTCGACAATGAATGGAAAATATGAATTTCTAAGATTACCCTTTGGTTTAAGAAATGCTCCTGCAATTTTCCAAAGATGATAGATGATGTTCTCAAAGAATATATAGGAAAAATCTGTTACGTTTACATTGATGATATTATTGTGTTTGGGAACTCTGAGATGGATCACCTTAAAAATATTGAAATTGTATTTTCTCGGTTACAACACGCAAATTTAAAAGTAAATCTTGATAAAACGCATTTCATGAAAACCGAAGTGGAATTTTTAGGATATGTAGTAATCCTGATGGTATCCATCCAGACCAAAAAAAGGTTACTTCTATTCAGCAAGTGCTACAGTCAAAAAATCTAAAAGATTTGAAAAGCTTTCTAGGATTAACATCATACTATAGGAAGTTCATCCGTGAATATGCAAAAATTGCCAAACCATTAACTAATCTGACAAGGGGTGAAAATGCACAGGTTAAAGCGAATCAGTCTAAACGTATTCCTATTGAGTTAAATTCTCAAGCGCTACAAGCATTTGAAGATTTAAAAACGCTAATGACATCTTCAGAAGTACTGGCTTTCCCTGATTTTGAAAAACCATTTAACTTAACCACAGATGCCTCTGATTTTGCAATCGGCGCTGTTTTATCTCAGGGTGATGCTGGTAAATATAGACCTATCGCATATGTCTCTAGATTCTTAAACAAAACTGAAGAGAATTATGAAAAAAGAAATGCTAGCTATTGTGTGGGCACTTAATAATCTTCGTAATTACGTTTACGGCGCAAAAAAATTAAAATCTATACTGACGTTTGCCTTAGGCAATCGGAATTATAACGCGAAAATAAAACGTTGGAAAGCTCGCTTGGAAGAATTCAACTACGAGCTGTTTTACCAACCAGGAAAAGCCAACTTTGTGGCAAACGCGCTCTCGAGGCTGCCAACTGGACTTAATCATTTGACTAGTTCAAATATTTCTGTCACAGACACGGCAAGTGAAGGTCGAAGCGAAATCTCAGAGGAACAATCGGATATCGGTACTGCGCACAGCGCAGACCAAGATAATACCGACTTGATTCCTCACGTTGAATCCCCTTTAAAGGTTTTTATACCCTACACTAAGAGTGAAAGGGTATATTCAGTTTGGTACGCCGTTTGTAACACCCAGAAGGAAGCATCTCCGGTAAGGAAAAGTATATATATTCTTGATCAGCATGACCTCCTGAGTCGATTTAGCGATGTCCGTCTGTCCGTCTGTCTGTCCGTCTGTCTGTCCGTCTGTCTGTCTGTCTGTCCGTCTGTCTGTCTGTCTGTCTGTCTGTCTGTCTGTCTGTCTGTCTGTCTGTCTGTCTGTCTGTCTGTTGAAATCCCTAAGACTTTTAAAATTGAAGAGCTAGAAAAATGAAACTTATAACTTAGATTACTAATATACCTACGCTGTATGTGCGAAAAAATTGGCGAGATCGGTCCATTGTGACCTATGATCCGACCACTTATGTTCAAATACCTCATATAAAATGTACATATAAAGATCAATTTTTATGTATACGTGCTTAGGTAAACTTTTTTGGACAAATATATATTGACATCATGCACAAATACATGATAATAATGTTTTCCGGCGAAAAGACTTGTGGTTCACAAAAAAAAAAATCGAAATTCGGTACACCTACCCATTTGTAAATATGGGTATCAAATGAATGGAAATTCTTCAGCGATTGAATGTTTGTAGTTATTTTCAGGATTCGTATACCTTGGTGATCTATATATCACTTTGAGTGGTAACCACACATATGTGTAGGGTATTTATAGTCGGCTTAGACCGACTATAATTTTGATAATCCTAACTATCATAATTACACCTACTTTAAAATTTCCCATGTGATCTTACCTTCCCAACTGGTTAGATGTCAAATTGTTGTAAAAAAAGGGAATGACTTGACTTCACAAATTTGGCCACACCCTGGCTACAATCGTCATTGCATAAACATGGCAGAAATAAATTAAGAAGTACTTATAGAAATTTTGAGCGAAAAACTAAATCCAAACATTGTAAACGGAATAAAGATTCCAGAAGATAATCTCGCTCTATTAAAAGAAATATATTTGGATCATTTTAATAAATATAAAATTCGAGTTACGCAAAGGTTAGTAGAGGATGTAGCTAACGAGGAACGGAAATTTTACATTATAGAACGTGAACACAAAAGAGCTCATAGAAATTCTAGGGAAAACAAAAATCAAATCCTAGAATGTTACTATTTTCCGAGCATGAATAGCCTAATAAAAAAATATCCTTGCCAAATACTACACATGGAAATTCAAAATGAAAAATTTATTAGCTGCATTGATAAGTTTTCAAAGTTTGCCAAATTTTTTCACATTAAAGACAGATCGGTTTTGCATATAAGAGAAAAACTAGTTAAAATTCTTCACTATTTTACTGTTCCGCAAGTGTTGGTCACAGATAATGAAAAAAGCTTTATTAGTCCTATAGTCTCCAGTTTTATTAATGCGTTAGGTATTAGACTATACTTAACCCCAACGCAACGTAGTGAAGTAAATGGACAAGTAGAGAGACTTCACTCCACCATTTTGGAAATTTATCGATGTCTAAGAATAGAGTATTCTGATTTAAAGGTCAAAGGATTAGTTAATGTAGCAGTTGATAGGTACAATAATTCTATCCACTCAGTTATACAGAAAAAAACCCAGCGACATATTCTTTAACAGGAGCCAGCGAATAAATTATCAGAATTTGGTGCACATTCGTTCAAAAATTAACACAAATCTGAGTTCACTCATAAAAAAGAATATGAGAATCCAGAGTAATAGGAGAAACAAAAGAAGATCAGGGCCGAAAACATATAAAAAAGGCGACATGATCTTCGTAGCAATAAAAAGAATAAAAGGAAAGAGCAAACCACTCTATAAAAAAGAGATAGTGGAAAAAATAATAGAGTGACTGTAATAACGGCTAGTGGCAGGAGGATACACAAGGCCCACATTAAAAATATAATTCCACAAAGCGATTAATAACTTGTCTTATTTTATAAAACACATACAAAAGCATAAATTAGTAATAACTAAAATTAAAAAATGTTTTCTCGCAAACTAATACTATATTATATTTATGTCTTTTAATAATGATTTTTTTTGTTCTCCTTGCAGCAATTTGAATAATACACGTATAAAAAAATTATATTTTAACATTTTTCTCTCTGCAGTCATATTGTTACTGTAATCAGTAAAAGTATATATTACGTTAATTTTAAGTAACTTCAAATTTTATTATATACTAAAATTTAAAAAAAAAGAGGGGAAAGGAAATTATTAATCAATTTTATTACAGATAATTTTATTTTTATCTGTTGCATCTGGCTTTAATATTTTTGAATACAATGCTTCCATCATATCCATAAGAGACGGCAACGGTTGGATCGTGAGTGGAAAATTCCACTTGGTGCATGTAATTGATCTGGAGCCATATAAGAATGTATTGGCTGAAATGGTAACGCTAACGGAGGGAAATGTCAAGGATAAAGAGAAGACGTTGATTCTGGAGTTCCATTTATCCCAAATGGCTGACCGCATCAAATAACTACGAGGTGGAAATACAAGGAAACCACGTTCTATAAACTGGTTAGGATCTGCCTGGAAGTGGCTCGCAGGAAACCCAGACGCCACTGACTGGAACATGATTTTGCAAAGTCAAGACAAAATCATCACTAATAATAATCATCAGTACAAAATAAATGATCAAATTTTTAGTGCAACACGTGATGTCATACGGAAAATTAACCAAATTTCGACAGTGATTAATGGTTTAGCTATGGAAATTGAAACGGGACAAGCTGAGCAAGACGCAATCAACCGTGTACTCGTGCTTAAGGAAGAGATTGGCGAAGTTGTGCGTGCCAAATGGCAAAATCCGGGATCGTAAATAGTAATCTCCTTGACCATGAAGAAGTCAATCAGATTTTGGCTGAAGTAGAGACATTGCCATATCAAAATATCATCGAAGCAATAGAATACGGAAAACCATCAATTGTTTCAAACGGCTCACTGTTACTATACGTCCTTTCAATTCCAAAACTAAGAAGTGAGGAATATCATCTGATCATAACACGTGCTTCAGTTGAAAATGGAAGACAGATTGATTTACGGTTCAAAAAAATGCTAGTAAATCAACGAGAAACATATGGTATTATCCATGACTATCTGTCAATCAACAACTCAACTGTCTGTGAATTGTCTGATCTGGAAAAACTTGAGGAGGATGACTGCTTACCTTTGCTCCTTAAAGGCGGCCAAGCCGAATGCCACTACAAAACCAGCGAGGAGATAATTTCTGAGTTTATTAATGAAAACACGATCTTCCTCACCAACTTCAAAGGTGAGATCATAGCTGGAAATAGTACAAATCTCCTGAATGGAACGTACGTACTGCAGCTAAGTAATGAGACAGTACAATTGAAAAATCAGACCTTTTCAAACAATTCTGTTTCAAAACTGCAAGTGCTCTCGTCAGTTTTAACAAAGATAACCAGTCGTGGCTTAAAGGTGAACCTGGAATATGTGCGTGATCTCAGCACAAAAAATATCGAAAACATTAACAGCCTCAAGAAGGAACTCCTTAGCTTCGGAGATCATCGTTATAAACATTGTTGCCTCAGCCGTCATTATCATGTGGCGCAAATTTACCAGAAACTTCGATATACCCCGTCTACATCTGCAGAGCACGCATCTCGAAGGCATCAACCCAGTCAGAAAACCACCTCGAAGTCCTTCGATGTATTCTTCAAGTCTGCGCGACGCAGACATTTAGAGGGGGAAGAGTTAACACCTTACGTTAAGCGTTAACTGCAGTATTGCAGTAACACGCGTATCCGGCCATCGTGGGATTGCTTACGCAGCAACACGCGCAACCAGAACGATGACCGGATCCCATCGTGGGATTACATACGCAGCAACATGCGCAATCAGAACAATAACATGAGCCCATCGTGGGATTGCCGATGCAGCAGTTTCATTTAAGTATAATTTAAGCTATCGAGTTATAGAATTTGGATTGTTACAGTTAGTCAAGTTTGGATATTAAATTAACACGGTCGTGTACGAAATAATATTAAAACAAGATGGTTTTTATTGGAAAGACCAGGAGCCGCCGTTGAGGCTCCTGGCAAACTATATTTTTTGAGATACCCAGTAAGGGTTTAGTTAACTTTCATCATCGAAGGATGAAAATGATGCGAAAAATATGAAGTTAGTCTTAAGAAATACTCTTGGTTTGAATTTAGATGAAAATAAAAACCTGAGTTTACAAATGAAAAGAGTTATGAATGTAGGTTTACCTAAAGATATTAATGATGTCATTACAAAAGGTTTTTTATTTACAAACCGGGTACAGGGTACAAAACAAATTAGAAACAAGGATTCGTGAAATAAATGGAATGCTTCAAGATAGTATAAGAAATGATGTAGAATTAATTGAAAGTGCAATTGATGAACGAATAAATTCTACATATAGAGAAAGTTTGGCGGAAATTTATGATTACTTGAGAGTTATAAAAAACTATTTGTTAACTTATGTAGTAGCAAAAAAGCAACCCAGCGATGATGATGTGAAATCATTAAAAATAAAATATCCAAAAATAAAACCGTAGATAAAAAATAATATATTCACAATAATGAATAATAATCGAGGAATAGTTGAAGAATTGCATAAGCAAGCACGGAAAAATGTTAAAAGAAGACATGTAATTTGAGAGGTATTGATGACTTGTGGCAAGCTGATTTGGTGGAAATGACGCAATATGTTAGTGTAATGGTTATCGCTATCTTCTAACTGTTATTGACACATTTTCAAAAAAAAGCTTGGACGGAAGCTTTGAATGAAAAGAATTTTCAATACAAGTAATCGCACACCAAAAAATCTTCAAACAGATGATGGGAAAGAGTTTTTTAATACATATTTCAAAAGATTAATGACATAAAAAGATGTCAACCATTATTCAACATTTTCAACATTAAAAGCATCTATAGTGGAACGCTTCAATAGAACTTTAAAAGGAATGATGTGGAATGATGTTAATGGTTCATACAAATGGATTGATCTTCATAAAAATTTAGTTATTAAATATAATAATACATTTCATAGAACAATAATGATGAAACCTAATGAAGTAAATACTTCAAAAGAAAGTAATATATTGAAAACTGCTTACAACCATATACAAATTTTTCATAAACCAAAATTTAAAATAAATGATAATGTTAGAATATGTAAATATAAACATATATTTGAAAAGGGATATACCTCAAATTGGACAAATGAAATATTTAAAAATTCAAATTCAAAATACAACTCCTACAACATATATATTTGAAAATTATTTAGGTAATGAAATTGAAGATGGATTCAATGAATATGAATGAATGTCAACTAAATTTCCACAAGTATATTTAGTTGAAAAAGTTTTAAAACGATATAATAATAGAGCTTATGTTAAATGGTTAGGATTCTCTTCAGATCATAATTCTTGGATTGATCTTAATGATTTAATTTAATATAAATGTAATAATACATAAGAAACATATTTTAGTTAAGTACATAATGATAAGTCATCAACATATCGTTTACTTTAACAATAAATGGATATTCATCACAACTTGTTGCAAATTATTTTCCACCTATAGAACTCAAACAAGATTATGTTTGTGGATTAATAAGTTTCGATTCTTATCACACAATTCCAAATGTGGATGTAGAAAACCATTTATTTCACATTGGAGATAAAACTATTACGATACCTATTGGATCATTTGAATTAAAAGATATATCTACTAAAATAAGTGATGAATATGATCAATATAGCGCTGGATTTGTTAATATAAAAGCAAACTATAATACATTGCAAACGGAAATTTATACTTCGAGAGAACCAATCTATTTCAATAAAGAACATTCAATTGGAGGATTACTTGGTTACAGTAAAAAAATATTAAAGTCTGATACTAATCATACTTCAGATAATCCAATAGATAATCCAATAGATAATGTAATATTATTAATGGATCATATATAAATGAAGTTTCCGCACATACAATTCAGTCCAGTTTTCTCTTAGAGTTAGTCCAGGATATAAAATTACTGAAATACCAGCAAATGTTATATATTTACCAGTCAATTCTACACAAATAAGCACTCTTGTACTTAGAGTTGTAGATCAAGGTGGTAATCTAATTAATTCTCGTGGAGTAAAATATCAATAAGACTACATTTATAAAAAAGATTAAAATGATTATTTTTAATAAAAAGCATTTACATAATGACTTTACAATTAGTTTACCTTCAACATTGAAAGAAACCAATTCAGATAAGAAATTGAATTCTACACAGAAAGAAATTGATAACAAACGTAAACTTTATCTAACTAAATCTAACAAAGAGTTTTTGAAAAGCATTGGATTTCGTTTCAAAAATGAGTGATATAATAAATGTTCTATATAAACCGCTTTTTGATGAAAGTACAATAAAAAAAGAATATCATAGTTATACACCATATTTACAAACATTTAAAAATAATGATGAAATACGTATACCAATACAAAATCAGGATTTGTATGTACTATTAAGTGAGAGTCTTTTGTATATTCAAATCAAATAATGACTACTATTCCAAAAACTGTTAAGCTCATAAACAATTGCATGGCATATTTATTTGATGAAATTCGTTATGAAATGAATGAAATAGAAATTGATCGCACTAGACAATTGGGAATAGCATCGGATATGAAGAATTATGCATCACTCAATGAATTTGAAAGTAAAATTCTTCGGAAGGGGGGATGGTGCTCTTTTGAAAATGAAAATACAGCACTTTAAACTGGACATTTTAATTTTTGTATACCTTTAAAAAATTTGCTTGGATTTGCTGAAAATTTCGATAAAATACTTGTTAATTGCAAACATGAATTGATTTTGATGCGGTCTAAAGATGATACAAATATTATGAAATCAACGACTGCAACTGATAATCTTTTGTTAAAACTTTTGAATATCACTTGGAAAGTACCACACATACAACTTTCAGACACATATCGATTGAAAATGTTTAAAACTATTAATAGTAAATAACCATTATATATATCATTTAGAAGTTGGGATGTTTATCATAATCCTTCTTTACCGCAAAGTACAAATATTTTGTGGAATGTTAAATTAGTAGGCAAAATGAAAGACCACGCTATATACTTTTAGCCATTCAAAGAGAAAACGATTTTCAACATTGTAACTTAACGGATGTAAAAGTTTATCTCAACTCTTGTGTATATCCCTATGACGATCTCAATCTTAGATTTGATCATAATCGATATGCTTTATTATATGTTATGTATCAAAAATTTCAACAAAGCTACTATGGACGTACTCCACAACCACTATTATCACCGGAAAATTTTGTTAAAATTGCACCATCAGAATGAATCAGTTAAAGGAGGACCTATAGACATTCGAATTGAATTAAAATTTCATTCAAATGTCCAACTTAATACATCTGCTTATTGTATGCTCGTTCATGATAAAATGTTTGAATATGTACCGCTCAAAAACGATATCAAAAAAATAATATAAATAAGTATGATTAAAAATAAAAAAATTATTATCAAGTATAATGTTTGCAAGTGTTGATGTTCAAGGGTTTAATGTCTTTGACAACAAATTTGTTGTAAAGGAGATAGCTGTTGTTTTGAGTGAAAATGAATTTCACTGCTTTCATATAAAATCATCAATCGAATTCTAAAATCTAAGTAAAAAGGATCAACGACAATCAGAGTGGTTAAAACATAATCATCATAATTTGAAATGGGAATATGGAAGTGATGACTTTAAGAAAGTTCGAGAATATTTAATAACAATATTAAAAAGTAGAAAAGTCTATGTAAAGGGAAAGGAGAAACAAAAGTGGATGACTGATTTACTAAAACAGTTTGTCTTCAATGTAGAAGATTTTACACAATTTAATGAAATAAATTTAACAATGTTGTATAATTTATATCCAAGTGCTGTTCAATGTGAATATCACAATAACAACAACATCTATAATAAAACAAAAAAACATCAAATACGCTGCGCTTTAAAATCTGCATTTATTTTATATAATACACAATGTAATAAAAATTCTTATATAAATATATAATTTTAGAAAAATCAAAACATATTGTCTTATAATTTAGGAACGAATAGATCACAGAGAGGAAATAAACATGAAAACATTATTGATTCTTAGTTTATTTATTATTTTTAAAAATATCTATGGTATTCCATTTTGGAAATTGAGAGATGTTAGTAGTAGTCTAATAAATCAGAACTCTAAAAGTATTCAATTCAATTTAACACCACCAGATAATAATATCGTGAATATAAATATTTCATTATTATTATTTAAAGAAAGTTAGTTGTTATATAATGATGAAAATAATATTACACCAGAATCAACGGAATTATATAGAACAACAGAATTACTTACATCAACAACAACAGAATTACCTTAAGAATGTTTACTGTTGATGAGGCAATAGAATCATTCCGAAGAGAACTCATTATTAAAGAGACTGATATTGGTGGTATTTTTGAATCTAAACAAGCATTTTATCGTCATTTTAAACTTGAATATGAATATGTAGATATTCCAATTCGGTGTACGTATGATAGCAGATACAAAGAAAAACGATTGTGTATTAAATGCTTTGAATATCGTGAAATCGAAACAGAGTTAATTCTTAGTAATGGTGAAATTGAGAAGGTTCGTATCCAAGACTCTAATTACAAACCTCTAAACGTTGAAATAATTGATGTAAAAGACTATATGCAGACTTTGAATATGATTCTTACTGAAACGGTTGTGAGTGAGAGAAGATTAAATCGGAAGTATATGGATTTTAATAAATTATTAACCTTACTATTATTACATATACATTATGTAACAAGCTATCAAAATATTGCGCCACAAAAAAATAACGAATGGACGGACGGACAGAGATAAGTCAAAACCACAAAAAAAATAACGAACGGACGGACTGACTGAGAGATTAAGGCGTGCACTGATGGACGGAGGGACGGAGATAAGTCAACAAACTGTCGTCAACTACGACAAACAAAATCACACGGTGCACGCTTCAAAACCACAATTTTCCCACGGAAAAACCACAAAATGACACGACGCACGCTTCAAAACCACAATTTTCCCACGGAAAAACCACAAAATGACACGACGCACGCTTCAAAACCACAATTTTCCCACGGAAAAACCACAAAATGACACGACGCACGCTTCAAAACCACAATTTTCCCACGGAAAAACCACAAAATCACACGACGCACGCTTCAAAACCACAATTTTCCCACGGAAAAACCACAAAACCACACGACGCACGCTCCAAAACCACACGCACAACCACACAACGCACGCCCCAAACCACAAACCACAACAGACACGAGACGACTCTGCCGCTGCCGCGTTGTCCCATAACATACATATCCTACCTACTTACAATCACTATGAATACAAGTAATATAGAAAATATTTTATATACTAAAAATAAAATTAAAGAGTTTTTGCATCAAATCAGCTACTTAGAAATCGAATAAAAAAGACAGCATTTTATATTGTGAATATGGATTCATCATATATACCAGGATCACATTGGATTGTAATATTTTTTCCTCGAAATGGGCCGGCGGAGTATTTTTGTTCTGCAGGGAGTTCCCCAATTATACCATTTGTAAATTTTATTCAAACAAATGCATCCACATTTATTAAAAGCAATTTCCGATTACAAATTGAAATTTCATTGTTATGCGGTATTTATTGGTATATATTTATATATTGAAGAAGTAAAAATATTTCTTTTAATAAGTTTTTTAATTATTTTGACATCTATATTTTATATATTAATTATATTTTAGCTGTGCATTATTTTAAATTATTTTTAAGTTTCCTACAATACAAAATAAATAAAACAATTTAATGAAAATAAATTATACATTGTCTTTTTATTTCTATTATTTAAAATTTTACAAATTCATTGAATATACTTAGAATTACAAAAAAAAAAAAATTAATAATATGTAATAAACAATTATTTTGTATATTTTATTCTATAATATAATTTTATTAGTTTATCAATGTCTTTGCATTCCTTGTCATAATAATAGCAACCACATGTATCTGGTCTCTCCGCTACGTCATCTGTGGCCCATGGATAGTTTCTATAAAGTATTTCGTTAATATTTTTTCCGTATACTGATAATGTTTACAATTAAGGATAAACTTAATAAACTGTTTTTTATGATCATCCAATAAAAAATTATTAAATCCTTTTTAAAACTTTTTACTTTTATAACTCCCATAATAGTTTTATTTTCCTATCAAATTGTAATGTAGACGATAAATAACTTTAATTCAAATTTCGATGCATTTATATATAATGGATATCTCTTTAAAATGAGTTAAAAAGTGAATTCCATTAGTATAAATATACTCAATTAAAATTTTAAAGAGAGTATATAAATTTTGACTCAAGAAAAAACGAAATAAAATGAAACATTTTTTAACATGTTCAATCTTTTAAACTTATAGTATGTTCTCCCACGTGGTGTGGGGGCTTAAATTACAATGACTCAATAAGGCTAAGCTGACGGAAACTTTTAAAAGTTTCTGGTAGGGTCACCCTTGTCAGACAGGCTTGTGATGAGTAATGAACTAAATACTACCAAGTCTTTTTGTGGGGTGGCAGACTCTAAAGAAACCCTACACCACCGCGATGGGTAAACATAAAGATGTAACTACTCCAGGTGGTACCCACAAAAGTGGCAATCCACCCGCTTCGGCGGCAGAGGCAAGGATTCTGGAGGCATCAATCCACGCAACCAACCCTGGTACGATGAACCTTTCTGCTCCTGTAGCAGGTTTATCGTACCAGGTTTATGATACAGCTAGGAGTCTAGAGGAGGATAACGACAACGCAGTGGTTTCTATACCAGTAGAGGAAAGTGTCGGTTCGGCTATGCTTACGACTAATCCTCCACTGTATGGCTGCTCGACAGTGTTGTTTCCTCTCAGGGCTCCTTTCTGTCACATATTTGGAAACATGGGTCGATCGAAGGAAAGTGGTGTCTTACCAGCATCTAATCCTAGAGAGACCGACGCCCAACTGGAAGCTAAACTTCCATTGGAGACCGGACCCGGATCTCTGAATACAGAGGGCAGGTTGTCCAATGCCCAGGTGAGTAGGAGAAGGAAGAATAAAGCGAAAGATAGCAAAGTGGCTGAAAAGGCTAAAGGCGATGCTGGAGCTTTCCCTTCCCCAGCTACCAGAGCAAAACGCGATAGATCGGTGGATCGGTTACTCCAACTGAATCCGGACCATCCGCTGCTGCTGTGGTGGCTGCCAATGAACCTGAGAAGCGCAATGGCAAGAAGTTTAAAACCTTCACTGCTACTGCGAAACCCCGTAACTACCAGAACTCGACAGTTTCCAGTGATACTGCTTCCACAAGCAAGAGCACGAACGCTTCATGTTCCGGATCGGCTGCGAATGAACTGCTTTCAACATCCACTGGCAGAGGTAGACAAGCAGTATCATATTGTGATGCTGCTCGCAAAGCTCTTCCGGTTGCGATTATTGGCAAACTGGGGAAGGAGCAAAAGATGAATGATGCAGAAGTAAAACACTGCACCGATCATCTTTGGCGGCAAGTCAGCACCGACGGTGTCAGTGCAAACGCAAAAAACTATGAGACGAGTGATGGCATCATGAATGTGCTATGCTCGTCACAAGCCAATTTCGATTGGATTGCCACAGCCGTTGCTAAAATCACCCCTTTGGGCAAATCGCGCTTCGCTGTTTTCAGCGGAGACGAACCCAAACGCAGGCGAGCTATTTGCTGGATACCTGGTCCTATCAGGAAAACAGCGGAAGTTCTTGCCTGCCTACGTGCTCAGAACCAGGGCATCGAAACGAACGGATGGAAAATCTATAGCCTTAAACCAGAGCGAGGTCCGGAGGACAAGGAGGGCTCAACCCTGGTTGTTGGCTTAGACCAGAAGTCGTTAGATGTCATGCTATCTAAGTACGACAGTCATCTAAACTTATTCTTTGTCGGATCAAATTCCGAATCAATTCCAAATGAATAGGCACATGATGAGAAACGAGTTAATTATTCTGTCATGATATTTACTCAGATGAATCTGTAACATTCTAAAGCTGCTACCGCTTTACTAGGTAAGCGGCTCTCCATGTTGCATACAATACCTCACATCACGAACAAGTAATCGTACACCAAAAAATCTTCAAACAGATGATGGGAAAGAGTTTTTTAATACACATTTCAAAAGATTAATGACATTAAAAGATGTCAACCATTATTCAACATTTTCAACATTAAAAGCATCTATAGTGGAACGCTTCAATAGAACTTTAAAAGGAATGATGTGGAAAGAGTTCAGCTTTAATGGTTCATACAAATGGATTGATCTTCATAAAAATCGAGTTATTAAATATAATAATACATTTCATAGAACAATAATGATGAAACCTAATGAAGTAAATACTTCAAAAGAAAACAATATATTGAAAACTGCTTACAACCATATAAAAATTTTTCATAAACCAAAATTTAAATTAAATGATAATGTTAGAATATGTAAATATAAACATATATTTGAAAAGGGATATACCTCAAATTGGACAACTGAAATATTTAAAAATTCAAATTCAAAATACAACTCCTACAACATATATACTTGACAATTATTTAGGTAATGAAATTGAAGGTGGATTCAATGAATATGAATGAATGTCAACTAAATTTCCACAAGTATATTTAGTTGAAAAAGTTTTAAAACGATATAATAATAGAGCTTATGTTAAATGGTTAGGATTCTCTTCAGATCATAATTCTTGGATTGATCTTAATGATTTAATTTAATATAAATGTAATAATACATAAGAAACATATTTTAGTTAAGTACATAATGATAAGTCATCAACATATCGTTTACTTTAACAATAAATGGATATTCATCACAAATTGTTGCAAATTATTTTCCACCTATAGAACTCAAACAAGATTACGTTTGTGGATTAATAAGTTTCGATTCTTACCACACAATTACAAATGTGGATGTAGAAAACAATTTATTTCACATTGGAGATAAAACTATTACGATACCCATTGGATCATTTGAATTAAAAGATATATCTACTAAAATAAGTGATGAATATGATCAATATAGCGCTGGATTTGTTAATATAAAAGCAAACTATAATACATTGCAAACGGAAATTTATACTTATTTCAATAAAGAACATTCAATTGGAGGATTACTTGGTTACAGTAAAAAAATATTAAAGTCTGATACTAATCATACTTCAGATAATCCAATAGATATATCTAAAATAAATACAATATCCGTTGAATGTAATATTATTAATGGATCATATATAAATGAAGTTTCCGCACATACAATTCACCAGTTTTCTCTTAGAGTAAGTCCAGGATATAAAATTACTGAAATACCAGCAAATGTTATATATTTACCAGTCAATTCTAGACAAATAAGCACTCTTGTACTTAGAGTTGTAGATCAAGGTGGTAATCTAATTAATTTTCGTGGAGTAAAATATCAATAAGACTACATTTATAAAAAAGATTAAAATGATTATTTTTAATAAAAAGCATTTACATAATGACTTTACAATTAGTTTACCTTCAACATTGAAAGAAACCAATTCAGATAAGAAATTGAATTCTACACAGAAAGAAATTGATAACAAACGTAAACTTTATCTAACTAAATCTAACAAAGAGTTTTTGAAAAGCATTGGATTTCGTTTCAAAAATGAGTGATATAATAAATGTTCTATATAAACCGCATTTTGATGAAAGTATAATAAAAAAAGAATATCATAGTTATACACCATATTTACAAACATTTAAAAATAATGATGAAATACGTATACTAATACAAAATCAGGATTTGTATGTACTATTAAGTGAGAGTCTTTTGTATATTCAAATCAAATAATGACTACTATTCCAAAAACTGTTAAGCTCATAAACAATTGCATGGCATATTTATTTGATGAAATTCGTTATGAAATGAATGGAATAGAAATTGATCGCACTAGACAATTGGGAATAGCATCGGATATGAAGAATTATGTATCACTCAATGAATTTGAAAGTAAAATTCTTCGGAATGCGGGATGGTGCTCTTTTGAAAATGAAAATACAGCACTTAAAACTGGACATTTTAATTTTTGTATACCTTTAAAAAATTTGCTTAGATTTGCTGAAGATTTCGATAAAATACTTGTTAATTGCAAACATGAATTGAATTTGATGCGGTCTAAAGATGATACAAATGTTATGAACTGCGACTGCAACTGATAATCTTTTGTCAAAACTTTTGAACATCACTTGGAAAGTACCACACATACAACTTTCAGACACATATCGATTGAAAATGTTTAAAACTATTAATAGTAAATAACCATTATATATATCATTTAGAAGTTGGGATGTTTATCATAATCCTTCTTTACCGCAAAGTACAAATATTTTGTGGAATGTTAAATTAGTAGGCAAAATGAAAGACCAGGCTATATACTTTTAGCCATTCAAAGAGAAAACGATTTTCAACATTGTAACTTAACGGATGTAAAAGTTTATCTCAACTCTTGTGTATATCCCTATGACGATCTCAATCTTAGATTTGATCATAATCGATATGCTTTATTATATGTTATGTATCAAAAATTTCAACAAGCTACTATGGACGTACTCCACAACCACTATTATCACCGGAGAATTTTGTTAAAATTGCACCATCAGAATGAATCAGTTAAAGGAGGACCTATAGACATTCGAATTGAATTAAAATTTCATTCAAATGTCCAACTTAATACATCTGCTTATTGTATGCTCGTTCATGATAAAATGTTTGAATATGTACCGCTCACAAACGATATCAAAAAAATAATATAAATAAGTATGATTAAAAATAAAAAAATTATTATCAAGTATAATGTTTGCAAGTGTTGATGTTCAAGGGTTTAATGTCTTTGACAACAAATTTGTTGTAAAGGAGATAGCTGTTGTTTTGAGTGAAAATGAATTTCATATAAAATCATCAATCGAATTCTAAAATCTAAGTAAAAAGGATCAACGACAATCAGAGTGGTTAAAACATAATCATCATAATTTGAAATGGGAATATGGAAGTGATGACTTTAAGAAAGTTCGAGAATATTTAATAACAATATTAAAAAGTAGAAAAGTCTATGTAAAGGGAAAGGAGAAACAAAAGTGGATGACTGATTTACTAAAACAGTTTGTCTTCAATGTAGAAGATTTTACACAATTTAATGAAATAAATTTAACAATGTTGTATAATTTATATCCAAGTGCTGTTCAATGTGAATATCACAATAACAACAACATCTATAATAAAACAAAAAAACATCAAATACGCTGCGCTTTAAAATCTGCATTTATTTTATATAATACACTATGTAATAAAAATTCTTATATAAATATATAATTTTAGAAAAATCAAAACATATTGTCTTATAATTTAGAAACGAATAGATCACAGAGAGGAAATAAACATGAAAACATTATTGATTCTTAGTTTATTTATTATTTTTAAAAATATCTATGGTATTCCATTTTGGAAATTGAGAGATGTTAGTAGTAGTCTAATAAATCAGAACTCTAAAAGTATTCAATTCAATTTAACACCACCAGATAATAATATCGTGAATATAAATATTTCATTATTATTATTTAAAGAAAGTAAGTTGTTATATAATGATGAAAATAATATTACACCAGAATCAACGGAATTATATAGAACAACAGAATTACTTACATCAACAACAACAGAATTACCTACAACTGCAGCTCTCGAGATTACAACTCAAGGAAAATCTTTAAGAATGTTTACTGTAGATGAGGCAATAGAATCATTCCGAAGAGAACTCATTATTAAAGAGACTGATATTGGTGGTATTTTTGAATCTAAACAAGCATTTTATCGTCATTTTAAACTTGAATATGAATATGTAGATATTCCAATTCGGTGTACGTATGATAGCAGATACAAAGAAAAACGATTGTGTATTAAATGCTTTGAATATCGTGAAATCGAAACAGAGTTAATTCTTAGTAATGGTGAAATTGAGAAGGTTCGTATCCAAGACTCTAATTACAAACCTCTAAACGTTGAAATAATTGATGTAAAAGACTATATGCAGACTTTGAATATGATTCTTACTGAAACGGTTGTGAGTGAGAGAAGATTAAATCGGAAGTATATGGATTTTAATAAATTATTAACCTTACTATTATTACATATACATTATGTAACAAGCTATCAAAATATTGCGCCACAAAAAAATAACGAATGGACGGACGGACAGAGATAAGTCAAAACCACAAAAAAAATAACGAACGGACGGACTGACTGAGAGATTAAGGCGTGCACTGATGGACGGAGGGACGGAGATAAGTCAACAAACTGTCGTCAACTACGACAAACAAAATCACACGGTGCACGCTTCAAAACCACAATTTTCCCACGGAAAAACCACAAAATGACACGAGGCACGCTTCAAAACCACAATTTTCCCACGGAAAAACCACAAAATGACACGACGCACGCTTCAAAACCACAATTTTCCCACGGAAAAACCACAAAATCACACGACGCACGCTTCAAAACCACAATTTCCCACGGAAAAACCACAAAACCACACGACGCACGCTCCAAAATCACACGCACAACCACACAACGCACGCCCCAAACCACAAACCACAACAGACACGAGACGACTCTGCCGCGTTGTCCCAGAACATACATATCCTACCTACTTACAATCACTATGAATACAAGTAATATAGAAAATATTTTATATACTAAAAATAAAATTAAAGAGTTTTTGCATCAAATCAGCTACTTAGAAATCGAATAAAAAAGACAGCATTTTATATTGTGAATATGGATTCATCATATATACCAGGATCACATTGGATTGTAATATATTTTCCACGAAATGGGCCGCCGGAGTATTTTTGTTCTGCAGGGAGTTCTCCAATTATACCATTTGTAAATTTTATTCAAACAAATGCATCCACATTTATTAAAAGCAATTTCCGATTACAAATTGAAATTTCATTGTTATGCGGTATTTATTGGTATATATTTATATATTGAAAAAGTAAAAATATTTCTTTTAATAAGTTTTTTAATTATTTTGACATCTATATTTTATATATTAATTATATTTTAGCTGCGCATTATTTTAAAATTATTTTTAAGTTTCCTACAATACAAAATAAATAAAACAATTTAATGAAAATAAATTATACATTGTCTTTTTATTTCTATTATTTAAAATTTTACAAATTCATTGAATATACTTAGAATTACAAAAAAAAAACATTAATAATATGTAATAAACAATTATTTTGTATATTTTATTCTATAATATAATTTTATTAGTTTATCAATGTCTTTGCATTCCTTGTCATAATAATAGCAACCACATGTATCTGGTCTCTCCGCTACGTCATCTGTGGCCCATGGATAGTTTCTATAAAGTATTTCGTGACTTGTTAATATTTTTTCCGTATACTGATAATGTTTACAATTAGGGATAAACTTAATAAACTGTTTTTTATGATCATCCAATAAAATATTATTAAATCCTTTTTAAAACTTTTTACTTTTATAACTCCCATAATAGTTTTATTTTCCTATCAAATTGTAATGTAGACGATAAATAACTTTAATTCAAATTTCGATGCATTTATATATAATGGATATCTCTTTAAAATGAGTTAAAAAGTGAATTCCATTAGTATAAATATACTCAATTAAAATTTTAAAGAGAGTATATAAATTTTGACTCAAGAAAAAACGAATCTTTAAAACTTATAGTATGTTCTCCCACGTGGTGTGGGGGCTTAAATTACAATGACTCAATAAGGCTAAGCTGACGGAAACTTTTAAAAGTTTCTGGTAGGGTCACCATTGTCAGACAGGCTTGTGATGAGTAATGAACTAAATACTACCAAGTCTTTTTGTGGGGTGGCAGACTCTAAAGAAACCCTACACCACCGCGATGGGTAAACATAAAGATGTAACTACTCCAGGTGGTACCCACAAAAGTGGCAATCCACCCGCTTCGGCGGCAGAGGCAAGGATTCTGGAGGCATCAATCCACGCAACCAACCCTGGTACGATGAACCTTTCTGCTCCTGTAGCAGGTTCATCGTACCAGGTTTATGAGACAGCTAGGAGTCTAGAGGAGGATAACGACAACGCAGTGGTTTCTATACCAGTAGAGGAAAGTGTCGGTTCGGCTATGCTTACGACTAATCCTCCACTGTATGGCTGCTCGACAGTGTTGTTTCCTCTCAGGGCTCCTTTCTGTCACATATTTGGAAACATGGGTCGATCGAAGGAAAGTGGTGTCTTACCAGCATCTAATCCTAGAGAGACCGACGCCCAACTGGAAGCTAAACTTCCATTGGAGACCGGACCCGGATCTCTGAATACAGAGGGCAGGTTGTCCAATGCCCAGGTGAGTAGGAGAAGGAAGAATAAAGCTAAAGATAGCAAAGTGGCTGAAAAGGCTAAAGGCGATGCTGGAGCTTTCCCTTCCCCAGCTACCACAGCAAAATGCGATAGATCGGTGGAGGTTACTCCAACTGAATCCGGACCATCCGCTGCTGCTGTGGTGGCTGCCAATAAACCTGAGAAGCGCAATGGCAAGAAGTTTAAAACCTTCACTGCTACTGCGAAACCCCGTAACTACCAGAACTCGACAGTTTCCAGTGATACTGCTTCCACAAGCAAGAGCACGAACGCTTCATGTTCCGGATCGGCTGCGAATGAACTGCTTTCAACATCCACTGGCAGAGGTAGACAAGCAGTATCATATTGTGATGCTGCTCGCAAAGCTCTTTCGGTTGCGATTATTGGCAAACTGGGGAAGGAGCAAAAGATGAATGATGCAGAAGTAAAACACTGCACCGATCATCTTTGGCGGCAAGTCAGCACCGACGGTGTCAGTGCAAACGCAAAAAACTATGAGTAATGGCATCATGAATGTGCTATGCTCGTCACAAGCCAATTTCGATTGGATTGCCACAGCCGTTGCTAAAATCACCCCTTTGGGCAAATCGCGCTTCGCTGTTTTCAGCGGAGACGAACCCAAACGCAGGCGAGCTATATGCTGGATACCTGGTCCTATCGGACGGATGGAAACGGATGGAAACGGATGGAAAATCTATAGCCTTAAACCAGAGCGAGGTCCGGAGGACAAGGAGGGCTCAACCCTGGTTGTTGGCTTAGACCAGAAGTCGTTAGATGTCATGCTATCTAAGTACGACAGTCATCTAAACTTATTCTTTGTCGGATCAAATTCCGAATCAATTCCAAATGAATAGGCACATGATGAGAAACGAGTTAATTATTCTGTCATGATATTTACTCAAATGAATCTGTAACATTCTAAAGCTGCTACCGCTTTACTAGGTAAGCGGCTCTCCATGTTGCATACAATACCTCACATCACGAACAAGTAATCGTACACCAAAAAATCTTCAAACAGATGATGGGAAAGAGTTTTTTAATACACATTTCAAAAGATTAATGACATTAAAAGATGTCAACCATTATTCAACATTTTCAACATTAAAAGCATCTATAGTGGAACGCTTCAATAGAACTTTAAAAGGAATGATGTGGAAAGAGTTCAGCTTTAATGGTTCATACAAATGGATTGATCTTCATAAAAATCGAGTTATTAAATATAATAATACATTTCATAGAACAATAATGATGAAACCTAATGAAGTAAATACTTCAAAAGAAAACAATATATTGAAAACTGCTTACAACCATATAAAAATTTTTCATAAACCAAAATTTAAATTAAATGATAATGTTAGAATATGTAAATATAAACATATATTTGAAAAGGGATATACCTCAAATTGGACAACTGAAATATTTAA
This sequence comes from Dryomyza anilis, assembly GCA_951804985.1. Lineage (NCBI taxonomy): Eukaryota > Metazoa > Arthropoda > Insecta > Diptera > Dryomyzidae > Dryomyza > Dryomyza anilis. The sequence goes on from OX638135.1 coordinate 34,028,949, forward strand.
AAATTCAAATTCAAAATACAACTCCTACAACATATATACTTGACAATTATTTAGGTAATGAAATTGAAGGTGGATTCAATGAATATGAATTAATGTCAACTAAATTTCCACAAGTATATTTAGTTGAAAAAGTTTTAAAACGATATAATAATAGAGCTTATGTTAAATGGTTAGGATTCTCTTCAGATCATAATTCTTGGATTGATGTTAATGATTTAATTTAATATAAATGTAATAATACATAAGAAACATATTTTAGTTAAGTACATAATGATAAGTCATCAACATATCGTTTACTTTAACAATAAATGGATATTCATCACAACTTGTTGCAAATTATTTTCCACCTATAGAACTCAAACAAGATTATGTTTGTGGATTAATAAGTTTCGATTCTTATCACAGAATTCCAAATGTGGATGTAGAAAACAATTTATTTCACATTGGAGATAAAACTATTACGATACCTATTGGATCATTTGAATTAAAAGATATATCTACTAAAATAAGTGATGAATATGATCAATATAGCGCTGGATTTGTTAATATAAAAGCAAACTATAATACATTGCAAACGGAAATTTATACTTCGAGAGAACCAATCTATTTCAATAAAGAACATTCAATTGGAGGATTACTTGGTTACAGTAAAAAAATATTAAAGTCTGATACTAATCATACTTCAGATAATCCAATAGATATATCTAAAATAAATACAATATCCGTTGAATGTAATATTATTAATGGATCATATATAAATGAAGTTTCCGCACATACAATTCACCAGTTTTCTCTTAGAGTTAGTCCAGGATATAAAATTACTGAAATACCAGCAAATGTTATATATTTACCAGTCAATTCTAGACAAATAAGCACTCTTGTACTTAGAGTTGTAGATCAAGGTGGTAATCTAATTAATTTTCGTGGAGTAAAATATCAATAAGACTACATTTAAAACCTTTATAAAAAAGAATAAAATGATTATTTTTAATAAAAAGCATTTACATAATGACTTTACAATTAGTTTACCTTTAACATTGAAAGAAACCAATTCAGATAAGAAATTGAATTCTACACAGAAAGAAATTGATAACAAACGTAAACTTTATCTAACTAAATCTAACAAAGAGTTTTTGAAAAGCATTGGATTTCGTTTCAAAAATGAGTGATATAATTAATGTTCTATATAAACCGCTTTTTGATGAAAGTATAATAAAAAAAGAATATCATAGTTATACACCATATTTACAAACATTTAAAAATAATGATGAAATACGTATACCAATGCAAAATCAGGATTTGTATGTACTATTAAGTGAGAGTCTTTTGTATATTGAGGGATTCAAATCAAATAATGACTACTATTCCAAAAACTGTTAAGATCATAAACAATTGCATGGCATAGTTATTTGATGAAATTCGTTATGAAATGAATGGAATAGAAATTGATCGCACTAGACAATTGGGAATAGCATCGGATATGAAGAATTATGTATCACTCAATGAATTTGAAAGTAAAATTCTTCGGAATGCGGGATGGTGCTCTTTTGAAAATGAAAATACAGCACTAAAAACTGGATATTTTAATTTTTGTATACCTTTAAAAAATTTACTTGGATTTGCTGAAGATTTCGATAAAATACTTGTTAATTGCAAACATGAATTGATTTTGATGCGGTCTAAAGATGATACAAATATTATGAAATCAACGACTGCAACTGATAATCTTTTGTTAAAACTTTTGAATATCACTTGGAAAGTACCACACATACAACTTTCAGACACATATCGATAGAAAATGTTGAAAACTATTAATAGTAAATAACCATTATATATATCATTTAGAAGTTGGGATGTTTATCATAATCGTTCTGTACCGCAAAGTACAAATATTTTGTGAAATGTTAAATTAGTAGGCGAAAATGAAAGACCACGCTATATACTTTTAGCCATTCAAAGAGAAAACGATTTTCAACATTGTAACTTAACGGATGTAAAAGTTTATCTCAACTCTTGTGTATATCCCTATGACGATCTCAATCTTAGATTTGATCACAGCTACTATGGATGTACTCCACAACCACTATTATCACCGGAAAATTTTGTTAAAATTGCACCATCAGAATGAATCAGTTAAAGGAGGACCTATAGACATTCGAATTGAATTAAAATTTCATTCAAATGTCCAACCTAATACATCTGCTTATTGTATGCTCGTTCATGATAAAATGTTTGAATATGTACCGCTCACAAACGATATCAAAAAGATAATATAAATAAGTATGATTAAAAATAAAAAAATTATTATCAAGTATAATGTTTGCAAGTGTTGATGTTCAAGGGTTTAATGTCTTTGACAACAAATTTGTTGTAAAGGAGATAGCTGTTGTTTTGAGTGAAAATGAATTTCACTGCTTTCATATAAAATCATCAATCGAATTCTAAAATCTAAGTAAAAAGGATCAACGACAATCAGAGTGGTTAAAACATAATCATCATAATTTGAAATGGGAATATGGAAGTGATGACTTTAAGAAAGTTCGAGAATATTTAATAACAATATTAAAAAGTAGAAAAGTCTATGTAAAGGGAAAGGAGAAACAAAAGTGGATGACTGATTTACTAAAACAGTTTGTCTTCAATGTAGAAGATTTTCCACAATTTAATGAAATAAATTTAACAATGTTGTATAATTTATATCCAAGTGCTGTTCAATGTGAATATCACAATAACAACAACATCTATAATAAAACAATAATACGTCAAATACGCTGCGCTTTAAAATCTGCATTTATTTTATATAATACACAATGTAATAAAAATTCTTATATAAATATATAATTTTAGAAAAATCAAAACATATTGTCTTATAATTTAGAAACGAATAGATCACGAACATGAAAACATTATTGATTCTTAGTTTATTTATTATTTTTAAAAATATCTATGGTATTCCATTTTGGAAATTGAGAGATGTTAGTAGTAGTCTAATAAATCAGAACTCTAAAAGTATTCGATTCAATTTAACACCACCAGATAATAATATCGTGAATTTAAATATTTCATTATTATTATTTAAAGAAAGTTAGTTGTTATATAATGATGAAAATAATATTACACCAGAATCAACGGAATTATATAGAACAACAGAAATTCTTACATCAACAACAACAGAATTACCTACAACTGCAGCACTCGAGATTACAACTCAAGGAAAATCTTTAAGAATGTTTACTGTAGATGAGGTAATAGAATCATTCCGAAGAGAACTAATTATTAAAGAGACTGATATTGGTGGTATTTTTGAATCTAAACAAGCATTTAATCGTCATTTTAAACTTGAATATGAATATGTAGATATTCCAATTCGGTGTACATATGATAGCAGATACAAAGAAAAACGATTGAGTATTAAATGCTTTGAATATCGTGAAATCGAAACAGAGTTAATTCTTAGTAATGATGAAATTGAGAAGGTTCGTATCCAAGACTCTAATTACAAACCTCTAAACGATGAAATAATTGATGTAAAAGAAAATATGCAGACTTTGAATATGATTATTACTGAAACGGTTGTGAGTGAGAGAAGATTAAATCGGAAGTATATGGATTTTAATAAATTATTAACCTTACTATTACTACATATATATTATGTAATAAGCTATTAAAATATTGCGCCACAAAAAAATAACGAATGGACGGACAAACAGAGATAAGTCAAAACCACAAAAAAAAAAATAACGAACGGACGGACTGACTGAGAGATTAAGGCGTGCACTGATGGACGGAGGGGACGGAGATAAGTCAACAAACTGTCGTCAACTACGACAAACAAAATCACACGACGCACGCTTCAAAACCACAATTTTCCCACGGAAAAACCACAAAATGACACGACGCACGCTTTAAAACCACAAAATGACACGACGCACGCTTCAAACCCACAATTTTCCCACGGAAAAACCACAAAATCACACGACGCACGCTCCAAAACCACACGCACAACCACACAACGCACGCCCCAAACCACAACAGTACGAGACGCCTCTGCCGCTGCCGCGTTGTCCCAGAACATACATATCCTACCTACTTACAATCACTATGAATACAAGTAATATAGAAAATATTTTATATACTAAAAAAAAAATTAAAGTGTTCTTGCATCAAATCAGCTACTTAGAAATCGAATAAAAAAGACAGCATTTTATATTGTGAATATGGATTCATCATATATACCAGGATCACATTGGATTGTAATAAATTTTCCTCGAAATGGGCCGGCGGAGTATTTTTGTTCTGCAGGGAGTTCCCCTATTAAACCATTTGTAAATTTTATTCAAACAAATGCATCCACATTTATTAAAAGCAATTTCCGATTACAAATTGAAATTTCATTGTTATGCGGTATTTATTGGTATGTATTTATATATTAAAGAAGTAAAAATATTTCTTTTAATAAGTTTTTTAATTATTTTGACATCTATATTTTATATATTAATGATATTTTAGCTGTGCATTATTTTAAAATTATTTTTAAGTTTCCTACAATACAAAATAAATAAAACAATTTAATGAAAAAAAATTATACATTGTCTTTTTATTTCTATTATTTAAAATTTTACAAATTCATTGAATATACTTAGAATTACAAGAAAAAAAACAATATTAATAATATGTAATAAACAATTATTTTGTATATTTTATTCTATAATATAATTTTATTAGTTTATCAATGTCTTTGCATTCCTTGTCATAATAATAGCAACCACATGTATCTGGTCCCTCCGTTACGTCATCTGTGGCCCATGGATAGTTTCTATAAAGTATTCCGTGACTTGTTAATATTTTTTCCGTATACTGATAATGTTTACAATTAGGGATAAACTTAATAAACTGTTTTTTATGATCATCCAATAAAATATTATTAAATCCTTTTCAAAACTTTTTACTTTTATAACTCCCATAATAGTTTTATTTTCCTATCAAATTGTAATGTAGACGATAAATAACTTTAATTCAAATTTTGATGCATTTATATATAATGGATATCTCTTTAAAATGAGTTAAAAAGTGAATTCCATTAGTATAAATATACTCAATTAAAATTTTAAAGAGAGTATATACATTTTGACTCAAGAAAAAACGAAATAAAATGAAACATTTTTTAATTGTTCAATCTTTAAAACTTATAGTATGTTCTCCCACGTGGTGTGGGGGCTTAAATTACAATGACTCAATAAGGCTAAGCTGACGGAAACTTTTAAAAGTTTCTGGTAGGCTCACCATTGTCAGACAGGCTTGTGATGAGTAATGAACTAAATACTATCAAGTCTTTTTGTGGGGTGGCAGACTCTAAAGAAACCCTACACCACCGCGATGGGTAAAAATAAAGATGTAACTACTCCAGGTGGTACCCACAAAAGTGGCAATCCACCCGCTTCGGCGATTGAGGCAAGGATTCTGGAGGTCTCAATCCACGCAACCAACCCTGGTACGATGAACCTTTTTGCTCCTGTAGCAGGTTCATCGTACCAGGTTTATGAGACAGCTAGGAGTCTAGAGGAGGATAACGACAACGCAGTGGTTTCTATACCAGTAGAGGAAAGTGTCGGTTCGGCTATGCTTACGACTAATCCTCCACTGTATGGCTGCTCGACAGTGTTGTTTCCTCTCAGGGCTCCTTTCTGTCACATATTTGGAAACATGGGTCGATCGAAGGAAAGTGGTGTCTTACCAGCATCTAATCCTAGAGAGACCGACGCCCAACTGGAAGCTAAACTTCCATTGAAGACCGGACCCGGATCTCTGAATACAGAGGTCAGGTTGTCCGATGCCCAGGTGAGTAGGAGAAGGAAGAATAAAGCGAAAGATAGCAAAGTGGCTGAAAAGGCTAAAGGCGATGCTGGAGCTTTCCCTTCCCCAGCTACCACAACAAAACGCGATAGATCGGTGGAGGTTACTCCGACTGAATCCGGACCATCCGCTGCTGCCGTGGTGGCTGCCAATGCACCTGAGAAGCGCAATGGCAAGAAGTTTAAAACCTTCACTGCTACTGCTTTCAACATCCACTGGCAGAGGTAGGCAAGCAGTATCATATTGTGATGCTGCTCGCAAAGCTCTTCCGGTTGCGATTATTGGAAAACTAAGGAAGGAGCAAAAGAGGAATGATGCAGAAGTAAAACACTGCACCGATCATCTTTGGCGGTAAGTCAGCACCGACGGTGTCAGTGCAAACGCAAAAAACTATGAGACGAGCGATGGCATCATGAATGTGCTATGCTCGTCACAAGCCAATTTCGATTGGATTGCCACAGCCGTTGCTAAAATCACCCCTTTGGGCAAATCGCGCTTCGCTGTTTTCAGCGGAGACGAACCCAAACGCAGGCGAGCTATATGCTGGATACCTGGTCCTATCAGGAAAACAGCGGAAGTTCTTGCCTGCCTACGTGCTCAGAACCCGGGCATCGAAACGAACGGATGGAAAATCTATAGCCTTAAACCAGAGCGAGGTCCGGAGGACAAGGAGGGCTCAACCCTGGTTGTTGGCTTAGACCAGAAGTCGTTAGATGTCATGCTATTTAAGTACGACAGTCATCTAAACTTATTCTTTGTCGGATCAAATTCCGAATCAATTCCAAATGAATAGGCACATAATGAGAAACGAGTTAATTATTCTGTCATGATATTTACTCAGATGAATCTGTAACATTCTAAAGCTGCTACCGCTTTACTAGGTAAGCGGCTCTCCATGTTGCATACATTACCTCACATCACAACCATTCAAGAACCATGGGTGTATAACAAATGCATCTGTGGTCTTAGTGAACTACGTGGTGATACCATACTATACGATGAGCAAGCCGCAAGGCCTAGAAGCTGTCTTATAGTATCGAAACACTTTGCTGTCACCAAGTTAACCCAATTCTGTGGGCAAGATCTGGTGGCAGCCAAAGTGAGCTATGAAAGCGATAGTGGATGGAAACATTTGATTGTCGCCTCAGGCTACGTCCCCTATGACTCACTACTGCCTCCTCCGCCAAAGGCAATTGTTGAGCTCATAGAGTACTGTTATCTTAAGGAGAATGTCCTTATTCTTTGCTGTGACGCTAATGCTCAACACACTGTGTGGGGCAGCAGCACGAGTTACCAGACTCCTTGACTTCATCCTGACCTCCAATCTGAACATTCACAACACTGGTAATAAACCCACGTTTGTGACTGCTAGAAGACAGGAAGTGATTGACCTAACTTTGTCTATCTGTAGACTCAGAGAGTCAATCTTAAACTGGAATGTTCTTTAAGAAGGTTCTTTATCGGACCACAGGTATATCGAGTTTCATACTGACCGAGAGGTGCTGCCCTCTATGACGGTAAGAAACCCTAGAAAAACGAACAAGTAATCGTACACCAAAAAATCTTCAAACAGATGATGGGAAAGAGTTTTTTAATACACATTTCAAAAGATTAATGACATTAAAAGATGTCAACCATTATTCAACATTTTCAACATTAAAAGCATCTATAGTGGAACGCTTCAATAGAACTTTAAAAGGAATGATGTGGAAAGAGTTCAGCTTTAATGGTTCATACAAATGTATTGATCTTCATAAACATCTAGTTATTAAATATAATAATAAATTTCATAGAACAATAATGATGAAACCTAATGAAGTAAATACTTCAAAAGAAAAAAATATATTGAAAACTGCTTACAACCATATAAAAATTGTTCATAAACCAAAATTTAAATTAAATGATAATGTTAGAATATGTAAATATAAACATATATTTGAAAAGGGATATACCTCAAATTGGACAACTGAAATATTTAAAAATTCAAATTCAAAATACAACTCCTACAACATATATACTTGAAGATTATTAAGGTAATGAAATTGAAGGTAGATTCAATGAATATGAATTAATGTCAACTAAATTTCCACAAGTATATTTAGTTGAAAAAGTTTTAAAACGATATAATAATAGAGCTTATGTTAAATGGTTAGGATTCTCTTCAGATCATAATTCTTGGATTGATGTTAATGATTTAATTTAATATAAATGTAATAATACATAAGAAACATATTTTAGTTAAGTACATAATGATAAGTCATCAACATGTCGTTTACTTTAACAAAAAATGGATATTCATCACAACTTGTTGCAAATTATTTTCCACCTATAGAACTCAAACAAGATTATGTTTGTGGATTAATAAGTTTCGATTCTTGTCACAGAATTCCAAATGTGGATGTAGAAAACAATTTATTTCACATTGGAGATAAAACTATTACGATACCTATTGGATCATTTGAATTAAAAGATATATCTACTAAAATAAGTGATGGATATGATCAATATAGCGCTGGATTTGTTAATATAAAAGCAAACTATAATACATTGCAAACGGAAATTTATACTTCGAGAGAACCAATCTATTTCAATAAAGAACATTCAATTGGAGGATTACTTGGTTACAGTAAAAAAATATTAAAGTCTGACACTAATCATACTTCAGATAATCCAATAGATATATCTAAAATAAATACAATATCCGTTGAATGTAATATTATTAATGGATCATATATAAATGAAGTTTCCACACATACAATTCACCAGTTTTCTCTTAGAGTTAGTCCAGGATATAAAATTACTGAAATACCAGCAAATGTTATATATTTACCAGTCAATTCTAGACAAATAAGCACTCTTGTACTTAGAGTTGTAGATCAAGGTGGTAATCTAATTAATTTTCGTGGAGAAAAAATATCAATAAGACTACATTTAAAACCTTTATAAAAAAGAATAAAATGATTATTTTTAATAAAAAGCATTTACATAATGACTTTACAATTAGTTTACCTTCAACATTGAAAGAAACCAATTCAGATAAGAAATTGAATTCTACACAGAAAGAAATTGATAACAAACGTAAACTTTATCTAACTAAATCAAACAAAGAGTTTTTGAAAAGCATTGGATTTCGTTTCAAAAATGAGTGATATAATAAATGTTCTATATAAACCGCTTTTTGATGAAAGTATAATAAAAAAAGAATATCATAGTTATACACCATATTAACAAACATTTAAAAATAATGATTAAATACGTATACCAATACAAAATCAGGATTTGTATGTACTATTAAGTGAGAGTCTTTTGTATATTGAGGGATTCAAATCAAATAATGACTACTATTCCAAAAACTGTTAAGCTCATAAACAATTGCATGGCATATTTATTTGATGAAATTCGTTATGAAATGAATGGAATAGAAATTGATCGCACTAGACAATTGGGAATAGCATCGGATATGAAGAATTATGTATCACTCAATGAATTTGAAAGTAAAATTCTTTGGAATGCGGGATGGTGCTCTTTTGAAAATGAAAATACAGCACTTAAAACTGGACATTTTAATTTTTGTATACCTTTAAAAAATTTGCTTGGATTTGCTGAAGATTTCGATAAAATACTTGTTAATTGCAAACATGAATTGATTTTGATGCGGTCTAAAGATGATACAAATATTATGAAATCAACGACTGCAACTGATAATCTTTTGTTAAAACTTTTGAATATCACTTGGAAAGTACCACACATACAACTTTCAGACACATATCGATTGAAAATGTTGAAAACTATCAATAGTAAACAACCATTATATATATCATTTAGAAGTTGGGATGTTTATCATAATCCTTCTTTACCGCAAAGTACAAATATTTTGTGGAATGTTAAACTAGTAGGCGAAAATGAAAGACCACGCTATATACTTTTAGCCATTCAAAGAGAAAACGATTTTCAACATTGTAACTTAACGGATGTAAAAGTTTATCTCAACTCTTGTATATATCCCTATGACGTTCTCAATCTTTGATTTGATCATAATCGATATGCTTTATTATATGTTATGTATCAAAAATTTCAACAAAGCTACTATGGACGTACTCCACAACCACCATTATCACCGGAAATTTTTTTAAAATTGCACCATCAGAATGAATCAGTTAAAGGAGGACCTATAGACATTCGAATTGAATTAAAATTTCATTCAAATGTCCAACCTAATACATCTGCTTATTGTATGCTCGTTCATGATAAAATGTTTGAATATGTACCGCTCACAAACGATATCAAAAAAATAATATAAATAAGTATGATTAAAAATAAAAAAATTATTATCAAGTATAATGTTTGCAAGTGTTGATGTTCAAGGGTTTAATGTCTTTGACAACAAATTTGTTGTAAAGGAGATAGCTGTTGTTTTGAGTGAAAATGAATTTCATATAAAATCATCAATCGAATTCAAAAATCTAAGTAAAAAGGATCAACGACAATCAGAGTGGTTAAAACATAATCATCATAATTTGAAATGGGAATATGGAAGTGATGACTTTAAGAAAGTTCGAGAATATTTAATAACAATATTAAAAAGCAGAAAAGTCTATGTAAAGGGAAAGGAGAAACAAAAGTGGATGACTGATTTACTAAAACAGTTTGTCCTCAATGTAGAAGATTTTCCACAATTTAATGAAATAAATTTAACAATGTTGTATAATTTATATCCAAGTGCTGTTCAATGTGAATATCACAATAACAACAACATCTATAATAAAACAATAATACGTCAAATACGCTGCGCTTTAAAATCTGCATTTATTTTATATAATACACAATGTAATAAAAATTCTTATATAAATATATAATTTTAGAAAAATCAAAACATATTGTCTTATAATTTAGAAACGAATAGATCACGAACATGAAAACATTATTGATTCTTAGTTTATTTATTATTTTTAAAAATATCTATGGTATTCCATTTTGGAAATTGAGAGATGTTAGTAGTAGTCTAATAAATCAGAACTCTAAAAGTATTGAATTCAATTTAACACCACCAGATAATAATATCGTGAATATAAATATTTCATTATTATTATTTAAAGAAAGTTATTTGTTATATAATGATGAAAATAATATTACACCAGAATCAACGGAATTATATAGAACAACAAAATTACTTACATCAACAACAACAGAATTACCTACAACTGCAGCACTCGAGATTACAACTCAAGGAAAATCTTTAAGAATGTTTACTGTAGATGAGGCAATAGAATCATTTCGAAGAGAACTAATTATTAAAGAGACTGATATTGGTGGTATTTTTGAATCTAAACAAGCATTTTATCGTCATTTTAAACTTGAATATGAAGATGTAGATATTCCAATTCAGTGTACATATGATAGCAGATACGAAGAAAAACGATTGAGTATTAAATGCTTTGAATATCGTGAAATCGAAACAGAGTTAATTCTTAGTAATGGTGATATTGAGAAGGTTCGTATCCAAGACCCTAATAACAAACCTCTAAACGTTGAAATAATTGATGTAAAAGACTATATGCAGACTTTGAATATGATTATTACTGCAACGTTTGTGAGTGAGAGAAGATTAAATCGGAAGTATATGGATTTTAATAAATTATTAACCTTACTATTATTACATATACATTATGTAATAAGCTATCAAAATATTGCGCCACAAAAAAATAACGAATGGACGGACAAACAGAGATAAGTCAAAACCACAAAAAAAATAACGAACGGACGGACTGACTGAGAGATTAAGGCGTGCACTGATGGACGGAGGGGACGGAGATAAGTCAACAAACTGTCGTCAACAACGACAAACAAAATCACACGACGCACGCTTCAAAACCACAATTTTCCCACGGAAAAACCACAAAATGACACGACGCACGCTTCAAAACCACAAAATCACACGACGCACGCTTCAAAACCACAATTTTCCCACGGAAAAACCACAAAATCACACGACGCACGCTCCAAAACCACACGCACAACCACACAACGCACGCCCCAAAGCACAACAGCACGAGACGCCTCTGCCGCTGCCGCGTTGTCCCAGAACATACATATCCTACCTACTTACAATCACTATGCATACAAGTAATATAGAAAATATTTTATATTTGAGTTCCCCTATTAAACCATTTGTAAATTTTATTCAAACAAATGCATCCACATTTATTAAAAGCAATTTCCGATTACAAATTGAAATTTCATTGTTATGCGGTATTTATTGGTATATATTTATATATTAAAGAAGTAAAAATATTTCTTTTAATAAGTTTTTTAATTATTTTGACATCTATATTTTATATATTAATTATATTTTATCTGTGCATTATTTTAAAATTATTTTTAAGTTTCCTACAATACAAAATAAATAAAACAATTTAATGAAAATAAATTATACATTGTCTTTTTATTTCTATTATTTAAAATTTTACGAATTCATTGAATATACTTAGAATTACAAAAAAAAAACAATATTAATAATATGTAATAAACAATTATTTTGTATATTTTATTCTATAATATAATTTTATTAGTTTATCAATGTCTTTGCATTCCTTGTCATAATAATAGCAACCACATGTATCTGGTCCCTCCGTTACGTCATCTGTGGCCCATGGATAGTTTCTATAAAGTATTTCGTGACTTGTTAATATTTTTTCCGTATACTGATAATGTTTACAATTAGGGATAAACTTAATAAACTGTTTTTTATGATCATCCAATAAAATATTATTAAATCCTTTTTAAAACTTTTTACTTTTATAACTCCCATAATAGTTTTCTTTTCCTATCAAATTGTAATGTAGACGATAAATAATTTTAATTCAAATTTCGATGCATTTATATATAATGGATATCTCTTTAAAATGAGTTAAAAAGTGAATTCCATTAGTATAAATATACTCAATTAAAATTTTAAAAAAGTATATAAATTTTGACTCAAGAAAAAACGAAATAAAATGATACAATTTTTAACATGTTCAATCTTTAAAACTTATAGTATGTTCTCCCACGTGGTGTGGAGCCTTAAGTTACAATGACTCAATAAGGCTAAGCTGACGGAAACTTGATGAGAAACGAGTTAATTATTCTGTCATGATATTTACTCAGATGAATCTGTAACATTCTAAAGCTGCTACCGCTTTAATAGGTAAGCGGCTCTCCATGTTGCATACATTACCTCACATCACAGCTATTCAAGAACCATGAGTGTATAACAAACGCATCTGTGGTCTTAGTGAACTACGTGGTGAAACCATACTATACGATGAGTAAGCCGCAAGGCCTAGAAGCTGTCTTATAGTATCGAAACACTTTGCTGTCACCAAGTTAACCCAATTCTGTGGGCAAGATCTGGTGGCAGCCAAAGTGAGCTATGAAAGCGATAGTGGATGGAAACATTTGATTGTCGCCTCAGGCTACTTCCCCTATGACTCACTACTACCTCCTCCGCCAAAGGCAATTGTTGAGCTCATAGAGTACTATGATCTTAAGGAGACTGTCCTTATTCTGTGCTGTGACGCTAATGCTCAACACACTGTGTGGGGCAGCAGCACGAGTTACCAGACTCCTTGACTTCATCCTGACCTCCAATCTGAACATTCACAACACTGGTAATAAACCCACGTTTGTGACTGCTAGAAGACAGGAAGTGATTGACCTAACTTTGTCTATCTGTAGACTGAGAGAGTCAATCTTAAACTGGAATGTTCTTTAAGAAGATTTTTTATCGGACCACAGGTATATCGAGTTTCATACTGACCAAGAGGTGCTGACCTCTATGACGGTAAGAAACCCTAGAAAAACGAACTGGGCACGCGTCAGACATGAAGTTGAGAATTCCCTCAATATTCCTGTCAGAATTCGTACCAAAAAAAGTATTGAGACGTCCGTTCAATTTATGAACGATGTCATAAATTCTAGCTTTGTACGAACATGTCCGGTGCGAAAAACGTTATCTAGACCTCCCGTTCCTTGGTGGAACGCTTGTCTTGAAACCTTGCGCAAGGATTTCAGAAAGCTTCTAAATAGGGCCCTAAGGGCCAATTTAGACTCTGACTGGTTTCTTTATGGAGCTAAGCAGAAAGATTATAAGAAACTACTTCGTAAATCAAAAACTGTTTCTTATAAAGACTACTGCAGTAGCATCGAATCCTGCAGTGAGACTGGTCGATTGGTCAAGTTTCTTAAAAGAGACCGAACTGCCCGACTGGACTTACTGCGGAGACCTGATGGCTCGTATACTGAGTCTAAGACAGAAGCACTCAGTGTCCTAGTTGAGACTCACTTTCCGGGAAATCAAATTCACATAGGGCCACTTTGTAATCCCAGCACTGGGGACTGCAATAACAACTCTAATGTGACAAAACATGACTGGCAGGTTGCCAGATTGGTTGTGTACGATGAAGCTATCCCATACCCAGTGGCCTCTTTTGATGGCTTCAAGTCACCTGGGCCGGATGGCATCTACCCAATCATGCTACAGGAAGGTATAACCCAATTGCTACCATGCCTGAAGAAGATCTTTAGAGCAGGTCTCGCTTGGGCATTCATTCCGATATCCTGGCGTTTAGTTAAAGTAGCCTTCATACCAAATATTAAGAAATTTGGAAGTTGTCCAATTGTAACATTATCTAACATTAGCGAATGATTGCAGAACTGAATAGTGAATGTCTTGATTTCAACTTTTTTAATATGAATAAATAGCATTTCTACTTTGTTAAACATTATGATGTGCCATTAAAATATTACAAATAATGGTAAGATGATTAGTGTATAATTAATAGATGACTCCCCAGAATTTGAATCTTCTAGTATATAAAAAGAAGGTTTCTCCATATTAAGCGTTACTTTAAGATCCACATTATTAAGAAGATATTTAGCCTGATTTAATATATCTGCATGTAGTTTTCCAATCAATTATACTCGTTCTCCATTTTTATATATTTTCTTCCATCTAGCTAAACCAAGATTTTCATTCTCAACTTACTTACTTACTTCAATGGACCTTACAACCGTGGGTCGGGTTGGACGCCCTCTTCTACGCTGTCCACCTTCGAGTTTCGATTCTAGCACCTTCTTGGCTGGAGTGTTTTCATCCATTCGTTCGACATGACCTAGCCAGCGAAGCCGCTGGATCTTGATGCGCTTGACTATGTCAATGTCGTCGAATAACTCATACAGCTCGTGGTTCATCCTGATTCGATACTCGTTAGCAAAGCAGATAGGGCCAAAGATTTTACGGAAAATATTTCTGCACCATAAAGTAGGACGAGCATGATGAGTGACTTGTAGAGCGTTATTTTTGTCCGGCGAGAGAGGGCTCTGCTTCTCAATTGCCTACTGAGCCCAAAGTAGCACCTGTTGGCAAGAGTTATTCTCCGTTTGATCTCCAGGCTGACGTAGTTGTTGCTGTTTACGCTGGATCCCAGATAGACGAAGTCTTTCACAATGTCGAACTTGTGGGTGTCAAAATCAGCTCCAAGACGCACGGACTCTTTTTTGCTTGTTGACACAAGGAACTTCGTCTTGTCCTCGTTCACCGCTAGACCCATTCGACGCGACTCTTTCTCCAATCTGGAGAATGCTGCGCTGACTGCTCGTGTGCTCCTGCCAATGATATCAATATCGTCGGCATATGCGAGCAGCATGACACTTTTGTTGAGGATAGTGCCGCTTTGACGGAGTTCGGCAGCTCGAACTATTTTCTCCATCAATAAGTTAAAAAAGTCGCACGATAGGGATTCACCCTGTCTGAAACCTCGTTCGGTATGAAATGGCTCGGAGAGGTCTTTTCCTATTCTCACTGAGCAACGTGTGTTGCTCAGGGTCATCCTGCACAGCCTTATAAGTTTCGCAGGTATACGGAACTCAGACATTGCGGCGTATAATCGTTTCCTTATCGGAGTGTCGAAGGCGGCTTTATAGTCGACTAATAGGTGGTAGGTGTCGATCTGTTTTTCAAGGGTCTTTTCCTGGATTAGGCGCAATGTGAAAATCTGGTCTATGGTGTACTTTCCAGGTCTGAAGCCGCACTGATAAGGTCCAATCAGTCTGTTGACGATGGGCTTCAGTCTTTTACATAATACGCTCGATAGAACCTTGTAAGTGATATTGAGTAGGCTGATCCCACGGTAGTTGGCGCAGATAGTGGGATCCCCTTTCTTAAGGATTGGGCAGAGTACACTGAGGTTCCAGTCACTTGGCATGCTTTCATACGACCATATTCTGCTTACGAGCTCGTGCATGTTCTCTATTAGCTCTTCGCCTCCGGTCTTAAACAATTCAGCAGGCAGGCCATCAGCACCTGCGGCTTTGTTGTTTTTCAGCCGAGCAATGGCTGTTTTGACCTCGTCATGGTCGGGTGGCGGAATCTCAACGTCGTCATCAAGTACTGAGGTTGCCGGGTTTGCTTCTCTATCGGTGGAATTGCGGTCATCATCACCGGTCAGCAGTTTAGAGAAGTGATCCCTCCATATTTTCAGTGTGCTCTGGATATCTGTCACTATATTTCCGTTCTCATCTTTACAGGAAGAGGCTCCGGATTTTGAACCTCCGGCTAGGCGTCTTATTTTCTCGATGAATTTTCGAGCCTCATTCCTGTCCCCATGCATCTCAATCTCCTCACACTCACGTCTTTCTGCCTCGCTTTTTTTACGCTTGAAAAGACGTCTCTCTTCTCTTTGTATCGCTCCTTCGCAGCTCGCGTAGCTACTGACTGCAGGGTGGATTTGTACGCAGTGTCTTTCTCTGCAGTGGCCGCGCGACACTCTTGGTCATACCACTGATTCCTCAGGGGCGTTGGAATCCAAGCACCTCTTCGGCAGCCGTATGCATCGTGAGGAGGAGTGCTTTGTCTAAGCAGGTGTGAGAGTCGAGTGGAAAAGGCTTGCGTTGTCTGTTGTGATTGCAGCTTTCCGACGTCTAGCTTTCTCTGCGTTTGGTTCCGTTCGTTCTTCGTAGCGCTTAAGCGTGTGCGGACCTCGGCTGCTACAAGGTAATGATCCGAGTCCATATTGGCACCTCGGATAGTGCGTACGTCCATCACGCTCGAAGCGTGTCTTCCGTCAATCACATCTTGATCAATTTGATTTCGAGTTTTTTGATCGGGCGACAACCATGTGGCCTTGTGGATATCGAAATGTTCGAATCTAGTGCTACTAACTATCATGTTTCGTGCTGCGGCGAAATCAATTAGCCTCGTTCCGTTATCGGAAGTATTGGCATGGAGGCATAGAAGCGCTCTTTTGTCTCGTCATCTTTCTCGTTCGTCGGAGCGTGTGCACAAATTAGGCTGATATGGAAATATTTAGCCTTGATGCGGATTGTTGCCAGCCTTTCGTCCACGGGCGAGAACCTAGAGGAAAGGTGGCGGAGTCTCTTGCCGACCACAAATCCACATCCAAATTCGTGTCTCTCCACATGGCAGCTGTAGTAGATATCACAGGACGCTTGTTTCCAACAGCCCTGTCCTATCCATCGCATCTCCTGGATAGCGGTGATGTCAGCCTTATATTTTTCGAGGACATCTGCCAGCTGGATAGAGGCACCTTCCCTATAAAGAGTCCGGACATTCCAGGTGCATATCCGTAAATCATGGTCCTTAAAACGTTTGCGTGGGTCGTCATCGTTGTAATCGGTCGTTATCCGAGGTTTCTTTTTTGTTTTCATTGGGCACATAGGTTTTTTCCGTGGTGGGACCCAAACCCAAAGCACGAACCCTCACTCTGAGGGAGATGCTCGCCACTCACTTTAGCCGACTTCTACACCGGATGGTGTAGAGCGCCGTTTCCAGGGACTTCCACGAGGAGGACTTCCACCGAAGTGGAGGTGTCACCATTTGACAATTTGCCAATTCTGGTGACCAGTGAGTTGACTTGAGACGACACCGACAAGGATTGCGCTGGCTTCGCCATGTTGAAGCACTCAGACACGTTGCCTTGTGATGATCGCCCCCATGGTCCCCCATTCTCAACTACTGAATTAATTTTTACCAGCTTTTATTTGGCCATTTATGAACATTTAATCTATTTTAAAATAAAAATAAAACAATTTTTTTTTTATTTTCTTGTATTATTTTTTATTTATTTTGTTACATTACATTTATATTATATAATTTTAATTTATTTATTTTTTTCACTACCTACATTTTATTTTATATCTACTCTTGCTGTTGCTGCCTATTGCTGTTCTTTGTTGTTGAGCGATGTTAAGTACCTGTGGCGCACGTTTTTTTGGAGTTGTAAACAACAAAGGAAACGAGTTGCTCTTTAAGTACGCAATGACATAAGATTAAAAAAAACGGAGAACTGTATCTGCCAGTATCGATTATCAACGCGTCGCGAAGAGTAGTCAAAATAATCACTGCCGTCATGCAGTGATTATTTTAAATATCTATTTATCTGTTTATAGAATGGATCATACACAAATACTCAAATACCTCCTACCTACTTTATGTTGTATTTTCTATGCTCCTTTATGTGGACTGGTTTTATATTTTTCAATATCGCCTTTATGCTCGGCTGAATTGCACGTGACCTGAAGGCTGTGCTGCTTGGCGTCAAAAAATGAATATGAGTACCTTAATGAACGTAATTCATAACTATGTACGCGTTGATTATAGCAATTTAGCTCAAATTGTGCGATTCGTATATACGAAGAATAGTTCATAAATAGAAAGATTTTTTCCATATATATTATAAACGATGTCGCAATTAACGGCGTTCATTCCATTTATGAACAAAATTTTTTCTGTGCGGGAGGTGACTCATTTACTATTATTGTTTTTATATTGTTTTTATAGGTTTAGTACCTAACTCATCCAAAACAGATTTTCCAATTTCGAGTGAATGATTTTTTAAAGCATTTAAACCAGTTTTATTAGAGGTTTTAGATGTGTATACAAGGCCGAAAAAAATGAACCAATTCCACGACCATATTGAACAATTCTAGGAGAATGGTATATATCCTATATTATCTAAATTTGAATCAGATTGATTAAGTTAGTACTCAGAATAAATCTTGTCCATGGTTTACATAAAAATGATATCAGTACAACTTATGAAGCTTCTTTTATATTACGAAAGCAGTAAACGGGGAGTTCATTCAACATAATATTTATTTTCTTCCCTTCATCATCTCGTATCATTATAGAAATATGATTTATATTTGATTCCAATGGATATAATTTAATATTTTTAAAGTGAATATAATTTATATCATTTAAACATGGAAATATTTGTATGCATTTTATTTTTTGATCGCCTACATATCTGCGTTTAATAAAGTCTGTGTACACAAACACTATGTTATATAACTCGCTAGATCTTAATTTATAATTTGTATGTAAATTAAATTTTTCATAAGAATTCGAGATAACATCTAACATTTTAAGTATTGTATTCTCCGAAACAAAGTGTCTATTAATACTGCTTTTTACGCCAACCAATTCAGGGTTTTCTTTTATACTATCTTGAATGTCTAACTTTCCAGTTATTAATTTTAAACTTCTATCTTTTTTGTTATCGATATTAAACTCCTCTTTATTTTTTTTTTTTATTACAACTGTCTCAGGATTAGATTTGACATTGAGTTGATTTTCTGCAATTTGTGGTTTTTCTTCTCTATTTGGGATAGCTTGATTTATTTTGTCCATGAAATTTAAATATGTGATAGGGTAAGTATTTATTTTTTATCTACTTTTAGATCACTATTTACATTTTTGATATTACTTTTATTTAATTTTAAAGTTAATTTCAAAATATCTCTTATATTCAAAATTCGAGATACTTCAAATGTAGATGTGTTATTAACAAGTCGAAATGAAATTTCTGTTAAATATACAACCCAGTTTTCATTTAAAACCAAAGATTGTTTTAATAAAATTGTACATTTAGATTTAGTATTTTCATAGATATTTGCGGAATTATTACTTAATAAAGTAACATAAAAACTGAAATGGGTGATTCAATTTTTATTTTCAAATGTTCTAATAAAAATGCAATTTTTTTTATTAAAAATCACTTTATTTGTCCATGAATTAAGTTCACTTCCAAAACCGAACCATTTGACATGTACCATATCCTTTTTATACCCTACACTAAGAGTGAAAGGGTATATTCAGTTTGGTACGCCGTTTGTAACACCCAGAAGGAAGCATCTCCGGTATGGAAAAGTATATATATTCTTGATCCTGAGTCGATTTAGCGATGTCCGTCTGTCCGTCTGTCTGTCCGTCTGTCTGTCCGTCTGTCTGTCCGTCTGTCTGTCTGTCTGTTGAAATCCCTACTACTTTTAAAATTGAAGAGCTAGATAAATGAAACTTATAACTTAGATTACTAATATATCTACGCTGTATGTGCGAAAAAATTGGCGAGATCGGTCCATTGTGACCTATGATCCGACCACTTATGTTCAAATACCTCATATAAAATGTACATATAAAGATCAATTTTTATGTATACGTGCTTAGATAAACTTTTTTGGTCAAATATATATTGATATCATGCTCAAATACATTATAATAATGTTTTCCGGCAAAAAGACTTGTGGTTCACAAAAAAAAAAAATCGAAATTCGGTACACCTACCCATTTGTAAATATGGGTATCAAATGAATGGAAATTCTTCAGCGATTGAATGTTTGTAGTTATTTTCAGGATTCATATACCCTGGTGACCTATATATTACTTTGAATGGTAACCACACATATGTGTAGGGTATTTATAGTCGGCTTAGACCGACCATAATTTTGATAATCCTAACTATCATAATTACACCTACTTTAAAATTTCCCATGTGATCTAACCTTCCCAACTGGTTTCTTTTTATAACCTTTTCAACTAGATCAGTATTTGATGTTTCTGTTTTAAATAATTTTTCTTCCTTTTATTAATTCTCCTTGATAATCAAGTAATTGATGTGTAATGGGATTTGTGATCTTTATTTTATTTATTTTGAATACCTCATTGGACCAATTGGATTCATATGCTTTATGGAAAGTTCCTTGATAATTACTAATTCGAACATCATCACAAATTTTTAATATACTCATCTTAAATGTTTTATTATGATTGCAAACTGTATTTAAAAGCATTTGTTGATTAGATTTATTGACATTTTTTTGATACATTTTAATACTACGATGATATTTATTATTATATTTTGTATTTATATTTTTTGTAATCAAGTCTAACCATTTATAAGTACCTTGAAGGCTAAAGTCTTTCCATATTAAATTTTTAAAAGTTCTATGAAACCTTTCAATTACTCTGTGCGCACATTTGACAAAAATTTTCGACACCAGAAATGAAAGTTACATATTCTAATGGATTTGGAAATACAAAGAATGGCGTTTTTCAGTTTTTTCCCTACTCGTCCAGTTTCAAGGATATTCGACAAAAACGAAAAACCACGTTTTTGAGGATTCTATTGGTTGGTAAGTGTTGGTTATAATGTCAAACATATTTTTATTCTATCCAAAACATGCATAACTGAACACAAATTATGTGTACATATCAATTTTCAAAATTCCTTTAACTGGACCTTTGATATGAAGCAAAAAGGATTCATTTTTGAGCTAAAAAAATGCCCATTTTTGAGTATTTTTTCTCAATTTCCAAGAGTGCACCATTCTTGTTCGTTACATTATAAATGAGCAAAACTCATCAATTTAATCCCGTTTTATTCAAAAAAAACATAAACGTCAAAATTATTAAGCATATTAAATTCGTAGAAATATTAGTAACTCGTATTTTTTGTTACTCTTATACAATATTATTCTGGTAAGGGAGATAGTTGGGTCAAATTTATCCATTCATTGGACCTCTTGATACTAGATATAAATCCTGATTCATATTAATACTTTACATATACTGAAACCCATATATGCACCGAAAAAATTACTGTAGTCAATTATATACATTTATGTCATCGTTTTGAAAAAATGCAGTTCTACTACATTTTGATCGTTTTTAATACATTTGTATTAATTTGTCTGGATTTTACTACACAATGTATTAGAAATTCGTTTTCTACATATTGCAGAATATGTAGTACGTATTTGTTTTCTGTAGTTTTTATTTTTGAAATACTAAATAATACATAAAATGTATTATGCAATTATTTTGTGTATTATAGTTTAAAAATTAAATTATAAATTATTTGCATATTAT
This sequence comes from Dryomyza anilis, assembly GCA_951804985.1. Taxonomy (NCBI): domain Eukaryota; kingdom Metazoa; phylum Arthropoda; class Insecta; order Diptera; family Dryomyzidae; genus Dryomyza; species Dryomyza anilis. The sequence goes on from OX638135.1 coordinate 34,051,009, forward strand.
TATAAATTCTTCTATAAAATATGTTCTATAAATTTACTATAAATTCCACTGTATACAAAAATATGTATCACTTAAAGTTAATTGTTTTTATAAAAATTTGATTAAAATTGAATTAATTATATAAAATCTAAAAATTAACAGCTCTATTAAAATGTCTCTAAATATGAAAACATAATTTACTTTCAAAAACAGCTAAGTTTTGTTTATATTTTTAAAACCAAGTGTTTAACGTTTTCAATAATAAAAAAATAATGTCCAATTTAAAATAATATTCGAATGTATATGGAAACTTGTCAAAAAGCCACCAATTTGTTAAAGCCGTACACCGAAAAAATTACTGTAGCAAATTATATACATTTTATGTATTTGTTTTGAAATATTTCTACTACATTTTGAAAATTCGTTCTCTACATATTGCACATATTGATGTGCAATGTGCAAGCGCGAGGTCTTTTAAATTTTTGTTTCGGTCGGAAAAGTGCTATTCAAATGGCAAGTGAAGTGCAGTTCGTGCTTAACTGGAAGTAGCTGCTTAAAAAATTTCTGCAAATTTGCTTGCAAATTCAGACTGAACTGCAGTTTACCGACCAGTTTTCAAATAAACAATAAAATGACCACGTTCTTCCAACTAAAAATGTAGTAAGATTTTATAATATGCCTTTTGGCCCCTTGTGACTCTCTAATAATCGAATACGAAGGAATGTTTCGACATCGACATGTTTTTGGCTAAGACCGTAGTAAAGTAGGGAGTAAAAATGATAGAAATTTTTTGTTTTGTGTTCATATACCCTGCCTTTAATGGTTGAAGTGTGGTCAATGGATGAAGTACTTTAACTAGCTTAATATTTCGAACTAAAATGATCTACTTCAAACTGCTTGTAGCCCGTTTAGTCGCCCCAACTTAGATGTATTTTTTTATTGTAGAATTTTGAGCACTTTTCCAGCTAATAATGAAAACGGAATTGTGTAAATTGCATTTGAGCCCACATTGGAACACAACAGCTACTTTCAAATAATATTTGTCGAAATGTCATGAAAATGGCAGAAAGGCTAGTAGAGCAAAAGTGCTGCCAAGTTTGTCAAAATAGAACCGTTGGCGTTCCAGTGAAATGGATCTGGTTTTACTGCCACGGGAACACCGCTAATAATATTGTCGTTGGTTCGTCAGATAGTACTGGATTTCAAACTCAAAATTCCAATTTAATGACATTTTTTTGGTAATGAAATGTAAATATTTTTTAGTTAGTAAATTAATTTCAATATTTTATTTAATTGTAATATTTTAAGATAATATTTTGTTTTACATATTCTTGACAATTTCTTTGATATATATATTTTACTGTGGTCAACTCAATTTTTATTTTACTACTTTGGATACCCCGTGTACTGTACTGATTCGTGGATTTTTACATTTTCCTATACAAACAATTCAAATTTTAAAGCTCAAAATTGAATTCAAAAATTTGAATAACAAATAAATTTGGTTTGTATGGAAAACATTTCAAATTTATTTGAAATTTTTATTTAGAATAAAAAAATTGATTGAAATTTCAAATAACGAATAAATGATTGAAAAATGTTTTTTGGAATAACGATTGAAAAACCAATGAATAAAATTTTGTTTGAATTTGCCATACAATTTGCCATACAATGATTCCATGCATTAATTATGGTGCAGTAAAAATTTAAATCCCGTAAAATATTACGATTCTTGGTTTTAATTAAATTAAATAAAGGCAACCTTTTTTTGATTTGTTAAATATAAACTTTCTAATTTTTAAAATTTTGAAATTTTTCACGTAGTGTAGTATTTTATTCAAAAAAATGTTGTTTTTTTTTAAATTTTTAATTTCTCTTGATTATTTCTCATACACAAATTTTTCTCATACACAAAATTTAGTAAAGAAAGCTATGCGAAACAAATATTAAAGCATTTTCATTTTTGTTGGGTACCACGGTTACTGGAGAATATTTTATTGTAGTCAGCTGTAAAGAGCACTATTTTTTGAAGGTCGTGACAATTTTTATTTTTTGTTTTTCTACTACAAACTTCTAATATCAGTTAAAACAACGTTTTTTTACGCGATAGGTTTCCTTTACTAGCAGATCCTCAGTGGACACTTATATTTTTTCTTAATATTGTAGCTTTACTACATTGAAATTTGCAAGGTCATGGTCATTTTATTTTTGTGCTGCCAATTAAATGCAGTTCAATAAAATTCAGTTTCTAACATTCATTTTTCAATAAAATTTTGAAAAACAATTTCAAATAATTTATTTATTTTTTGGAATTTAATATGACATTTCAGTACAAAGAGCTTTTTTCACACAAAGTTTTTGGAAAGCTTTTGAATTTTTGGCTGTGTTTAAACGCAAACTACAAAAATACTACGAATGGTTTCGTGGTATTTTTACCAGTTAAATACTACAATGAAATCAAGGAATACTACAAAATTATTATAATATTGTGAGACACACATCTGGTATTTCAAATATTATATTTTGATCCTCTATTCCATATGATATCCTCTATTCCATATGATTGTATTCGTGATGGATTTTTGATATTTGAATACATAATAGCTGAAATAATCGCCTATTTAAAACAATAAATGTCATTAATTTGAACATTTACACAAGCTTTTTTTATTTTGTATGCATTGAGGAAGTTCAAAAAATAGTTCAGTCCTCTTAATGGCATGTACTGAATGATGTTAACTTCAATTTTATTAATTTTTGTTAAAGACCAACCACTATCTCTTTCTTAAAATTCATCTATTTTTTGTATTATACATCCTTCATATCCAAAATAGCCTTACTGATGTCACTCACTGATATTAATGTAAACTGCTTTGTTATATGGGACATAACTGATATTTTAAATTCATCATGTCCATCTTCAAGTTTAACAGGAAGAATATACTCTCCAGAGATTTTAGCGTTAAATTTAATTGATTTTTTTTGATAAAGCTATTAGTTGCAGTGCAATTTTTCTCACGTAATCTTTTATATTTAATTCTCCTTCGTCATCATTATACAAGACATATTGCATACTTTTTGTTTAAATGCATTTTTTATAAGCTTAAATCCATCTTTATCATCCTTCCCAGCGGATTTCTTATGTAAATTAGTTCTTAGATGAGTTTTCCATAAAGATTTATGAACGAAACAATTGCAGAATATAGAATTAATTGTTTCATTGCTAGTTGATTTTATGCATTACCGGTTCCAACTGTAGTTTTGACTTCTTGACTTCTTCTAATAGCTCGTGATCATGTTTGAATAAATGAACTTTAAAATTATATAGCCTTGAGAATTTTTTATTACATTTTTTACATGTAAAGTTTTTATTGTCATGCACATTAATAATGTGCCGTTTCAAATTATATAACTTCCCGTAGGATTTTTCACAAATTTCATACACTAAATATTGTTATTTAACTTCAAATCAACATTACCTACCATCCATTTTTTTGCTGACTTATTAATATTTTTTTTAGTATACTAGGGATATCTCAAATTACTTAGTTAAATGTTGAAAACGGAGTTGTTGTAAAATGTATAAAAATTATGAAATCGTATTCTGAATTTCAAGCAGCAAATATGCAGTGCGATTTTAGTAAAACTTCATTTTCAAATAAAAGAAACTTTAAAAAGCATATCCTGCGAAACATAATTTTTCATATAAAAAAGCTAAATCTTATCCTTCTAAGTATATAATTAAATATAATTTTAAATTATTTAAAATTGATAATAAACTTTTTGTTAACAGCAAATCCTCGAATCTAAATACTAGAAGTCGTAACACTCCCGCCAGTTAATTTTCTAAAAGTTGGTATAAGGGAGGGGTTATTAGATGATGGGATGGACGAAATATTCCTAAAATTGGAAGATCCTACAATGTTAAATGCGGATCACAATTATAACAATTTAATGGATGATGATCTTTTATTAAACGCTCTACTCTGTTTTGAGCAGATTATGCAATAACAAATTTTATTAATTATTTGTTAATTTCAAATTGTTTTAATAATTAATAAATCAATTAACAAAACATTTTGTACATTTTTTAAATATTTTATTTGAAGTTTAAAATTTTTAAAAGTAAGTATATTGTAATGTTTTTATTCATAGCATAAATCGAATAGAGCCATCCACACGACTTCTGATTGTCATCTTCGCAAAACAATAGACCACTTCTTCTCATTTTATTATAGAAATAAGGATCATCACTTTCAACTTTTCTTGAAATTCTTGTTGGTAGATAAAACCAACTGTTATCTATTAGATGTACAATTAATTTTGTTTCATTAATTGTGTTTTTTTCATTCAAATTTAGAAATCCTTAATTCCTGATAAATAGGCAAATCATCTACTGTAATGTATGTAGAGGATTTCCTTTTACTAAACTTATAATTTCAGCGAAATCCTTAAAAAGATTATAAATATATATATATATATATATATATATATATATATATATATATATATAATTATATATATATATATATATATATATATATATATATATATATATATATATATATATATATATATATATACATATATATATATATATATATATATATATATAGGTTAGATTACATGGGAAATTTTAAATTTGGTGTTATTATGATAGTTAGAATTATCAAAATTATGGTCGGTCTAAGCCGACTATAAATACCCTACACATATATGTGGTTAACATTCAAAGTGGTATATTGGTCACCAGGGTATACGAATCCTGAAAATAATTACAAAATTTCAATCGCTGAAGAATTTCCATTCAGTTGATACCCATATTTACAAATGGGTGAGTGTACCGAATTTCGATATTTTTTTGGGAACCACAAGTGGTATCGTCGGAAAACATTATTTTCAACATATATTTGACCAAAAAAGTTTATCTATGCACTATAGAGTAAAATTGATCTGTTGATGTACATTTAATATGAGGTACTTGAATATAAATGGTCAGAGCACACATACAGCGTAGATATATAAGTAATCTAAATTATGAGTTTCATTTATCTTACTCTTCAATTGTTTAAGTAGTAGGGATTTCAACAGACAGACGGACAGACGGACATCGACTCAGGAGGTCATGCTGATCAAGAATATATATACTTTTCCATACCGGAGATGTTTCCTTCTTATGCTTATTATTATCCCTGATTCACATATCGCATAAAAGTTGTAATTTATTTGTAGGGAATTGCAAGGATAATTTTGGGTTAGTTTTGATACCATCATTTTGTTTTTGTAGACTTTCAACAAGGACCTTTCTAAAATCTCTAAACTGAAAAAAGTTCAACCGAAAATTGAGTATTCTTTTGCGTCATCCCAGCGCTTTTGAACATTGGTCAAATTTAATCTTTGATCAAATACATTATTTGATTTCTTATACTTTAAAAAATAAAGTAACATTACGCAGATGAACATCTAAACCTCATAATCTATTGTTGAATTAGTATAGACTTAAATGTAGCTTTGAGTAAATTTATAAATACCTAAATCCGTTGAATTTGAATGCAAGCACAGTTTAAATAAAATGTTTGATCAATTCCATTGATGTCCAACATAAAACAAAAACGTAATGGGCATCATGGATAAGAAAACCAAAGATAATATATACAGGAGATAAAAAAATTAAACTTTTTTAAATTTTAGAGTGTGTTAAACACAAGAGAAAATGTTTTTTAATGGTTAGTTAACCATAATAAGTAAGCTGATGACAAATAAAACTTTATTTTTTAAATTAATGCAGGCAGGATTTCAGTATCCTTGATTAAAAATATTTTGGTTGAGGTAACGTGGACTACTTTAAAAAAAATTGAAGAATGGACTTTTAAAATAATAATAAAATAGCCACTCTTAAATGCGTTGTACTAAAGTTTTCAAAATTCCATGGTTTACTGTGGTTTTTCATCATTAATTTGAACTGGCCTTATTCAAGTGGAGCAAAATTTTACTGTATTTTTCTGAGTTTTTTTAATTAAAGTAATCTCAAAATTCACATGCATTTCGGATTTTAATTTTTGGGATTAGGGCAGACGCGTAACAAAACAATCTATATATTTATAGATATATTAATAAATAACAAATTAAAAAAAATATCTTTCCTACCATATTTTTGTTTCTATCAAATTGTAATGTAGATAAAAAACTTGAATTCAAATTTCGATCCATTTATACATAATGGATATATCTTTAAAATAAGTTAAAAGTGAATTTTATTAGTATAAATATACTCAATTAAATTTTTAAAGAGAGTATATGATATTTGACTCAAGAAAAAACTAAATAAAATTAAACAAGTTTTAACATGTTCAATCTTTAAAACTTATAGTATGTTGTTTAATAAATTGATCCCAATGGAGCTTTATCCCGAGACAAAATTTTTGGCATTTTCCAAGAATATTTCGGGAATATTTCCGGCCAACGCACAGATAAATAGAATATTTTGGGAATTGTATAGCAGATTCTAAATTTTTTGGAATTTTTATGGCAGATTCACGCCATATTTGGGGCATGGGCAGAAAACAAACAGCTTTTGATACAAACTCCGCCTCAAACTGTTTGAAATATGTCGAGGAAATGTTTCTGAACTGTTTCGACCCTGCCAAAAATTTTGCCTGGGGATGGCTCCATGCAAATTTAAATAAAAATGATCCCAATGGAGCCTTATGGATCCATTCATTCATACAACCAAATTAAATGAATAAAATGACCATGATTTTGTAGAATAAATATATACTACAATATCCATTATAGTAAAATTCACCTTGAATTAAATATGTGTCAATGTATTAATGCAGAAGTGCATTTACCTGTTTACAACAAAGAAATTATCCACCAAAAAAATATATGTCTAATAACATTTCATTCATATAGCCAAATTTAAATTACAATCTTAGTTCCTCAACAAAGTTTCAAATTAAACCCTTTGTTCCCCAACTCTCTTGATGATCATGCAAAATAAACCATCAAGTATAAAACTGAAATATTAATTCCTTCAGTTACATATGACAACAACAAAAATTAATACGTACATATATGTACGTTTATAAATAATCCCATTAAAAAAGCTTACTCCGAAATAATTATCCCAACAACAATATGAGTTGCAAATTTACTCTTTACGGCTGCATGCCTTCATAACAAACATATAATATTTATGCATGTATCAACATTAACAACACATTTTAAAATGTCAATGGGTCCATTCCATTTTAATGTATATAGTACACATATAATACACCTGAAACTAACAACTACTCTCTTAAAAAATGATTCCTATTGAAAACAATAGCTACGCCTCTGTTAAAAAATTTTCCGAGCTGAAATACACTAACAACTACTCTGTTAAAAAGTGATCCCCTTGAAAAGTTCTTTTAGTGTATTACATTTGAAATATTTTTTATTTGTTAAAAACAAGTTATTTTACATTTAATATATCAGTTTTGTGATATCGATGTCCGTGGTAATTAGAGTGTTATGATGTCCATGAAATTAAAATATAAAATATTTTCATATAAACTATGTTTTTTTTCATTAAATTTAGAAACAAATTTTTAGCTAGCTGGATGGTTTTTACAAATAAAAAATAATGTAATGTAAAAAAAAGGGAAAAATGAATATTGTGTAAAGAATTGTGTAATTGTAAACATAAATATGTTTACATGTAAATAAAATGTTTTTCACATTCAAACAATTACATGTTTGCAAGAACGCCGAAAATTATTCATTCTGAACATAAATATGTTTGAACGAAAACAAAAATATGTTATTATTAGAATGTTTGTCGGACTATGGGGGCGATTATCACAAGGCAACGTGTCTGAGTGCTTCAACATGGCGAAGCCAGCGTAATCCTTGTCGGTGTCGTCTCAAGTCAACTCACTGGTCAGCAGAATTGGCAAATTGTCAAATGGTGACACCTCCACTTCGGTGGAAGTCCTCCTCGTGGAAGTCCCTGGAAACGGTGCTCTACACCATCCGGTGTAGAAGTCGGCTAAAGTGAGTGGCGAGCATCTCCCTCAGAGTGAGGGTTCGTGCGTTGGGTTTGGGTCCCACCACGGAAAAAACCTATGCGCCCAATGAAAACAAAAAAGAAACCTCGGATAACGACCGATTACAACGATGACGACCCACGCAAAAGTTTTAAGGACCATGATTTACGGATATGCACCTGGAATGTCCGGACTCTTTATAGGGAAGGTGCCTCTATCCAGCTGGCAGATGTCCTCGAAAAATATAAGGCTGACATCACCGCTATCCAGGAGATGCGATGGACGGGACAGGGCTGTTCGAAACAAGCGCGGCCACTGCAGAGAAAGACGCTGCGTACAAATCCACCCTGCAGTCAGTAGCTACGCGAGCTGCGAAGGAGCGATACAAAGAGAAGAGAGACGTCTTTTCAAGCGTAAAAAAAGCGAGGCAGAAAGACGTGAGTGTGAGGAGATTGAGATGCATGGGGGCAGGAATAAGGCTCGAAAATTCTTCGAGAAAATAAGACGCCTAGCCGGAGGTTCAACAGGTGCTACTTTGGGCTCAGTAGGCAATTGAGAAGCAGAGCCCTCTCTCGCCGGACAAAAATAACGCTCTACAAGTCACTCATCATGCCCGTCCTACTTTATGGTGCAGAAACATGGACGCTGGCCTCCACCGATGAGAGAGTACTGGGAGCGTTCGAGAGAAAGATTCTACGTAAAATCTTTGGCCCTATCTGCTTTGCTAACGAGTATCGAATCAGGATGAACCACGAGCTGTATGAGTTATTCGACGACATTGACATAGTCAAGCGAATCAAGATCCAGCGGCTTCGCTGGCTTGGTCATGTCGAACGAATGGATGAAAACACTCCAGCCAAGAATGTGCTTGAATCGAAACTCGAAGGTGGACAGCGTAGAAGAGGGCGTCCAAATCTGCGTTGGAAAGACCAAGTTGAGGACAACCTGGCAACGCTTGGTATTTCTAACTGGCGTCAGCGCGCGCAAAGCAGAGTCGACTGGCGCGGCTTGATCTCAGCGGCCAAAACCGACCCACGGTTGTAAGGGCCATTTACAAATTTAGTTCATGTTAGGCAATTGCGTTTTTTTTTCTTTGCTTTTGGAGAGTTTTCGAAATAAAATTATATTATATTTATAATATAAACATCTTATAAAATATATAACGTTTAATGGTAAACCAATGTTCGTATTTAACTACACACTGCAAAAACGAGCTCACCCAAACATAATTTTGCAGGCATTACATACATCTTTGGAGCTTTACGCAAACAAAAGTATTATTTCATTGACAAACATTCTTATAATAACATATTTTTGTTTTCGTTCAAACATATTTATGTTCAGAATGAATAATTTTCGGCGTTCTTGCAAACATATATATGTTTGAATGTGAAAAACATTTTATTTACATGTAAACATATTTATGTTTACAATTAATTTTTATGTAAAAAAGTAAATTTAGTGCTAATAACTTCTTTACACAATATTCATTTTTCCCTTTTTTTTTACATTACATTATTTTTTATTTGTAAAAACCATCCAGCTAGCTGAAAATTTGTTTCTATATTTAAAGATAAAAAAAACATAGTTTATATGAAAATATTTTATATTTTAATTTCATGGACATCAGAACACTCTAATTACCACGGACATCGATATCACAAAACTGATATATTAAATGTAAAATAACATGTTTTTAACAAATAAAAAATATTTCAAATGTAATACACTAAAAGAACGTTTCAAGGGGATCATTTTTTAACAGAGTAGTTGTTAGTGTATTTCAGCTCGGAAAATTTTTTAACAGAGGCGTAGCTATTGTTTTCAATAGGAATCATTTTTTAAGAGAGTAGTTGTTAGTTTCAGGTGTATTATATGTGTACTATATACATTAAAATGGAATGGACCCATTGACATTTTAAAATGTGTTGTTAATGTTGATACATGCATAAATATTATATGTTTGTTATGAAGGCATGCAGCCGTAAAGAGTAAATTTGCAACTCATATTGTTGTTGGGATAATTATTTCGGAGTAAGCTTTTTTAATGGGATTATTTATAAACGTACATATATGTACGTATTAATTTTTGTTGTTGTCATATGTAACTGAAGGAATTAATATTTCAGTTTTATACTTGATGGTTTATTTTGCATGATCATCAAGAGAGTTGAGGAACAAAGGGTTTAATTTGAAACTTTGTTGAGGAACTAAGATTGTAATTTAAATTTGGCTATATGAATGAAATGTTATTAGACATATATTTTTTTGGTGGATAATTTCTTTGTTGTAAACAGGTAAATGCACTTCTGCATTAATACATTGACACATATTTAATTCAAGGTGAATTTTACTATAATGGATATTGTAGTATATATTTATTCTACAAAATCATGGTTATTTTATTCATTTAATTTGGTTGTATGAATGAATGGATCCATAAGGCTCCATTGGGATCATTTTTATTTAAATTTGCATGGAGCCATCCCCAGGCAAAATTTTTGGCAGGGTCGAAACAGTTCAGAAACATTTCCTCGACATATTTCAAACAGTTTGAGGCGGAGTTTGTATCAAAAGCTGTTTGTTTTCTGCCCATGCCCCAAATATGGCGTGAATCTGCCATAAAAATTCCAAAAAATTTAGAATCTGCTATACAATTCCCAAAATATTCTATTTATCTGTGCGTTGGCCGGAAATATTCCCGAAATATTCTTGGAAAATGCCAAAAATTTTGTCTCGGGATAAAGCTCCATTGGGATCAATTTATTAAACAACATACTATAAGTTTTAAAGATTGAACATGTTAAAACTTGTTTAATTTTATTTAGTTTTTTCTTGAGTCAAATATCATATACTCTCTTTAAAAATTTAATTGAGTATATTTATACTAATAAAATTCACTTTTAACTTATTTTAAAGATATATCCATTATGTATAAATGGATCGAAATTTGAATTCAAGTTTTTTATCTACATTACAATTTGATAGAAACAAAAATATGGTAGGAAAGATATTTTTTTTAATTTGTTATTTATTAATATATCTATAAATATATAGATTGTTTTGTTACGCGTCTGCCCTAATCCCAAAAATTAAAATCCGAAATGCATGTGAATTTTGAGATTACTTTAATTAAAAAAACTCAGAAAAATACAGTAAAATTTTGCTCCACTTGAATAAGGCCAGTTCAAATTAATGATGAAAAACCACAGTAAACCATGGAATTTTGAAAACTTTAGTACAACGCATTTAAGAGTGGCTATTTTATTATTATTTTAAAAGTCCATTCTTCAATTTTTTTTAAAGTAGTCCACGTTACCTCAACCAAAATATTTTTAATCAAGGATACTGAAATCCTGCCTGCATTAATTTAAAAAATAAAGTTTTATTTGTCATCAGCTTACTTATTATGGTTAACTAACCATTAAAAAACATTTTCTCTTGTGTTTAACACACTCTAAAATTTAAAAAAGTTTAATTTTTTTATCTCCTGTATATATTATCTTTGGTTTTCTTATCCATGATGCCCATTACGTTTTTGTTTTATGTTGGACATCAATGGAATTGATCAAACATTTTATTTAAACTGTGCTTGCATTCAAATTCAACGGATTTAGGTATTTATAAATTTACTCAAAGCTACATTTAAGTCTATACTAATTCAACAATAGATTATGAGGTTTAGATGTTCATCTGCGTAATGTTACTTTATTTTTTAAAGTATAAGAAATCAAATAATGTATTTGATCAAAGATTAAATTTGACCAATGTTCAAAAGCGCTGGGATGACGCAAAAGAATACTCAATTTTCTGTTGAACTTTTTTCAGTTTAGAGATTTTAGAAAGGTCCTTGTTGAAAGTCTACAAAAACAAAATGATGGTATCAAAACTAACCCAAAATTATCCTTGCAATTCCCTACAAATAAATTACAACTTTTATGCGATATGTGAATCAGGGATAATAATAAGCATAAGAAGGAAGCATCTCCGGTATGGAAAAGTATATATATTCTTGATCAGCATGACCTCCTGAGTCGATGTCCGTCTGTCCGTCTGTCTGTTGAAATCCCTACTACTTAAACAATTGAAGAGTAAGATAAATGAAACTCATAATTTAGTTTACTTATATATCTACGCTGTATGTGTGCTCTGACCATTTATATTCAAGTACCTCATATTAAATGTACATCTACAGATCAATTTTACTCTATAGTGCATAGATAAACTTTTTTGGTCAAATATATGTTGAAAATAATGTTTTCCGACGAACCACTTGTGGTTCCCAAAAAAATATCGAAATTCGGTACACTCACCCATTTGTAAATATGGGTATCAACTGAATGGAAATTCTTCAGCGATTGAAATTTTGTAATTATTTTCAGGATTCGTATACCCTGGTGACCAATATACCACTTTGAATGTTAACCACATATATGTGTAGGGTATTTATAGTCGGCTTAGACCGACTATAATTTTGATAATTCTAACTATCATAATAACACCAAATTTAAAATTTCCCATGTAATCTAACCTATATATATATATATATATATATATATATATATATATATATATATATATATATATATATATATATATATATATATATATATATATATATATATATATATAATTATATATATATGTAGTTATAACCTTTTTAAGGATTTCGCTGAAATTATAAGTTTAGTAAAAGGAAATCCTCTACATACATTACAGTAGATGATTTGCCTATTTATCAGGAATTAAGGATTTCTAAATTTGAATGAAAAAAACACAATTAATGAAACAAAATTAATTGTACATCTAATAGATAACAGTTGGTTTTATCTACCAACAAGAATTTCAAGAAAAGTTGAAAGTGATGATCCTTATTTCTATAATAAAATGAGAAGAAGTGGTCCATTGTTTTGCGAAGATGACAATCAGAAGTCGTGTGGATGGCTCTATTCGATTTATGCTATGAATAAAAACATTACAATATACTTACTTTTAAAAATTTTAAACTTCAAATAAAATACTTAAAAAATGTACAAAATGTTTTATTAATTGATTTATTAATTATTAAAACAATTTGAAATTAACAAATAATTAATAAAATTTGTTATTGCATAATCTGCTCAAAACAGAGTAGAGCGTTTAATAAAAGATAATCATTCATTAAATTGTTATAATTGTGATCCGCATTTAACATTGTAGGATCTTCCAATTTGAGGAATATTTCGTCCATCCCATCATCTAATAACCCCTCCCTTATACCAACTTTTAGAAAATTAACTGGAGGGAGTGTTACGACTTCTAATATTTAGATTCGAGGATTTGCTGTTAACAAAAAGTTTATTATCAATTTTAAATAATTTAAAATTATATTTAATTATATACTTAGAAGGATAAGTTTTAGCTTTTTTATATGAAAAATTATGTTTCGCAGGATATGCTTTTTAAAGTTTCTTTTATTTGAAAATGAAGTTTTACTAAAATCGCACTGCATATTTGCTGCTTGAAATTCAGAATACGATTTCATAATTTTTATACATTTTACAACAACTCCGTTTTCAACATTTAACTAAGTAATTTGAGATATCCCTAGTATACTAAAAAAAATATTAATAAGTCAGCAAAAAAATGGATGGTAGGTAATGTTGATTTGAAGTTAAATAACAATATTTAGTGTATGAAATTTGTGAAAAATCCTACGGGAAGTTATATAATTTGAAACGGCACATTATTAATGTGCGTGACAATAAAAACTTTACATGTAAAAAATGTAATAAAAAATTCTCAAGGCTATATAATTTTAAAGCTCATTTATTCAAACATGATCACGAGCTATTAGAAGAAGTCAAGAAGTCAAAACTACAGTTGGAACCGGTAATGCATAAAATCAACTAGCAATGAAACAATTAATTCTATATTCTGCAATTGTTTCGTTCATAAATCTTTATGGAAAACTCATCTAAGAACTAATTTACATAAGAAATCCGCTGGGAAGGATGATAAAGATGGATTTAAGCTTATAAAAAATGCATTTAAACAAAAAGTATGCAATATGTCTTGTATAATGATGACGAAGGAGAATTAAATATAAAAGATTACGTGAGAAAAATTGCACCGCAACTAATAGCTTTATCAAAAAAAATCAATTAAATTTAACGCTAAAATCTCTGGAGAGTATATTCTTCCTGTTAAACTTGAAGATGGACATGATGAATTTAAAATATCAGTTATGTCCCATATAACAAAGCAGTTTACATTAATATCAGTGAGTGACATCAGTAAGGCTATTTTGGATATGAAGGATGTATAATACAAAAAATAGATGAATTTTAAGAAAGAGATAGTGGTTGGTCTTTAACAAAAATTAATAAAATTGAAGTTAACATCATTCAGTACATGCCATTAAGAGGACTGAACTATTTTTTGAACTTCCTCAATGCATACAAAATAAAAAAAGCTTGTGTAAATGTTCAAATTAATGACATTTATTGTTTTAAATAGGCGATTATTTCAGCTATTATGTATTCAAATATCAAAAATCCATCACGAATACAATCATATGGAATAGAGGATATCATATGGAATAGAGGATCAAAATATAATATTTGAAATACCAGATGTGTGTCTCACAATATTATAATACTTTTGTAGTATTCCTTGATTTCATTGTAGTATTTAACTGGTAAAAATACCACGAAACCATTCGTAGTATTTTTGTAGTTTGCGTTTAAACACAGCCAAAAATTCAAAAGCTTTCCAAAAACTTTGTGTGAAAAAAGCTCTTTGTACTGAAATGTCATATTAAATTCCAAAAAATAAATAAATTATTTGAAATTGTTTTTCAAAATTTTATTGAAAAATGAATGTTAGAAACTGAATTTTATTGAACTGCATTTAATTGGCAGCACAAAAATAAAATGACCATGACCTTGCAAATTTCAATGTAGTAAAGCTACAATATTAAGAAAAAATATAAGTGTCCACTGAGGATCTGCTAGTAAAGGAAACCTATCGCGTAAAAAAACGTTGTTTTAACTGATATTAGAAGTTTGTAGTAGAAAAACAAAAAATAAAAATTGTCACGACCTTCAAAAAATAGTGCTCTTTACAGCTGACTACAATAAAATATTCTCCAGTAACCGTGGTACCCAACAAAAATGAAAATGCTTTAATATTTGTTTCGCATAGCTTTCTTTACTAAATTTTGTGTATGAGAAAAATTTGTGTATGAGAAATAATCAAGAGAAATTAAAAATTTAAAAAAAAAACAACATTTTTTTGAATAAAATACTACACTACGTGAATAATTTCAAAATTTTAAAAATTAGAAAGTTTATATTTAACAAATCAAAAAAAGGTTGCCTTTATTTAATTTAATTAAAACCAAGAATCGTAATATTTTACGGGATTTAAATTTTTACTGCACCATAATTAATGCATGGAATCATTGTATGGCAAATTGTATGGCAAATTCAAACAAAATTTTATTCATTGGTTTTTCAATCGTTATTCCAAAAAACATTTTTCAATCATTTATTCGTTATTTGAAATTTCAATCAATTTTTTTATTCTAAATAAAAATTTCAAATAAATTTGAAATGTTTTCCATACAAACCAAATTTATTTGTTATTCAAATTTTTGAATTCAATTTTGAGCTTTAAAATTTGAATTGTTTGTATAGGAAAATGTAAAAATTCACGAATCAGTACAGTACACGGGGTATCCAAAGTAGTAAAATAAAAATTGAGTTGACCACAGTAAAATATATATATCAAAGAAATTGTCAAGAATATGTAAAACAAAATATTATCTTAAAATATTACAATTAAATAAAATATTGAAATTAATTTACTAACTAAAAAATATTTACATTTCATTAGCAAAAAAATGTCATTAAATTGGAAGTTTGAAATCCAGTACTATCTGACGAACCAACGACAATATTATTAGCGGTGTTCCCGTGGCAGTAAAACCAGATCCATTTCACTGGAACGCCAACGGTTCTATTTTGACAAACTTGGCAGCACTTTTGCTCAACTAGCCTTTCTGCCATTTTCATGACATTTCGACAAATATTATTTGAAAGTAGCTGTTGTGTTCCAATGTGGGCTCAAATGCAATTTACACAATTCCGTTTTCATTATTAGCTGGAAAAGTGCTCAAAATTCTACAATAAAAAAATACATCTAAGTTGGGGCGACTAAACGGGCTACAAGCAGTTTGAAGTAGATAATTTTAGTTCGAAATATTAAGCTAGTTAAAGTACTTCATCCATTGACCACACTTCAACCATTAAAGGCAGGGTATATGAACACAAAACAAAAAATTTCTATCATTTTTACTCCCTACTTTACTACGGTCTTAGCCAAAAACATGTCGATGTCGAAACATTCCTTCGTATTCGATTATTAGAGAGTCACAAGGGGCCAAAAGGCATATTATAAAATCTTACTACATTTTTAGTTGGAAGAACGTGGTCATTTTATTGTTTATTTGAAAACTGGTCGGTAAACTGCAGTTCAGTCTGAATTTGCAAGCAAATTTGCAGAAATTTTTTAAGCAGCTACTTCCAGTTAAGCACGAACTGCACTTCACTTGCCATTTGAATAGCACTTTTCCGACCGAAACAAAAATTTAAAAGACCTCGCGCTTGCACATTGCACATCAATATGTGCAATATGTAGAGAACGAATTTTCAAAATGTAGTAGAAATATTTCAAAACAAATACATAAAATGTATATAATTTGCTACAGTAATTTTTTCGGTGTACGGCTTTAACAAATTTGTGGCTTTTTGACAAGTTTCCATATACATTCGAATATTATTTTAAATTGGACATTATTTTTTTATTATTGAAAACGTGTTTAGCGTTTTGGTTTTAAAAATATAAACAAAACAGTTGTTTTTGAAAGTAAATTATGTTTTCATATTTAGAGACATTTTAATAGAGCTGTTAATTTTTAGATTTTATGTAATTAATTCAATTTTAATCAAATTTTTATAAAAACAATTAACTTTAAGTGATACATATTTTTGTATACAGTGGAATTTATAGTAAATTTATAGAACATATTTTATAGAAGAATTTATAATAATATGCAAATAATTTATAATTTAATTTTTAAACTATAATACACAAAATAATTGCATAATACATTTTATGTATTATGTAGTATTTCAAAAATAAAAACTACAGAAAACAAATACATACTACATATTCTGCAATATGTAGAAAACGAATTTCTAATACATTGTGTAGTAAAATCCAGACAAATTAATACATATGTATTAAAAACGATCAAAATGTAGTAGAACTGCATTTTTTCAAAACGATGACATAAATGTAGTATAATTTACTACAGTAATTTTTTCGGTGCATATATGGGTTTCAGTATATGTAAAGTATTAATATGGATCCGGATTTATATTTAATATCAAGAGGTCCAATGAATGGATAAATTTGACCCAACTATCTCCCTTACCAGAATAATATTGTATAAGAGTAACAAAAAATACGAGTTACTAATATTTCTACGAATTTAATATGCTTAATAATTTTGACGTTTATGATTTTTTTGAATAAAACGGGATTAAAATTGATGAGTTTTGCTAATTTATAATGTAAAGAACAAGAATGGTGCACTCTTGGAAATTGAGAAAAAAAAACTCAAAAATGGACATTTTTTTTAGCTCAAAAATGAATCCTTTTTGCTTCATATCTCAGGTCCAGTTAAAGGAATTTTGAAAATTGATATGTACACATAATTTGTGTTCAGTTATGCATGTTTTGGATAGAATAAAAATATGTTTGACATTATAACCAACACATACCAACCAATAGAATCCTCAAAAACGTGGTTTTACGTTTTTGTCGAATATCCTTGAAACTGGACGTGTAGGGAAAAAACTGAAAAACGCCATTGTTCTTTGTATTTCCAAATCCATTAGAATATGTAACTTTCATTTCTGGTGTCGAAAATTTTTGTCAAATGTGCGCACAGAGTAATTGAAAGGTTTCATAGAACTTTTAAAAATTTAATATGGAAAGACTTTAGCCTTCAAGGTACTTATAAATGGTTAGACTTGATTACAAAAAATATAAATACAAAATATAATAATAAATATCATCGTAGTATTAAAATGTATCAAAAAAATGTCAATAAATCTAATCAACAAATGCTTTTAAATACAGTTTGCAATCATAATAAAACATTTAAGATGAGTATATTAAAAATTTGTGATGATGTTCGAATTAGTAATTATCAAGGAACTTTCTATAAAGCATATGAATCCAATTGGTCCAATGAGGTATTCAAAATAAATAAAATAAAGATCACAAATCCCATTACACATCAATTAATTGATTATCAAGGAGAATTAATAAAAGGAAGAAAAATTACTTAAAACAGAAACATCAAATACTGATCTAGTTGAAAAAGTTATAAAAATAAAAAAGGATATGGTACATGTCAAATGGTTCGGTTTTGGAAGTGAACTTAATTCATGGACAAATAAAGTGATTTTTAATAAAAAAAATTGCATTTTTATTAGAACATTTGAAAATAAAAATTGAATCACCCATTTCAGTTTTTATGTTACTTTATTAAGTAATAATTCCGCAAATATCTATGAAAATACTAAATCTAAATGTACAATTTTATTAAAACAATCTTTGGTTTTAAATGAAAACTGGGTTGTATATTTAACAGAAATTTCATTTCGACTTGTTAATAACACATCTACATTTGAAGTATCTCGAATTTTGAATATAAGAGATATTTTGAAATTAACTTTAAAATTAAATAAAAGTAATATCAAAAATGTAAATAGTGATCTAAAAGTAGATAAAAAATAAATACTTACCCTATCACATATTTAAATTTCATGGACAAAATAAATCAAGCTATCCCAAATAGAGAAGAAAAACCACAAATTGCAGAAAATCAACTCAATGTCAAATCTAATCCTGAGACAGTTGTAATAAAAAAAAAAAATAAAGAGGAGTTTAATATCGATAACAAAAAAGATAGAAGTTTAAAATTAATAACTGGAAAGTTAGACATTCAAGATAGTATAAAAGAAAACCCTGAATTGGTTGGCGTAAAAAGCAGTATTAATAGACACTTTGTTTCGGAGAATACAATACTTAAAATGTTAGATGTTATCTCGAATTCTTATGAAAAATTTAATTTACATACAAATTATAAATTAAGATCTAGCGAGTTATATAACATAGTGTTTGTGTACACAGACTTTATTAAACGCAGATATGTAGGCGATCAAAAAATAAAATGCATACAAATATTTCCATGTTTAAATGATATAAATTATATTCACTTTAAAAATATTAAATTATATCCATTGGAATCAAATATAAATCATATTTCTATAATGATACGAGATGATGAAGGGAAGAAAATAAATATTATGTTGAATGAACTCCCCGTTTACTGCTTTCGTAATATAAAAGAAGCTTCATAAGTTGTACTGATATCATTTTTATGTAAACCATGGACAAGATTTATTCTGAGTACTAACTTAATCAATCTGATTCAAATTTAGATAATATAGGATATATACCATTCTCCTAGAATTGTTCAATATGGTCGTGGAATTGGTTCATTTTTTTCGGCCTTGTATACACATCTAAAACCTCTAATAAAACTGGTTTAAATGCTTTAAAAAATCATTCACTCGAAATTGGAAAATCTGTTTTGGATGAGTTAGGTACTAAACCTATAAAAACAATATAAAAACAATAATAGTAAATGAGTCACCTCCCGCACAGAAAAAATTTTGTTCATAAATGGAATGAACGCCGTTAATTGCGACATCGTTTATAATATATATGGAAAAAATCTTTATATTTATGAACTATTCTTCGTATATACGAATCGCACAATTTGAGCTTAATTGCTATAATCAACGCGTACATAGTTATGAATTACGTTCGTTAAGGTACTCATTTTTATGGTATTCATTTTTTGACGCAAAGCAGCACAGCCTTCACGTCACGTGCAATTTAGCCGAGCATAAAGGCGATATTGAAAAATAAAAAACCAGTCCACATAAAGGAGCATAGAAAATACAACATAAAGTAGGTAGGAGGTATTTGAGTATTTATGTATGATCCATTCTATAAATAGATATTTTTATTTACTGACGCATCATGCCGCATGACGGCAGTGATTATTTTGACTACTCTTCGCGACGCGTTGATAGTCGATACTGGCATATACAGTTCTCCGTTTTTTTATTCTTATGTCATTGCGTACTTAAAGAGCAACTCGTTTCCTTTGTTGTTTACAACTCCAAAAAACGTGCGCCACAGGTACTTAACATCGCTCAACAACAAAGAACAGCAATAGGCAGCAACAGCAAGAGTAGATATAAAATAAAATGTAGGTAGTTAAAAAAATAAATAAATTAAAATTATAAAATATAAATGTAATATAACAAAAAAAAAAAAAAATAATACAAGAAAATAAAAAAAATTGTTTTATTTTTATTTTAAAATAGATTAAAAGTTCATAAATGGCCAAATAAAAGCTGGTAAAAATTAATTCAGTAGTTGAGAATGGGGGACCATGGGGGCGATTATCACAAGGCAACGTGTCTGAGTGCTTCAACATGGCGAAGCCAGCGCAATCCTTGTCGGTGTCGTCTCAAGTCAACTCACTGGTCACCAGAATTGGCAAATTGTCAAATGGTGACACATCCACTTCGGTGGAAGTCCTCCTCGTGGAAGTCCCTGGAAACGGCGCTCTACACCACCCGGTGTAGAAGTCGGCTAAAGTGAGTGGCGAGCATCTCCCACAGAGTGAGGGTTCGTGCGTTGGGTTTGGGTCCCACCACGGAAAAAACCTATGCGCCCAATGAAAACAAAAAAGAAGCCTCGAATAACGACCGATTACAACGATGACGACCCACGCAAACGTTTTAAGGACCATGATTTACGGATATGCACCTGGAATGTCCGGACTCTTTATAGGGATGGTGCCTCTATCCAGCTGGCAGATGTCCTCGAAAAATATAAGGCTGACATCACCGCTATCCAGGAGATGCGATGGACGGGACGCGGAGAGACACGAATTTGGATGTGGATTTGTGGTCGGCAAGAGACTCCGCCACCTTGTCTCTAGGTTCACGCCCGTGGACGAAAGGCTGGCAACAATCCGCATCAAGGCTAAATATTTCCATATCAGCCTAATTTGTGCACACGCTCCGACGAACGAGAAAGATGACGAGACAAAAGAGCGCTTCTATGCCTCCATGCCAATACTTCCGATAACGGAACGAGGCTAATTGATTTCGCCGCAGCACGAAACATGGTAGTTAGTAGCACTAGATTCGAACATTTCGATATCCACAAGGCCACATGGTTGTCGCCCGATCAAAAAACTCGAAATCAAATTGATCACGTTGTGATTGACGGAAGACACGCTTCGAGCGTGATGGACGTACGCACTATCCGAGGTGCCAATATGGACTCGGATCATTACCTTGTAGCAGCCGAGGTCCGCACACGCTTAAGCGCTACGAAGAACGAACGGAACCAAACGCAGAGAAAGCTAGACGTCGGAAAGCTGCAATCACAACAGACAACGCAAGCCTTTTCCACTCGACTCTCACACCTGCTTAGACAAAGCACTCCTCCTCTCGATGCATACGGCTGCCGAAGAGGTGCTTGGATTCCAACGCCCCTGAGGAATCAGTGGTATGACCAAGAGTGTCGCGCGGCCACTGCAGAGAAAGACACTGCGTACAAATCCAACCTGCAGTCAGTAGCTACGCGAGCTGCGAAGGAGCGATACAAAGAGAAGAGAGACGTCTTTTCAAGCGTAAAAAAGCGAGGCAGAAAGAGGCAGATGCATGGGGACAGGAATGAGGCTCGAAAATACTTCGAGAAAATAAGACGCCTAGCCGGAGGTTCAAAATCCGGAGCCTCTTCCTGTAAAGATGAGAACGGAAATCTAGTGACAGATATCCAGAGCACACTGAAAATATGGAGGGATCACTTCTCTAAACTGCTGACCGGTGATGATGACCGCAATTCCACCGATAGAGAAGCAAACCCGGCAACCTCAGTACTTGATGACGACGTTGAGATTCCGCCACCCGACCATGACGAGGTCAAAACAGCCATTGCTCGGCTGAAAAACAACAAAGCCGCAGGTGCTGATGGCCTGCCTGCTGAATTGTTTAAGACCGGAGGCGAAGAGCTAATAGAGAACATGCACGAGCTCGTAAGCAGAATATGGTCGTATGAAAGCATGCCAAGTGACTGGAACCTCAGTGTACTCTGCCCAATCCTTAAGAAAGGGGATCCCACTATCTGCGCCAACTACCGTGGGATCAGCCTACTCAATATCACTTACAAGGTTCTATCGAGCGTATTATGTAAAAGACTGAAGCCCATCGTCAACAGACTGATTGGACCTTATCAGTGCGGCTTCAGACCTGGAAAGTACACCATAGACCAGATTTTCACATTGCGCCTAATCCAGGAAAAGACCCTTGAAAAACAGATCGACACCTACCACCTATTAGTCGACTATAAAGCCGCCTTCGACACTCCGATAAGGAAACGATTATACGCCGCAATGTCTGAGTTCCGTATACCTGCGAAACTTATAAGGCTGTGCAGGATGACCCTGAGCAACACACGTTGCTCAGTGAGAATAGGAAAAGACCTCTCCGAGCCATTTCATACCGAACGAGGTTTCAGACAGGGTGAATCCCTATCGTGCGACTTTTTTAACTTATTGATGGAGAAAATAGTTCGAGCTGCCGAACTCCGTCAAAGCGGCACTATCCTCAACAAAAGTGTCATGCTGCTCGCATATGCCGACGATATTGATATCATTGGCAGGAGCACACGAGCAGTCAGCGCAGCATTCTCCAGATTGGAGAAAGAGTCGCGTCGAATGGGTCTAGCGGTGAACGAGGACAAGACGAAGTTCCTTGTGTCAACAAGCAAAAAAGAGTCCGTGCGTCTTGGAGCTGATTTTGACACCCACAAGTTCGACATTGTGAAGGACTTCGTCTATCTGGGATCCAGCGTAAACAGCAACAACTACGTCAGCCTGGAGATCAAACGGAGAATAACTCTTGCCAACAGGTGCTACTTTGGGCTCAGTAGGCAATTGAGAAGCAGAGCCCTCTCTCGCCGGACAAAAATAACGCTCTACAAGTCACTCATCATGCTCGTCCTACTTTATGGTGCAGAAATATTTTCCGTAAAATCTTTGGCCCTATCTGCTTTGCTAACGAGTATCGAATCAGGATGAACCACGAGCTGTATGAGTTATTCGACAACATTGACATAGTCAAGCGCATCAAGATCCAGCGGCTTCGCTGGCTAGGTCATGTCGAACGAATGTATGAAAACACTCCAGCCAAGAAGGTGCTAGTATCGAAACTCGAAGGTGGACAGCGTAGAAGAGGGCGTCCAACCCGACCCACGGTTGTAAGGTCCATTGAAGTAAGTAAGTAAGTTGAGAATGAAAATCTTGGTTTAGCTAGATGGAAGAAAATATATAAAAATGGAGAACGAGTATAATTGATTGGAAAACTACATGCAGATATATTAAATCAGGCTAAATATCTTCTTAATAATGTGGATCTTAAAGTAACGCTTAATATGGAGAAACCTTCTTTTTATATACTAGAAGATTCAAATTCTGGGGAGTCATCTATTAATTATACACTAATCATCTTACCATTATTTGTAATATTTTAATGGCACATCATAATGTTTAACAAAGTAGAAATGCTATTTATTCATATTAAAAAAGTTGAAATCAAGACATTCACTATTCAGTTCTGCAATCATTCGCTAATGTTAGATAATGTTACAATTGGACAACTTCCAAATTTCTTAATATTTGGTATGAAGGCTACTTTAACTAAACGCCAGGATATCGGAATGAATGCCCATGCGAGACCTGCTCTAAAGATCTTCTTCAGGCATGGTAGCAATTGGGTTATACCTTCCTGTAGCATGATTGGGTAGATGCCATCCGGCCCAGGTGACTTGAAGCCATCAAAAGAGGCCACTGGGTATGGGATAGCTTCATCGTACACAACCAATCTGGCAACCTGCCAGTCATGTTTTGTCACATTAGAGTTGTTATTGCAGTCCCCAGTGCTGGGATTACAAAGTGGCCCTATGTGAATTTGATTTCCCGGAAAGTGAGTCTCAACTAGGACACTGAGTGCTTCTGTCTTAGACTCAGTATACGAGCCATGAGGTCTCCGCAGTGAGTCCAGTCGGGCAGTTCGGTCTCTTTTAAGAAACTTGACCAATCGACCAGTCTCACTGCAGGATTCGATGCTACTGCAGTAGTCTTTATAAGAAACAGTTTTTGATTTACGAAGTAGTTTCTTATTATCTTTCTGCTTAGCTCGATAAAGAAACCAGTCAGAGTCTAAATTGGTCCTTAGGGCCCTATTTAGCAGCTTTCTGAAATCCTTGCGCAAGGTTTCAAGACAAGCGTTCCACCAAGGAACGTGAGGTCTAGATAACGTTTTTCGCACCGGACATGTTCGTACAAAGCTAGAATTTATGACATCGTTCATAAATTGAACGGACGTCTCAATACTTTTTTTGGTACGAATTCTGACAGGAATATTGAGGGAATTCTCAACTTCATGTCTGACGCGTGCCCAGTTCGTTTTTCTAGGGTTTCTTACCGTCATAGAGGGCAGCACCTCTTGGTCAGTATGAAACTCGATATACCTGTGGTCCGATAAAAAATCTTCTTAAAGAACATTCCAGTTTAAGATTGACTCTCTCAGTCTACAGATAGACAAAGTTAGGTCAATCACTTCCTGTCTTCTAGCAGTCACAAACGTGGGTTTATTACCAGTGTTGTGAATGTTCAGATTGGAGGTCAGGATGAAGTCAAGGAGTCTGGTAACTCGTGCTGCTGCCCCACACAGTGTGTTGAGCATTAGCGTCACAGCAAAGAATAAGGACCGTCTCCTTAAGATCACAGTACTCTATGAGCTCAACAATTGCCTTTGGCGGAGGAGGCAGTAGTGAGTCATAGGGGAAGTAGCCTGAGGCGACAATCAAATGTTTCCATCCACTATCGCTTTCATAGCTCACTTTGGCTGCCACCAGATCTTGCCCACAGAATTGGGTTAACTTGGTGACAGCAAAGTGTTTCGATACTATAAGACAGCTTCTAGGCCTTGCGGCTTTCTCATCGTATAGTATGGTTTCACCACGTAGTTCACTAAGACCACAGATGCGTTTGTTATACACTCATGGTTCTTGAATAGCTGTGATGTGAGGTAATGTATGCAACATGGAGAGCCGCTTACCTAGTAAAGCGGTAGCAGCTTTAGAATGTTACAGATTCATCTGAGTAAATATCATGACAGAATAATTAACTCGTTTCTCATCATGTGCCTATTCATTTGGAATTGATTCGGAATTTGATCCGACAAAGAATAAGTTTAGATGACTGTCGTACTTAGATAGCATGACATCTAACGACTCCTGGTCTAAGCCAACAACCAGCCCTGAGAGGAAACAACACTGTCGAGCAGCCATACAGTGGAGGATTAGTCGTAAGCATAGCCGAACCGACACTTTCCTTTACTGGTATAGAAACCACTGCGTTGTCGTTATCATCCTCTAGACTCCTAGCTGTCTCATAAACCTGGTACGATGAACCTGCTACAGGAGCAGAAAGGTTCATCGTACCAGGGTTGGTTGCGTGGATTGAGGCCTCCAGAATCCTTGCCTCAGCCGCCGAAGCGGGTGGATTGCCACTTTTGTGGGTACCACCTCTTTATGTTTACCCATCGCGGTGGTGTAGGGTTTCTTTAGATTCTGCCACCCCACAAAAAGACTTGGTAGTAATTAGTTCATTACTCATCACAAGCCTGTCTGACAAGGGTGACCCTACCAGAAACTTTAAAAAGTTTCCGTCAGCTTAGCCTTATTGAGTCATTGTAACTTAAGGCCCCACACCACGTGGGAGAACATACTATAAGTTATAAAGATTGAACATGTTAAAAATTGTTTCATTTTATTTCGTTTTTTCTTGAGTCAAAATGTATATACTTTTTTTAAAATTTTAATTGAGTATATTTATACTAATGGAATTCACTTTTTCACTCATTTTAAAGAGATATCCATTATATATAAATGCATCGAAATTTGAATTAAAATTATTTATCGTCTACATTACAATTTGATAGGAAAAGAAAACTATTATGGGAGTTATAAAAGTAAAAAGTTTTAAAAAGGATTTAATAATATTTTATTGGATGATCATAAAAAACAGTTTATTAAGTTTATCCCTAATTGTAAACATTATCAGTATACGGAAAAAATATTAACAAGTCACGGAGTACATTATAGAAACTATCCATGGGCCACAGATGACGTAACGGAGGGACCGGATACATGTGGTTGCTATTATTATGACAAGGAATGCAGAGACATTGATAAACTAATAAAATTATATTGTAGAATAAAATATACAAAATAATTGTTTATTACATATTATTAATATTGTTTTTTTTTGTAATTCTAAGTATATTCAATGAATTTGTAAAATTTTAAATAATAGAAATAAAAAGACAATGTATAATTTATTTTCATTAAATTGTATTATTTATTTTGTATTGTAGGAAACTTAAAAATAATTTTAAAATAATGCACAGCTAAAATATCATTAATATATAAAATATATATGTCAAAATAATTAAAAAACTTATTAAAAGAAACTCATAAAAAGAAATATACAAATAAATACCGCATAACAATGAAATTTCAATTTGTAATCGGAAATTGCTTTTAATAAATGTGGATGCATTTGTTTGAATAAAATTTACAAATGGTTTAATAGGGGAACTCCCTGCAGAACAAAAATACTCCGCCGGCCCATTTCGAGGAAAATATATTACAATCCAATGTGATCCTGGTATATATGATGAATCCATATTCACAATATAAAATGCTGTCTTTTTTATTCGATTTCTAAGTAGCTGATTTGATGCAAAAACTCTTTAATTTTTTTTTTTGTATATAAAATATTTTCTATATTACTTGTATTCATAGTGATTGTAAGTAGGTAGGATATGTATGTTCTGGGACAACGCGGCAGAGTCGTCTCGTGTCTGTTGTGGTTTGTGGTTTGGGGCGTGCGTTGTGTGGTTGTGCGTGTGGTTTTGGAGCGTGCGTCGTGTGGTTTTGTGGTTTTTCCGTGGGAAATTGTGGTTTTGAAGCGTGCGTCGTGTGATTTTGTGGTTTTTCCGTGGGAAAATTGTGGTTTTGAAGCGTGCACCGTGTGATTTTGTTTGTCGTAGTTGACGACAGTTTGTTGACTTATCTCCGTCCCTCCGTCCATCAGTGCACGCCTTAATCTCTCAGTCAGTCCGTCCGTTCGTTATTTTTTTTGTGGTTTTGACTTATCTCTGTCCGTCCGTCCATTCGTTATTTTTTTGTGGCGCAATATTTTGATAGCTTGTTACATAATGTATATGTAATAATAGTAAGGTTAATAATTTATTAAAATCCATATACTTCCGATTTAATCTTCTCTCACTCACAACCGTTTCAGTAAGAATCATATTCAAAGTCTGCATATAGTCTTTTACATCAATTATTTCAACGTTTAGAGGTTTGTAATTAGAGTCTTGGATACGAACCTTCTCAATTTCACCATTACTAAGAATTAACTCTGTTTCGATTTCACGATATTCAAAGCATTTAATACACAATCGTTTTTCTTTGTATCTGCTATCATACGTACACCGAATTGGAATATCTACATATTCATATTCAAGTTTAAAATGACGATAAAATGCTTGTTTAGATTCAAAAATACCACCAATATCAGTCTCTTTAATAATGAGTTCTCTTCGGAATGATTCTATTGCCTCATCTACAGTAAACATTCTTAAAGATTTTCCTTGAGTTGTAATCTCGAGAGCTGCAGTTGTAGGTAATTCTGTTGTTGTTGATGTAAGTAATTCTGTTGTTCTATATAATTCCGTTGATTCTGGTGTAATATTATTTTCATCATTATATAACAACTTACTTTCTTTAAATAATAATAATGAAATATTTATATTCACGATATTATTATCTGGTGGTGTTAAATTGAATTGAATACTTTTAGAGTTCTGATTTATTAGACTACTACTAACATCTCTCAATTTCCAAAATGGAATACCATAGATATTTTTAAAAATAATAAATAAACTAAGAATCAATAATGTTTTCATGTTTATTTCCTCTCTGTGATCTATTCGTTTCTAAATTATAAGACAATATGTTTTGATTTTTCTAAAATTATATATTTATATAAGAATTTTTATTACATAGTGTATTATATAAAATAAATGCAGATTTTAAAGCGCAGCGTATTTGACGTATTATTGTTTTATTATAGATGTTGTTGTTATTGTGATATTCACATTGAACAGCACTTGGATATAAATTATACAACATTGTTAAATTTATTTCATTAAATTGTGTAAAATCTTCTACATTGAAGACAAACTGTTTTAGTAAATCAGTCATCCACTTTTGTTTCTCCTTTCCCTTTACATAGACTTTTCTACTTTTTAATATTGTTATTAAATATTCTCGAACTTTCTTAAAGTCATCACTTCCATTTTCCCATTTCAAATTATGATGATTATGTTTTAACCACTCTGATTGTCGTTGATCCTTTTTACTTAGATTTTAGAATTCGATTGATGATTTTATATGAAAGCAGTGAAATTCATTTTCACTCAAAACAACAGCTATCTCCTTTACAACAAATTTGTTGTCAAAGACATTAAACCCTTGAACATCAACACTTGCAAATATTATACTTGATAATAATTTTTTTATTTTTAATCATACTTATTTATATTATTTTTTTGATATCGTTTGTGAGCGGTACATATTCAAACATTTTATCATGAACGAGCATACAATAAGCAGATGTATTAAGTTGGACATTTGAATGAAATTTTAATTCAATTCGAATGTCTATAGGTCCTCCTTTAACTGATTCATTCTGATGGTGCAATTTTAACAAAATTTTCCGGTGATAATAGTGGTTGTGGAGTACGTCCATAGTAGCTTGTTGAAATTTTTGATACATAACATATAATAAAGCATATCGATTATGATGAAATCTAAGATTGAGATCGTCATAGGGATATACACAAGAGTTGAGATAAACTTTTACATCCGTTAAGTTACAATGTTGAAAATCGTTTTCTCTTTGAATGGCTAAAAGTATATAGCGTGGTCTTTCATTTTGCCTACTAATTTAACATTCCACAAAATATTTGTACTTTGCGGTAAAGAAGGATTATGATAAACATCCCAACTTCTAAATGATATATATAATGGTTATTTACTATTAATAGTTTTAAACATTTTCAATCGATATGTGTCTGAAAGTTGTATGTGTGGTACTTTCCAAGTGATGTTCAAAAGTTTTGACAAAAGATTATCAGTTGCAGTCGCAGTTCATAATATTTGTATCATCTTTAGACCGCATCAAATTCAATTCATGTTTGCAATTAACAAGTATTTTATCGAAATCTTCAGCAAATCTAAGCAAATTTTTTAAAGGTATACAAAAATTAAAATGTCCAGTTTTAAGTGCTGTATTTTCATTTTCAAAAGAGCACCATCCCCCCTTCCGAAGAATTTTACTTTCAAATTCATTGAGTGATACATAATTCTTCATATCCGATGCTATTCCCAATTGTCTAGTGCGATCAATTTCTATTCCATTCATTTCATAACGAATTTCATCAAATAAATATGCCATGCAATTGTTTATGAGCTTAACAGTTTTTGGAATAGTAGTCATTATTTGATTTGAATATACAAAAGACTCTCACTTAATAGTACATACAAATCCTGATTTTGTATTAGTATACGTATTTCATCATTATTTTTAAATGTTTGTAAATATGGTGTATAACTATGATATTCTTTTTTTATTATACTTTCATCAAAATGCGGTTTATATAGAACATTTATTATATCACTCATTTTTGAAACGAAATCCAATGCTTTTCAAAAACTCTTTGTTAGACTAAGTTAGATAAAGTTTACGTTTGTTATCAATTTCTTTCTGTGTAGAATTCAATTTCTTATCTGAATTGGTTTCTTTCAATGTTGAAGGTAAACTAATTGTAAAGTCATTATGTAAATGCTTTTTATTAAAAATAATCATTTTAATCTTTTTTATAAATGTAGTCTTATTGATATTTTACTCCACGAAAATTAATTAGATTACCACCTTGATCTACAACTCTAAGTACAAGAGTGCTTATTTGTCTAGAATTGACTGGTAAATATATAACATTTGCTGGTATTTCAGTAATTTTATATCCTGGACTAACTCTAAGAGAAAACTGGTGAATTGTATGTGCGGAAACTTCATTTATATATGATCCATTAATAATATTACATTCAACGGATATTGTATTTATTTTAGATATATCTATTGGATTATCTGAAGTATGATTAGTATCAGACTTTAATATTTTTTTACTGTAACCAAGTAATCCTCCAATTGAATGTTCTTTATTGAAATAGATTGGTTCTCTCGAAGTATAAATTTCCGTTTGCAATGTATTATAGTTTGCTTTTATATTAACAAATCCAGCGCTATATTGATCATATTCATCACTTATTTTAGTAGATATATCTTTTAATTCAAATGATCCAATAGGTATCGTAATAGTTTTATCTCCAATGTGAAATAAATTGTTTTCTACACCCACATTTGGAATTCTGTGATAAGAATCGAATCTTATTAATCCTCAAACATAATCTTGTTTGAGTTCTATTGGTGGAAAATAATTTGCAACAAGTTGTGATGAATATCCATTTATTGTTAAAGTAAACGACATGTTGATGACTTATCATTATGTACTTAACTAAAATATGTTTCTTATGTATTATTACATTTATATTAAATTAAATCATTAACATCAATCCAAGAATTATGATCTGAAGAGAATCCTAACCAATTAACATAAGCTCTATTATTATATCGTTTTAAAACTTTTTCAACTAAATATACTTGTGGAAATTTAGTTGACATTAATTCATATTCATTGAATCCACCTTCAATTTCATTACCTAAATAATTTCCAAGTATATATGTTGTAGGATTTGTATTTTGAATTTGAATTTTTAAATATTTCATTTGTCCAATTTGAGGTATATCCCTTTTCAAATATATGTTTATATTTACATATTCTAACATTATCATTTAATTTAAATTTTGGTTTATGAAAAATTTTTATATGGTTGTAAGCAGTTTTCAATATATTGTTTTCTTTTGAAGTATTTACTTCATTAGGTTTCATCATTATTGTTCTATGAAATGTATTATTATATTTAATAACTCGATTTTTATGAAGATCAATCCATTTGTATGAACCATTAAAGCTGAACTCTTTCCACATCATTCCTTTTAAAGTTCTATTGAAGCGTTCCACTACAGATGCTTTTAATGTTGAAAATGTTGAATAATGGTTGACATCTTTTAATGTCATTAATCTTTTGAAATGTGTATTAAAAAACTCTTTCCCATCATCTGTTTGAAGATTTTTTGGTGTACGATTACTTGTACGTTTTGCCGTCATAGAGGGCAGCACCTCTCGGTCAGTATGAAACTCGATATACCTGCGGTCCGATAAAGAATCTTCTTAAAGAACATTCCAGTTTAATATTGACTCAGATAGACAAAGTTAGGTCAATCACTTCCTGTCTTCTAGCAGTCACAAACGTGGGTTTATTACCAGTGTTGTGAATGTTCAGATTGGAGGTCAGGATGAAGTCAAGCAGTCTGGTAGAGGGCAACACCGAGAGGTGTTGCCCTCTATAACGGTAAGAAACCTTAGAAAAACGAACTGGGCACGCTTCAGACATGAACTTGAGAATTCCCTCAATATTCCTGTCAGAATTCGTACCAAAGAAAGTATTGAGACGTCCGTTCAAGTTATGAACGATGTCATCAATTCTAGTTTTGTACGAACATGTCCGGTACGAAAAACGTTATCTAGACCTCCCGTTCCTTGGTGGAACGCTTCTCTTGAAACCTTGCGCAAGGATTCCAGAAAGCTGCTAAATAGGGCCCTAAGGAGCAACTTAGACTCTGACTGTTTTCTTTATCGAGCTAAGCAGAAAGAGTATAAGAAACGAATTCGTAAATCGAAAAGTGTTTCCTATAAAGACTTCTGCAGTAGCATCGAATCCTGCAGTGAGACTATCAGATTGGTCAAGTTTCTTAAAACAGACCGAACTGCTCGCCTGGACTCATTGCGGAGACCTGATGGCTCGTATACTGAGTCTAAGACAGAGGCACTCAGTGTCCTAGTTGAGACTCACTTTCCGGGAAATCAAATCCACATAGGGCCACTTTGTAATCCCAGCACTGGGGACTGCAATAACAACTCTAATGTGACAAAACATGACTGGCAGGTTGCCAGATTGGTTGTGTACGATGAAGCCATCCAATACGCAGTGGCCTCTTTTGATGGCTTCAAGTCACCTGGACCGGAAGGCATCTACCCAGTCATGCTACAGGAAGGTATAACCCAATTGCTACCATGCCTAAAGAAGATCTTTAGAGCAAGTCTCGTATGGGCATACATTCCGACATCCTGGCGTTTAGTTAAAGTAGCCTTCATTCCTAAAGTTGGAAGAGAAGACTATTCCATAGCCAAGAGCTTGAGACCCATCAGTATGATGTCCTTCATACTAAAGTGTCTAGAAAGACTAGTTGAGCTGCACATCAGAAAATCATCGCTGTCAAGGTACCCACTATCATCAAGACAACATGCCTACCAACGTGGAAAATCCTGTGAAACAGCATTGCAACATCTGGTTGGCCGGATCGAGCATGCTTTTCAGAGGAAGATGTACGTGATGGGCATATTTGTTGACATCGAGGGTGCTTTTGATAATGCGACATTTGATGGAATGTGTGACGCAGCTAGAAGGCATGGAATAGATGAAACATTGGTCAAATGGCTAAGGTCAATGCTAATGTTTAGGACCATCACTTCTGAGGCGGAGTGCGGTCAGTATATTATGGCAGGGGTGAATAGAGGTTGTCCTCAAGGAGGCGTTCTCTCCCCCCTGCTCTGGTGAATGCTGGTTGACTCTCTAGTCAACGATCTCGATGGACCAGGTGTCTATTCCCAGGCCTATGCAGATGATGTTGCCATTCTTGCCACAGGCTTTTCCTTCAATGAGGTCTGTGTTAAAACACAAAACTCATTGAACCGAATTGACAACTGGTGTACTGCAAACGGACTTTCCGTCAACCCTCACAAAACAGGGATTGTTCTCTTCACTAGGAAAAGAATAATGACAGGATTATCTCTACCAGTACTTAAGGATGTCACTATTCCTCTGTCTAACGAAGTAAAATATCTGGGCTTAACTCTAGATAGTAAACTACTTTGGACAAAACATGTTGAAAATAAAATTTCGCGAGCATTGAATGCCTTCTGGCAATGCAGAGACATTTTTGGGAAGACATGGGGACTATCGCCGAGCAAAACCTTATGGATTTACACAGCAATGATAAGACCGATGATATCATATGCATCGGTAGTCTGGTGGAACAAGCTGTCGCGAAAATGCGTGACAACTAGTCTTACCAAGATTCAGAGAACCGTGTGTCTGGGTGTTACGGGTGCCTTTCCCACTACACCTGGTCCAGAACTGAATGCAATCTTAAACCTACCACCACTTGACATCTTCATCAGAGGCGAAGCCATGAAAGGCTGCTGGAGACTAAAACGAGGTGGTTTCTGGTTTAATGTTCCCTGGAATATCTCTGACATTGCACTTGACACTCCATTAGACACCTGTCTACTGGAGATGCCCTCTGATGCAATGATTACAGAAATATTACGAAGACGAAATTTTGAGGTTTGCCAACCTGACATTCAAGACTGGCTAACGCCTGACTGTGAGCCAGGTAGAGGGTCACACCGCATTTTCACAGACGGCTCCAGAACCGATCAGGGATCTGGTGCTGGAGTGTTTGTGGAACCGGATGACAGCAGACTTCACTTCGCCTTAGGCGACAATGCCTCGGTATTTCAAGCCGAAGTCTATGCTATACTTATGGCTATGGACTACATTGCGGATAATAGATGGCAGAACAGGGCTATCTCAGTTTGCAGCGATAGTCAGGCTGCTCTTATGGCTTTGAACAACCAGGTCATCACATCCAAAATTGTACGTCAATGCAGATCACGTCTCAATTGTGTTGGTAAATACAATACACTGAAACTGATTTGGGTGCCGGGCCAAAAAGGAGTTTCGGGCAATGAAACATCTGACGAACTAGCACGTGCTGGATCTGAGGATAATCTATTTGGACCAGAACCTGTGCTTGGACTACCTGCATCTACGGGAAAATTCGTCATCAGCTCTTGGGTCGCCTCTGCACACAAGAGCAGATGGCTGAATGAGACGAAATGCAGATTCTCCAAGCTCATGACACCGACGATAACCAAAAGATCGGCCTCGTTTCTACTTTCCTTAAGTAGAAAGGAGTGCAGAAAACTGACGGGACTTCTAACGGGACACAACGCATGTGAAAAACACATGAACGCAATCGGCCTGGCCGAAAGCGCCTTATGTTCTGCCTGCTACGAAGAAACTGGCACCACAGAGCACTATCTCTGTGATTGTCCAGCATTTTCTAGAATTATGCAGATCTTTGGCACAGACGTGATGAGAGAGGATCAGCTTCACTCTCTATCACACAATAGCCTTCTTAGATTCAATGATGAATCTAAGAAGTATCATTAAAAACCAAGGAACTGGGTCACAGCACAATGGATATAACCCTGTCTGAGTGCTGTGGCTATATTTTGTATCCCACATTAAAAAAAAAAATTCGTATCGGTAATACGATGGTCATTTGTAAATTTAAATAATATACAAATTGTGGTACAAAAAGTACAAATTGTAACACATAATATCATTTAATAGTGAAATATATAAAATAATTGTTCCTGAATGTTTTTCTAAAATCATTGTGAAAAGCCGACACGGATATTTCATCAAAAAAAACACAACTGAAAAATCAGTACATCTACTTTCAAACAGAATTGGGCATGGTTTTGCTTTTTTTTTTGCTGCACTGAGACTTGTACTTGCAGTTTTAATTCAATTATTTATTTATGCATTTCAAGATTTGAATATGAATTCAAATATTATTCATTCCCTCTGTGTATGTTTAAAGATTTAAAAAAAAAATATTTCATTTAATTTTCAGGATTCCTTTCCAAAAATTTTTAGATATATTTTTATGCAAACATACTACTTTTTGAACTGAAACAACTGATATGTTTCTCTGGAAACATATTTATATTTAGGTCGTTCCAATTCATGTTATATTTTAAACATATTTATGTTTCGGTTCAAATATTTATTTTGTTTGGATGTAGTATTTATTGTGTTTCTATTAGTATACCATTTTACCATTTTAAGAGGCAACATGAAAATGTTTCCGTGATATCATAAGGTACGTCAGAGCTCATTACAACACTGTTCAAGTCTCAAGACAACCCTGTTTACAAATGATTTATTGGGCAATTATATATTATGTTTACATAAAATTCCAAACAAAAAAATATATGGAAGCAGCTATTGAAATGTGCCGGAAAATAAGTGCAAGCGTACCAGGTACGAATTTCGGAAGATCGTGTGAAGTGGCAATGCATGAAACAACGTCGATAATGAAGATATTGCAAAATAATAAGGGTGTTATTAAAGAACAATTAGAAAGAATCGCCAGAAGAGTTCTCTAAATTTCATAGGTGAGGGCTTTAACTGGGCTTTCGGCGTAATGGACAACGGTGATCAAAAAAAGATATACAAGCATCTGGAGCATCTGAAGCATCTGACATTGAGAACCGAGAGACCGAAATCTATGACGTCTTGAGTAAACAGGTGACGGTGATGACATCAAATTTTGGAAAATTGTCTTTTCTGGACTCTCTAATGGAGGTGGAAGAACTACAGGAGACACTGAATAACGCCATACAACTACGCAGAAGATAATTAGAGATATAGATTACAAGCTCAACAGAGTACATTTTATGTCACATTTGTTGTACATACAGTCAACCATAAATACGAATTTAATGGAGATTCAGGAACAACAATCAATAGAAATGGCAATAATTGAAGATCTCTACAGGATTTACATCCTACGATAATATACCGAAAGGAACAAGACGAAGTGTTGGCCCGTATCAAGTTAAGGGGCCAAACGAAAAAAAATCATTCTCTTCATGCTCATCCATTCAGAGAATGTGTTTTTAAATCTTAAAATCGTTACGAAAAATTCTCTATATTGCTTTTATTCTTCAACGATAAGAAAGACATGATATATTCGCATGATAATAAAACTTGACAAATGAAAATAAATGTTCTTTTTCATTCCTTTACATATAACTTTTATAAATAAAAAAGGAAATACGTGTAAGGTTCCTATCAACAAACTGGCTGGATTGGGATTTGAGCAGAACCCAACTGCGTCACTGGATATTTTTTTGGACAAATTGTTTCCTTTGGGATTTGGCCATAATTGGAAATTTCTTTGGACAAATTGGCCAGAACCAAACTGCTTCATTGGACATTTTTTTTTTTGAAAAATTGGTTCCATTGGGATTTGGCCAGAACCCAACTACATCATTGGACATTTCTTTTGACAAATTGGTTCCTTTAGGATCTGACCAGAACCCAACTGCGTTATTGGACATTTTTTTGGACAAATTGTGTTACATTGGGATTCGGCCAGAACCCAACTGCGTTATTGGACATTTTTTTGGACAAATTGGGTTCCATTGGGATTTGGCCAGAACCCAACTGCGTAATTGGAATTTTTTTTTTGGAAAAATTGGTTCCATTAGGATTTAACCAGAACCCAACTGCGTCATTGGACATTTTTTTTTGGAATAATTTTGGAAAAGTTGGCCAGAACCCAACTGTATCATTCGACATTTTTTTTGGATCGATTGTTTCCTTTGGGACTTGGCCAGAACCCAACAGCGTCATTGGACATTTTTTTTGGACAAATTGCTTCAATTGGGATTTGGCCAGAACACACCTGCGTCATTGGACATTTCTTTGGACAGATTGGTTCTTTTGGGATTTGGCCAAAACCCAACTGCGTCATTGTGCAATTTTTTGGACAAATTGATTCCTTTGGGATTTGGCCAGAACCCAACTGCGTCATTGGACATTTTTTTGGACAAATTGGTTCCATTGGTATTTGGCCATAACCCAACTGCGTCATTAGACATTTCTTTGGACAGATTGGGATTTGGCGATAACCCAACTGCGTCATTGGACATTTCTTTGGACAAATTAGATTTTTCCAGAACCCAACTGAGTCATTAAACATTTTTCGTTTTAATCCATCGACATCATTTCGTAATAATGCTTAATTTATAAAAAACATGTCACTGAAAGTATTGTCCATTGCTAGCCACTACTTTTTCCCATCTTTCTGCTAGAATTTGAATTCAACATCGGAAAAACGACAAGTTATTTGAAGCTTGCAAGAGTCGACCCATTTTTTGACAACTTCATAAGAATGGAAATGCTGCTCAGCAATGCCATGTATCATTGATCGGAACAAGTGATAATCGGAAGCGGCGGGTGGTGAATACAGCGGGTGGGGTAGGAGCAATACATGGACGAGCGGTGTCATGCTGCAAAATCAGTTTTTCATGTCTCTGCTCGTAAAGGGATCGTTTTTCCTTAAATTCTTGCCTCAAACGCATTAATTGTAGTCGATTGCGATCTCATGTAATGGCTTCGTTGATGCATGGCCAGGCTTACCACAAGATGTTCTATATTAAGGGGTTATCGTAGTGTATCCATTTTGCATAGCCACACACACAAAAATAATTGCTTGGCGTGCAGTGGTTTTAACGAATATTCATTGGCATCTACCAAATTTAGTCTGTCTCAACTGAAATTCATTTGTGCTAAACAATAGTATGAAGCGTAACCAACAATTAGTTGAAGCATTTGCAACATTTATTGGGGAAACAAACTTTTTATCCATTTTCAATTTTTTTTATTTCCATTGCTACAGCAACTAAATTAAAAATGAGACCTAACCAATATTTAGCTGACTTAACAGATAATTATATGACATTAAGTTGTAGCAACCAATATTTCTTTGATTCTTAAACGACACACACGTAGTTCTGGTATTGTCATCTTTTGGAAAACAGCGAGAACTTTTTCAAACACCCAATAGTTCCATTGGGATTTGGCCAAATCGTAATGAAACTAAAAATATTCATTGACGTAGTTGGGTTCTGACCAAATCCCAATGGAATCAATTTGTTCAAAGAAAATGTCCAATGACGCAGTTAGGTCCTGGCCAAATCCCAATGGAACCAATTTGTCCAAAAAAATGTCCAATGAGGCAGTTGAGTTCTGGCCCAATCCCAAAGGAAGCAATCTGTCCAAAGAAATATTCAATGACACAGTTTGGTTCTGGCCAGATCCCAAAGGAATTAATTTGCCAAAAAATGTATAATGACGCAGTTAGGTTCTGGCCAAATCCCAATGCAACCAATTTGTCAAAAAAAAGTGACGTGAAAAATGACGCAGTTGTGTCCTGGCCAAATCCCAAACACCCAAACTGTCCAAATAAATGTCCAATGATGCAGTGGAGTTCTTTCTAAATCCCAAAGGAACCAATTTGTCCAAAAAAAATTCCAGTGACGCAGTTGGGTTCTGGCCAAATCCCAGTGGAACCAATTTTTCCAAAAAATGTCCAATGACGTACTTGCTTTCTAGCCAAACCCCAATGGAACCTATCTGTCTAAATAAATGTCCAATGACGCAGTTTTGTTCTGGCTAAATGGCAAAGTAACCAATTTGTCAGAAAAAAATGTCAAATGACGTACTTGGGTTCTGGCCAAATCCCAATGGAACCGAATATTAAATAAAATGTATGTAAAAGGAATACAGAATGAATTTTAAATATTCTACGAACTCTGATTATTTGTCAACAATACGAGTTTTCCCGGATGGGGATAGTCTGATGTTCATAATTAAGATACCACTTCCGGATGATGTGTTCTTGCGTTGTACAGGATTAATCCAATCCCCATTAACCTCAATAAAGAATAGAACTCGCTGGTTAAGACAAAGTATGACTACATAGCGGAGGCGCTGGATCGGAGTAGGTTCATAGGTTTAACGCACGAGGATCATTTAAGATGTGTTATGGTGAGCCAAGAGATGGACAAGGAGATAACGCTATGTGGACGAGCGATTATGACGAGCAGCAACGCACTTTGTCAGGTCACGTTGATGCAACAAAGGACAGAAGAAGTGGACACCTGTGAACACGTATCTATTAGGAAGAGTTCAGTATTGGTAGTGAAACTCAGGGCTCTAAACTCCTGGTTGTTTAGGTTTGACACGCCATCGACTTTCGAAGCGATGTGGCTAACAAACACGGCTACTAGGGATGTCAATCCCGGACTATTTTTCAATCCCGAAATTTCGGGACTAAAAAATTGGAAACCCGGGATTAGTCCCGGGATCTAAAAAAATAATAGCAAAGGTATAAAATAACCATATCTATGTTTGAATAATAAACAATTATAATGCTTAAGGCTCAAACAAAACTCATATAAACATGGTATCCAAATATACATGGTATTCAAAATACAAAATCCGCGATATATAAACCCCAGTTGATCATCAAACATTTTTTTAATACATTTTATTGAAAATTTATTTTTTTGTACAAATATAAGAAAATTTTAATTTTGAATGAACAATCAAATTTTATTGGGATATTGGTTTTTTGTGGAAAAAAATATTTTATAAAAAAATTTTAATTTAAAAAAAAAATTGTTTATAGTGGACACATTTGTTTAAAGTTATATGTTATTTTTAATTAATAAAAATTTTAAAAATTAATTCAATTTAAGAACGTGGATTTATTTATATAAACTCAATCGTTTGAGCGGATTTTATTCTGTTAGTTTAATCGAATTCAGATTTTGTAAAAAGATTTATTCTCGGTCAAATGGATTTTATATGATTAAAATTAGTAGTGCGCACAATTTGATTGTAATGAATGTAAAAAAAATGAACAATTTTAGTTTTAGACCTAAATAAAAATATGTTATGGTGTTCAATTATATTTATTTATGTATTTTGTTATTAATAAAGGTTATAAAGGTTATAAAGGTCACATTCAGAGACAGTTATATAGCTATTTGAAACTCGGATTTAATTGATAGTAAATCTTTCGACTGTTTTCAAAATAAACAATAATTTAATATGAGACCGTTATGATATTATAATTATTTACTATTTTTAAGTAATTTTTGTATTTCGAATTGAAATATTATATTAATATCGTTTATGGTTTGGTTAAAATAGTCTGTTAAATTTGAAAAATTTAGAAAATAAGGGCAATTTATGGAATTATCGGAAAAGAATATTTAGTAAAAAATAAATGTTATATTTTAAATCATTGGTAATACTAGTGAGAATACCTATTTCGACCATTGTATTAATTTTTCTGTCTCCTTTCTACTTTTTGAGTTATATACATTTAAAAAACTTAACTGTGAATTAAAATTTGTCTTTTAAATTAAGATAATGAATATATATCTATTAACATATTTCAATAGAATTTTTATTCTCGAGACATTGCAACAGAATATATTGATGATGTGAATGAAATATATGGTCGATGCGTTATTATAAGGTTTTCAATTTTGTTATTTAAAAAGAACGATTGAAATATCGATTGAAATTAATTGTTATTTTAATGTATTAGTTCGAAAAGTACCATCACAGTTTGCATTATTATAGAACAGTAGAAATAGTATGTTTACAAACCCTAGTACATAATTATTGTTATCATATATTTAGAAATAACAGTAAAATACTGCTATAATTAATATTTTTTAAAATAAAAAGTGAATTATTTTTATACAGTTGAAATTCAATAAAAAATTTATTTATCTCAAAAATCAAAAAGCCACCGAAAAGTAATACCATTGTCGAAATGAGTAGAATATTTTAAAATAAAAATAAAATATTTTTTATTAAATATGATTTTCCGGTGATTTCACAAATTCCGTTCTTTCCAATTTTTAAACTTTAACCGGTTATTGCAACCAAATCTTAAACGACATTCAAGTTGATTTGTTCATGGACAATAACTATTTTAATTTTTATTCAATGTCTGTTCAGTCTTTTTATAAAAAAAGTTTTTTCTTTAAATGCAGTGAAAAATGCAAAAATAATAAATTGCATTTTTCTCCAAAACATTACATATAGGGAAAAAACTAAAAACGAAGTTGGAATCAGCACATTAAAATTATGTAGAAATGAAATGAATGAAGACCGGAAGGAATAAAAGTACTCATTTTGCCGAACAGTTTTAGTCGAAAGTCACGTAATTTTGAACAATTGTGAATTTGTTAAAAGTCAAAAAGCATGTAATTCATTATTTTTGACGTCAGTGTTTTAAGATCTTAGTCCATTAAATTTTAGATTTACTTTTTCACGAAATTTGTTTAAAAACATTGAAAGAATTTTGAATAAACTATTAAAAATTGATCTGCTAGCGACCGAAAAAATTACTGTAGTAAATTACACTACATTTATGTCTTCGTTTTGAAAAAATGCAGTTCTACTACATTTTGTTAGTTTTTTAATACATTTGTATTTATTTGTCTGGATTTTACTACACAATGTATTAGAAATTAGTTTTCTACATATTGCAGAATATGTAGTTGTGTAGTTTTTATTTTTGAAATACGTGTACTACATAAGACATTAAATGTATTATGCAATTATTTTGTGTATTATTGTTTAAAAACTAAATTTCAAATAATTTACATATTATAATAAATTCTTCTATAAAATATATTCTATAAATTTTCTATAAATTTCACTGTAGACAAAAAGATGTATCACTTAAAGTTAATTGTTTTTATAAAAATTTGATTAAAATTGAATTTATTATATAAAATCTTAAAATTAACAGCCCTATTAAAATGTCTCTAAATATGAAAACATAATTTACTTTTAAAATCAGCTAAGTTTTGTTTATATTTTTAAAACCAAATGTTTAGCGTTTCCAATAATAAAAAAATAATGTCCAATTTAAAATAATATTCGAATGTATATGGAAGACTTGTCAAAAAGCCACCAATTTGTTAAAGCTGTACACCGAAAAATTACTGTAGCAAATCCTATGCATTTTATGTCTTTGTTTTGAAAAAAATTATTTCTACTACATTTTGTTGGTTTTTAAATACATTTGTATGTATTCGTTCTCTACATATTGCACAAACTGTATTGATGTTTTGTTTTTTGCTTTCATTTGAATTCGTGTGGGATCACTGTCGAACGAATTGCGAAAGGTCGTCCCTCGTGCAGGTATAAACGAATTCTTTGGTTTAAGATTGCAGAAACTGGTTTTGTTGTTGTTGTTCCTTTTTTTGCACACGAAAGAGGTATATGAATAAACCAAAACTGTCCATATCAGCTGACCGAACCGTCTTAATGAGAGATGACTATAGGCTGCCACATAAGTTTACCGCTGAATATTTTTGGTTTTAAAACTTAGTTGTCAACTGCAGTATACAAATATAGCACACAGCGACAGATGATTAGTTTGCTGATGTGACGCGCCATGACGTTAGCATTGAGACGGCAAATTTTTAATGTTGTCACTCTCTCATTTTTCGCTCTCTCATTTTTCGATCGCCGCCTGTATTCTGTTCAGGCAGTAATAATTGATATGACATATTTATGGTTTTACCATAATATGGTTTTACCATAATATGGTTTTACCATAGCATATTCATCTGATGTGTTTTAACCAGGTCTCGGGTGGAACCGGAACTGGAACCGGACCGGAACCGTTTCATTTTTATAGAACCGGAACTGGAAACGTTTTTGAATTTTTTATGGAACCGGAACTGGAACTGGAATCGTTATTTTATTTTTTATAGAACCGGAACCGGAACAGAAAACCAGAACCGGAACTGGAACCATTACTAAATTAATTAGATCAGAAATTAATATATCAAAAAAATAATAATTAAATCAATTTGGACAATGAATATGGAAACAAAAACAAATATTAATTAAGTTACACAAGTGGACAATGGAATTTTAAAAATGTTGAGTTTTGCAAATTTTCTTTATACATAGTCATACAAAATATGTTTTGTATTTTTGACAAATATTTCATTCACTTATTTCTCAAAAGATGTATATTATAATTAATGTTGACGGTGCTTACGTTTAAGATCATGTCCCCGCGAGGAAACTTATATACGATTATGAAACCATGCGACTTTATAAATGGTCAATTCTCATATAATGTATATACATATGCTTTTTTATTTACCAATATTTTTTTGTTAGTTTAAAACATACATGTAGGAATGAGACCCATGACGTTTGAATACAAACACAAATTATATTCTATTTTATATAAAAGTTTATTAAGCCCCTTATCTCCCAGATAGGTATTTCCAGGCTGCAACAAAAGTGCCTGCCTTGTTACAAGCTAGACTACCAACGCTTGGT
This sequence comes from Dryomyza anilis, assembly GCA_951804985.1. Lineage (NCBI taxonomy): Eukaryota > Metazoa > Arthropoda > Insecta > Diptera > Dryomyzidae > Dryomyza > Dryomyza anilis. The sequence goes on from OX638135.1 coordinate 34,094,649, forward strand.
ATATCGGGCCAGACACAAGACTAGCTCAATCGTTAGTCACAGACTCCACACAAGCCTTTGTCATTCCCAGATTTCAAACAAGCCTCATTAGTTTAGATTAGACACAAGCCTGGGACAAGCGTCACTCATAGATTTTACACAAGCCTTGTTAGTTTAGGTTAGACACAAGCCTGGCACAATCGTCACTCACAGACTCCACATAGGCCTTGATATACCAAGCTAGGACAGGACTGGCACATTTGTAATTCCCAGATTTCAAACACGTCTTGTTAGTTTATGTTGGAAACAAGCCTGGCAAAAATTTCATTCTAAGACTCCACACAGGCCTCGGTATACCAATATTGAAACCAGTCTGACACAATATTGAGCCACACTAAGAAAACAAGATGTTTATGAAAGTCTTGCTGCAACTATCCTTTTAATATTACGCCTTGTAGCAAATATTCAAACATCCTATAAGTTTCAATAAATTTGCAGCAAAACTCTTAACATTTTTTAAATATGACATCCTTGCGCTCGATTTATCCACAACAATGAAGTAAATCAAATGGTATAAAAAAGTGCCAACTCAAATATTACATTTTAATGGTAAAAGTGAAAATAGAATATCCTGCGATTTAAATTATCAACACGTGATGGAAAATATTTCTTTTCAGAGTTTACTTTGATAACAGCATCGCCGGTCGGACTTGGTTCTTCTGCGAAGAAATTTCAAGTCGTTGTACAATTTTACCTTCGAAGGATTTATAATGACGATGGCGATGTATAACCAGGATACTGTTTTAATCCTATAATAATTAAAAATACAGCTGATTAATTGTCTTTCAATTCAATAAAAATGACTCCGCGAATTCTAATGGAGTACCTCTTCCAAATATTCATCAACTATCTTCCTATTTGTAAGATGTTTAATTGATGGTTGCCATACGTAATCGTAAATTTGAAAGATGGTTGCTAGCAATATTTATCGTATTTGACTGATGTTTGAGAGATGGTTGTCTCAAATACGATCTAAATAATTTGTAAATAACTTGATATTTAGGACTGTGATATTTCTGGTAATCATCTTTGTTTTCTTAGTGCACATATAAAAATTGTCAAATTATCCAAACCGCATTTCGTCCCATGTCTAATAATGCATGTGTACCGACTTTAACTTGAGTAAATTAAAGTTTACTATGGTGACATTTTTGTGTTGTTTCCATGTGATGAAAAAAAAAATGTTGTTGACAATTTATGCCCAATAGTCTGAATCTTCGGGCGTATCAGAAGGATTGTCGCAAGTCTGGGGAATAGGTCTTATTTCAAGACTGAGGGGGACACAAGTCTTGGTACAATCATGAATAACAGTCTTGGCACAGGCCTAAACACAGTGTTGGCACAAGACTGAGAATTAAGTCTGGCACAAAATTTGTCAACGAGCCTGGATACAAACCTGGGATACAGGCTTGTAACATAGTTATCATTCCAGTCTTGACACAGTCTTGGAACGAGCTTGGATACCAGCGTAGGCACAGGCTCAAGTAGCATTGGCACAAGCCTGTGCCAGGCTTGTGCCGATCGTTAATTCCTACTTGGGTAATACCTAAATGTACATGTTCTGTTTATATTTTAAATATTAAGTGGTAATGAATTCCAGAGTCGAACTGCGAATTGTAGATAGTTAAATTTTGGCAAAATAAAATTGAGGCTTCTATTTCAAACGCAAAGACGTAGCTTAGCAGAAAGATATAATGGAGTTTTGGAATATAACAACTTTTGCAGAAATATGCAGTTTCTTATATCCAGATAGTTTGTAATGCAACGTCTCAAGGTAAAAAACATATCGCGTCACATTATTAAAATCTCCTCTAAGGAGGTCAGGAGTAATAGCCTTTAAAAAAGTTTGGTTGTATGGGACGTGTCACTCCCCTTTGTCCAATCTATCTGTAGTGGCTATATAAACAAATCCTCATTATTAAAATACAATTCCCATTGGTGGTGCACTTAATGCATTCTCATACAAATCACAAATTTCGATTTTTTCGTGGGTGTTATTTGAATTCCCAGTATTTAGACGAATACAACAATAAAGAATCATCCAAATCAGTCGATCCGTTCTAATGTTTTTGCGAGACTAATGCATGGCAATTAATTTTTATATACATGTATAGATATGTATATAAATTTCATTATGTTTTTACGTAAAAATAAAAAAAAAATTATGTTTTTATTGCGTTTTTTGGCTTGTTTGTGGAACCGGAACTGGAACTGGAATCGTTATTTTATTTTTTAAAGAACCGGAACCGGAACTGAAACCGTTATAAAAAAAAATTAAAGAACCGGAACCGGTACTGGAACCATTTTTATAGAACCGGAACTGGATAGAAAAGAATTTTGGTTCCTAGCACTGGTTTTAACCGAAAAGAAACACATAAGTGCTTGTCATTCCTTTGAGCCGTCAGAACTGATGATACTTAGTGGTGCTTCCATCTTACGAACAAGAATTTTTTTGTTTTATTTATATTTTTATTTATTAATTTATGTGTAGATTTTTTTAGTGGTTGTAGGTAACAATCTTAAGTTGTATTTGTACTATACAACTAAATAGTTTTAAGATTTATAATCCTTGTATCTTATTTTTGGTATTAAAAAAATTATATTTATATTCATTCATATAATTTTCCGAATTAATAAAAATAAATATGTTATTTAATAAATTATCACAACGAAGTAAAATAACTAAATATTATTGTAAAATTAAAGGCATTTGTAGTAATTTCTCTACATATTTCTGGACGTATAAATAAAGACAAAATGTACGTTTCTTAATACATATGTATTGAAATATGATATAAAAAAACTGTTCAATTTTGTAGTAATTTTCCATATAAAAATAACTACATCAGTTTAGTAAAAATAAATACATATGATTTTGAACGTAAATCAATTACATATGTATTTGTTTTAAAGACATTTTTAGTTATTTTTAATACAGTATTTTTTTCGGTGTTATATTGCCTTACGAATCTGCACCAAAAATGTTCAGGAATGTAACCTAATGAAAGGAGGAGCACACCTTGTATATCGAAAATATAAAGTGGGATTGAGGAGTATTAGGAACAGCGAATGCGTTAGTCACACTTTTCCAATACAGACGTCGGACCACAGCAAGTTACGGTCAGCACTAAGGGATGGTCAGTGCAGTTTTGAAGATCTGAAAGCGGAGTTGAGTCATAAGCAGGGGCGGCTATAATGGCTGAATCATCAGAGCGAGATGAAGACTATCGGAGCATCGGACGACGTGGTTGTCTTGGTGTTAATCATCACGGTATCAGCCTATTTTGGATACCTTCAGGTAAAATCATCGAGAAAGCTAAAATTAACAAAGTCACTGAGGGGTAGGGACAGTCGCATTAGTAAATGCAGTCAGTAGTGTGAAAACAGAAGAGAACGAGTTAGCGGAGCGCATTGTAGTACAGCCAACCACAAGTCAACGGGCTGAAGTTGTTCAACAGAAGAATGAGGTCGAAGAGCAGAGTCGAATACGAATTATAAGGACATTGGGCCCAGCGTATGGAATGATTTAGGGGTATGAGTAAATCTTTATAAAGGGGGAAATTTGAAATATCGAGAAGAAAAAAAAAATGGAAAATTCAAGTCGAAAAAATAGATTACATAGAAAATATTTCATATAGCCACAGGTGTGAGGGCACTGCGGTAATGTGAAGACTCGGTTAGTTTTGGAAGCGTACTTATATATATATATATATATATATATATATATATATATATATATATATATATATATATATATCTATATATATATATATACATATATATGTATATATATATCTATATATATATATATATATATATATATATATATATATATACAAATATATATATATATATATATATATATATATATATATATATATATATCTAGCATATGCTACACTAATCAACAGATTAAGTCGAATTATTTAAAGTTTGAAAAAAAATAAAAGTAATAATAATATCAAAAGCATAAATAGTAGTTTACGAAAGTTTTCTGAAAGAAATAATACGAAAGTATAAAGACACAAAAACAAATTTATGTATTTTAGTTAAAATATCGTGGAGTATGTATAAGTTAAAGTAAACAGTTAGTTGCACAAAATAAAGCATAATTGCTCATATTTATAAATAAAAATAACGACAGAACAACACAAATCTATATTGCCAACTGTAATGTTCTGTGCATTATAACAGATGTTTGGGTGGGGTTATTGACATACAGTATATTTATTATACTTGATACAGTTATGCTTGTTCATGAAAATTAAAATAGAATAATATAATTTACAATACTTTTACCATAATTGTTTTGTTGTAATGATAATATTCAGATTTATTGATAAGGCTTGTTAAGTACACTTATAAGAGTATAATCATTAGACAATATTAATTATGTCAAAAAAAATTATCATTTAAAGGATAATTTTTTCTTAAAAAACTACGAACAAAAAAATTTGAGGATTATAGTGAAAACTGTCAATACGTTGAAAAACTAAAAAAAAATTACGAAATTAACTCAAGGTTTTTGTTGAACTGTTACTTGACACACCTGGTACTGTATTAGAATTATTCACGAAACGGAGCCGATGCCTTTTCGAGAATAATTCTAATATATATTTTTGATTTGCATTACCTCATGAGAAATGACCATTTGTCCGTCTATAGGAAATGTGATTACACGAAATCCAGAATAGATAGACCAATAAAACTCAGAATATAGATTTCTTGTATACTAATAAAATAATTGTGATCTGCATTCAAATTTTTATAAAATTTCCCGTTAGCTTCGATATAAATCGTTTTTTTATTTGTTTGGGCAAATAGAATATGTAACATGCACTTTAAAAATTCGCACTGGTTGACATTGAATGTTTACCTTTCAACCCGTTCAGTGACAGATATCCTTTCACCAGTCACGTAACCAGTTGCTTAAGGGTAATTCTTTTATAATGAGTTTTAAAAACGAATGAACATTTTATTTTTCAATTTAAATATTTTAACAAAGCTAATAACGAAAACTCATTTCTACAAAACTTAAATGTACAGTAGAGAAACTTAAATACTATATTCTCCATATATATTGAGCAGTTCCCTGAACAAGGCCGTGAGCAACAGAGCCTCTTGCGATGCGGATGCCAGAGCCATGTACTTTGCTTCTGTTGTAGACAGGGCCACAGTCGTTTGCTTTTTTAATCTCCACCAAATGGAGTCACCTTGGTGCTTGAAAACAAATCCAGTTACCGATTTTCGCGCATCGATATCGCTTGTCCAGTCTGCATCTGAATAACCTTCCAGAGTTCCTTTGTCATCACGACAAAACTCGATTTTCGCGCCTTTCGTACCTTTAATGTAGCGCAGAATGTGCTTCACAGCAGTCCAGTGCGATTTTCCGGGATTGTTGTTGTACTTGGACAACATTCCCACTGCAAAACATAAGTCTGGTCGACTTACTTGCGCTGCATACATTATGCTGCCGATGGCTTCCTGATATGGAACTGTCTTCATATATTCTCGCTCTTCTTCGGACGATGGACACAGCTCATTCGACAGTTTTTTATGGATGTCAATGATGGATGTCAATGGATGTCGTAACCGGCTTGCAGTCATTCATCTGAAATCGCTTCAGGACGTACATGATGTTGCGTTCTTGATCGATTCATATCTTGCCATTAAGACGATCTCGCGTAAACTGCATACCAAGAATAAACTTTGCCCAAGTCTTTCATCTTGAAATGCTGCTTAAGGTTGTTCTTAATGTGCTTCTTATATGCAACATTGTTTGTGAATATAAGAATGTCATCCACATATATTGCCACGTACGTCATTTCATTCTGCTTCACTTTGTAGTAGATGCACGTGTCCGTCTTTGATTGACTCAATCCAATGGTATGCAGTGTCTTGTCCAGCTTTTGTTTCTAAACTATGCTCGCTTGCTTCAGTCCGTATAATGATTTTTTTTAGCTTACAAACTTTTCCTCTCTACACTGGAAACCCCTCTTAATGCTTTATGAAGATCTCCTCATCTAGCTTACTTTGTAAAAAAGCGGTCACCACGTCCATTTGATCGATGTCGAGATCAAAACGGACAGCCAAGCTCAGCAGTAAGCGAATTGATGCATACCTTACTACTGGCGAAAACGTCTCATGATAGTCGATGCCATACCGCTGCGAGTAGCCTTAATTTACTAACCTCGCCTTGTAGCGCTCTACGTTGCCGCATGCATCGTGTTTTGTCCTGGAGGTCCATTTGTAGTCAATGGGTTTTTTACCTTAAGGCAACTGCACCAGCTCCCACGTTTTATTCTCCTGCACGTATTATTCTCCTCCACGTATTATTCTCTCAATGCTTCCTTTACAGTCTTGGGATCATCAGTTTCGAGTTCACTAGCAACATAGGACACAAATATCCATTACGAACTGGTGGCTTTCGATCTCGTGTTGATCTTCTTAGTTCTGTTGCAGGCGTTTCATCTCTAGCGTGTGCGATTCCATCCTCTGATGCTATCTCGATGACATCACCACCATCATCATCACCAGAATAAAAATCGTCCTCGACGTCGTCTGGCTGCATTACTGTAGGATTCTCTTCCACAGTATTTTCTTCTGGCATTTCCCCCACTGAATCGCACATCGGTGAGGTGAAGTAGAAGTGGTCAACATGCGCAGAAACTTTCTTGAAGGTTTTCGTTTCCATGAAAACAGCATCCCTGGAAATCACCACCTCCCTCTTAAAAAGATCATAGAAGCGATATGACCGCGGATGCAAGAGTAGCCAACAAATATCACTTCTTTGCCTTTTGCATCCAGCTTCCTCCTTTTATCCTTTGGAATATGAATAACAGCCTGGCACCCAAACACTTTTAGATGCTTGACGTTGGGTTTACGGCCAGTCCAAGCTTCTTATGGCGTTATGTCCTTCAGACCTGTGCACGGCGTCCGGTTGATGAGGTAAGCAGATGTGTACACCGCCTCTGCCCAGAATTTTTTTCTCCAAGCCTGCGTCTATCAGCAAACAGCGCGCCTTTTCGATGATCGTCCGATTCATACGTTCGGCCATACCATTTTTTTCAGGCGTGTATGGAACTTCTCACAATTTTTTTTTATCTTTGAGTTGCAAAATTCTGTGCCGTTGTCACACGTTACGCATTTAACCTTCTCAACACCGCTGCTGATGCCACTAACCGCACCACTCACCATCTTCTTGAAAACGTCGTTGCTCGCATGTCCAACTCGTTTGTGCCATAATTTGGATTCCTCTTGTTCACGAGATACGCAAGACGCTTGCTTACTAGCCACATTGAAGCGAAACATTTCGTTGACGTGTCCAGCTGTTGCAATAACATCACCGTGAGTGTTGGTAACTTTGCAACCATCATTGTTAAACAGAACTGTATGACCTTTGCTGACAATTTTCGACACGACAACAAATTAGTACATAAGTCTGGCACATGCAGAACATCTCGGAATTCGACGTCACATGCTTCGGCTTTATCAGTATCAAGAACAATATCAATATTTCCGACACCTTCAACATGCAGACTTGTTTTGTTGGCGATCATAATCTAAGGCGATCATAACCTCCTGTTTGTTTGGAATTATCTTGCTCGTAAACTTCTTTTTGTCCGAGCACATATGCGACGATGCTCCAGATTTCAAGTACCACTCCGATTTCTTGATTACCGGAGCTGCAAACGACCCTGCCTCTTTTTGATTGAAGATATCTTCACTGGACATTTGGATGCGTAGTGTCCGAATCCTTGATAGATGAAGCATTTCGGGCCTTTGTTATTTTTCTGGCTCTTTTTAAACTTTTGATGTCCAGAAATTGCACCTTCGTCCTTTGATGTCACGCATTTGACGTCTTGCAGGAGTTTCATTTTTATTGCGTCGCCTGTAATCGACATTGCGGAGGCCAACACCACGGAGTGCGTGTGCCTTGTTGAGCACCTCATTAACGAAATCTTCAACGCTGCTAAATTCGCTCAACTTAGTAGCGCAGAACTTCTAGATCAATCCAACTCTACGTACCAGACCTAAATCTTGATAGATTTTGTCAAACGTCTCCCAAATTTCCTTCGTAGTTTTGCAGTCGCGAATATGCGCGTAGTTGTTATTTTCGACCAAAAAAATCAACTCGGATTTCGCCTCCACCAGTTTCTCAGCATTCGTCTTCGTCCCAAGTACCGCCTTCTACAAATTTCTCATTTGAAAAAAGGCTTCAACCGTAAATTTTCAAGCCTGGAAATTCTCACTTCCGCGGAGCTTCTCAATCTGGTGCTGCGTAAGTGCCATCACGATTCTAAATTTAACACTCACTAGTTACTTTTTTATACAAAAAGAGAGGCCCATTACCTTTTATAATGAGTTTTAAAAATGAATGAACATTTTATTTTTCAATTTTAATATTTTAACAAAGCTAATAACTAAAACTTATTTCTAAAAAACATAAATGTACAGCAGAAAAACGTAAATACTAATTCTTAAATTTAACAAATTCACACTGTCCTACAGGGAAACAATATGAATGGCACCTTACTCATTTCTCGGATATAATTAACCGGAGGTAATTAACTATTATATGAAATCAACCGGCAACTAAAGCGGTGTTGTCCAAGGAATCATGCAGACCTTTAGACGTATCAGAGAACTGGTCATCAAAATCCAGTCCTCAGTCAGTACCAATGGTACCGGTCAGAGAACATGTATAATGATTACGAACAGTCTCCATCATGCATACCTTGAGACTAGACCATGACAGGTCCACTTTTCACCAGTCACGGGATAGGTAATTTTAGAGACATTGACTGGTTTCCCGCAGAGATACTATACATTTATTCTATTTTTAAAAAATTAGCTATATTGTATTTAATCATTAGAATGTCACTTATTAGACACTTTTTCGATTTTAAGTTTTCTAATTTCGAACCTCGAAAATTCAGCATTTTTCTAAGAAAAATAAGTTGGGAAAGATTTTAATAATTTACTGCTAAAATTTTTACTATGACAACACGGGAAATGATGTAAAAAAAATGTGGACAGATCCCCTATACATTTTATAAACCAAGTATTTTGCACATAGAACAAAATCAGGTCAGTTATACATGAGTTCAGTTATACATATTTTTATATACTTATGTTCAAAAAAATGAAAAATTTTTTGGAAAAAAATTTCATTATTCTTTAAGTGACACAAGAGTTGATATATAAAATTTATAGAGAAAGTGATATATAGTGTCAAAAAGTGAGATAATATATAACAAAAAAGAGTGGCAGTCGAAAAATTTCTGCAAAAAAAGCACGCGATTATTGGACATTTTTTTCATATTTTTTGAAAGTTAGCATTTTTGATATTCGAATATTCTATGCTATATAATATGCTATTCGAATCATTAAATTTAATCATAATATCATTAACTAATGACAGATGGAAAAGTGGTAATGATGGTTCTTGACCGGTTTCTCGGACATAATTAACTGGAGGTAATTAACTTGTATATGAAATCAACCGGCAACATGATAGGTAATTTTAGAGCCATTGACATTGTTTTCCCGCAGAGATACTATACAATTATTATATTTAAAAAAAAATTAGCTATATTGTATTTGAACATTAGGAGGTCACTTATTTGACACTTTTTTCCATTTTTTAGTTATCTAACTTCGAACCTTGAAAATTCTGCATTTACCTAAGAAAAAAAAGTTGACTATAAAAAAAAAAACTTTAAAAAACACTAAATTGCGATATAATGACATCGTCAATACATCATCGCTTCATCATGCATGAAGCGGAGGACATTTGTATGAAAATGTCATCAATCCTTTTCAGGGCGTAAATGCTATCGCTCATCGATGGTCCTGACCTGACATAGGGGAATCAATGATGACCAGGGCTCGGATTTTGATGACCTAAAACGACAAAAAAAAAGACTTTAAAAATCACCTAACTATTATTTATACAAAAATAAATAGCCGAGTTTTAGCTTATATGCTGTGGGCAGTTGTTACCTTAAATACACATTCTATTGAAAGGTATTGCATCATTTTGTTACGAAAAGAGGTAATTTGCTCCAATGTGCACAATAATGACCTAAAAAAGTAAATGACACGCAAGATAATTCAGTGCTCTTAGCAATGTGTTAGAAAGAGACGGATGATCATTCAGCGCACTAAGCTATGTGCGAAAAAGATATGGAAGATCAGCACATTAAAACACATGAGTGCGTATTAGATGCCAAAAGCAGGCGTCAATCACGAAACGAGTAGAAGGATGTCGAAGCTTGTCGAAACTTGTCGAATCGATGTATGCAGTATATAAGTGCGCCGCATCTGTGATTTGATAGTGAACTAGTGCATCTCGTGAGCGAACGTTATTAAGATAAATAGTAGTAATACAGCAGTTGTTATAAGTGATTGTTATTAAGTTATTTAAGTAAAGTTAATTAATACTAGTTGAAATAATACTAGTTAAAATCAAAAATTAGTGTGTTTTTCATTTTGTACACAATCCAGAGATATGAATTTGTAGAACCGTTTTCTGTAGACTAAATTTTCGTTACATTGGTGTCAGAAGTGGGATTGTGATACAAAATAGTTGAATTCGATCAACTTAAAGTCGACCAGATAAAGAAGGAGCTGTCGATTCGTAATCTTGCAACTACTGGTACGAAAGTGGAGTTGCAGAAACGTCTAATGGAGGAATTGGAGGTCCAAGGCATTATTCTCTCGAAGCATGAATTTAAAGTTGAAGTTGCAGCATCGTCATCAAAAAATCGGGACACAGAGGAAAAAGTACACACCCAAGTTTTTGATATGAGCCAGTTAATCGCAGTTGTGCAGCAGCAGTTTCAGAAAATAGAAGTAAATTCAAGTAAAACTTCAAGAAAATTCCAACAAATTGGACCAACCTTTAATTTCAAACAATTTCAAAAAAATTCCAACAAATTGTACCAAAAATGTCTGTAAAATTCCAAACAGCTTCTAGAAAATTCCAACCAAATGGAACAGAAACTTCTTCAAAATTCCAATAAAATAGAACAGAAAATACAAGAAGATGTCAATTTACCACAGCTAAGTGGACCATCACTGCATGTTGCCAGTAGTACGAGGTTGAAATCGCCGTTGTATGATGGAACCACAGCGTTCAACATTTTCAAGCTGCAATTTGAGACAGCATAGCCGCACTTATCGTGGCGCTAAAAGGAGGCGCGGTCGAAGTATTGTAGACTGTTCCAGAAAGCGATAATAATAATTACACAGCGGTTATGGGTGCATTGCAGCGCAAATATGGCAGTGATCACATAAAAGCAGATCTACAGAATGGAACTGAAGGGCCGAATGCAACGAAATGGAGAAACATTGCAGGCGTATGCAGGGGTCGTCGAGAGACTTGTGTTATATGTTGAAGTCCTTATTTGACTTTAAATTCCTTGATCCTTTTATACTTACTAAGTCCTTTTTCCTGTTTTTATTATTTAAAACAACCGAGTCTTTTTTTACTGTAAGACACTTTATTTCGTTTTGAAAGTTTGTACACTTATTCTCAACATTAGGTCTTATAACTAGACACTTTAGCTTATCGAAAACAATTGATTTTTAGTCTTTACTTAACTGCTACATAACACCTCGTATTCCTATAATACACTTTTTATTTTTACAAAAAAACACTTTTATTCCATTTACTATTAAAAAGACACTTTTACAATTTTAGAACCTCCACTTGAGGTTGGTTAAACTACAATCTTTTAAATTGCAACGAAAGGTATTAACAATACCTTCGTTGCAAGCTTTTCTTAAATTCTATTCTCACTATGTTCTAGTGAGTTTTCACTTTCACTCAATTTTGGTGTACGTGACTTTTGAAGAAAGTCCGATTTGCAGTTTTTCGCTGACACCAATTGCGAAATATCAGAATTGTTGGCAATCGCTGCTTCACTTATTTTAACATAGACCCAAAATTATGCAATGGAAAATTGTATTGCAAGCCTCTTGAAAGAGGTGTGGTCTAAGAAAAGCTTTAGCGCTTTGCCAAATTATTGCCAGCCTCTGTTAACTGTGCAAGATAACCTGAACGAGGTGTGTTCTATGCAAAGCATAGCGCTTTGCCAAATAATTATCATTGTTGCCAACGTGAAGCGTTGGAACAATGCTATGAACATGTTGCTGTACAACATGAGTACAACATGATATAAAAACATGATGCGCTCAACATATGTACAGCAACATCCAAAACTGAATGAATAGTGAAGAACCATAAAGAAAAGAAACATGTATGCGCTAATTCACAACATTCCTCCCCCTTATGGAAAAAAAATTATTATTAATATTAGGATTAATGATAATTTTTTACAAAATGTCTTAAATATATTGTTACGAAAATTCAGTCTACGGAAAACTGTTCTACGAGTTCGTATCGCTGGATTGTGTACAAAATAAAAACACTCTTATGTTTGGTTTAAATTATAACAATTAACTTTATTAATTCACTTTAATAAACAACTTTACTAATAACAAATTCTAACAACTGCTGCATGTCCACAATTTAACTTGACATTTATCACACGAGCTGCACTCGACCAGTTTACAATCACTACTGAAGTGAAGTACCTCAGATGCGGCTCCCTTATATACTGCATGCATCAGTTCGACACGTTTCGACAAGCTTCGACTTGTTTCGAGAACCTTCTACTCGTTTCGTGAATGACGCATGCTATTGGCATCTCATTCGCACTCATGTGTTTTAATGCGCTGATATTCCATCTCTTTCTCGCACACTGCCTCAGTGCGCTGAATGATCTTCCGTCTCTTTCTAACACATGCTTAGTGCGCTGAATTGTCTTGCGTCTCATTTATTATTGCTGAATGCTTGCACTGTGGGGCAAATTACCTCTTTTCGTAACAATATTGTTGAAAATATAGAAATGAGGTTTTCTTAGAGTTAATATTAAGATTAATAATATAATAAAATAATATGCTTATTTTAACATGGTGATAATAAATATAATATGTTATTATTTTTTTTTTTGTTTGTTTTTTTTTTAAATTTTTTTTTTTTAGATTTCTTCTTTTTTTTTAAATTATTATTTTTTTTTCTTTTTTTTTATATTGTTTATATTGTTATTATTTGTTATTTTTTTTTTTAAATATCTTTTGTTTTATACTTGTGTAATATTTGTTCATACTTATAATGAGAATATAACCGATTTCATATTTGTAATTGGATGATAATTATTATACATATATGTATATTGATAAACTTGTTCAATACTTATACGTGTTTTGCATGCGTATTGAGTGTGTGTGTTTGTTGGTATTTTAAAATGAATATATTGATTTTATATTTGGGTTAGAGAGGTGTAAATAATTACATGAGTGACTTTTGTATCTACTTGTGCTTGGTATAACAACAAGTTTGCTCCTAGTGCATCCTTCTACGTCTTTAAATATGCTGCCAATCTGCTTCATTTCTTCGTTTATCTTTACTTTATTTGAATCTGCTGGACCTCTGCTTCGCTTCTTCATCTTGTTGATAACACCCAGAGCTCCTTCCACATGTCCCCACTGAAGTGCCAAGACCCCAACGATTATCTATGCGTCTTCTGAGTATCCAGCGCTGTTGGTCATTCTAAATAACAATTTTTTATGCACTCGGATATTTTAAATTTACACGAAGATTTTACAAACAAGTAATTTAATTTTGTTTTCAAACTCTTCAAAATGTGTGGAGTGGTACTAACTTATATAAACTTAATATAATTTTCGTATAATATATAATTGTTCATGTAACATGGCGTGTGCTCAATGATTGATTTTAAAATAATTAAATTACTTAAAATAGAGTGTGATCATTATTTGAAGTATTACTATTTAGTGTAGGTCTAGCTTTTATTAACTTAGTGTAATTTTAGTGTAATTATGTATTTAGCCCAATGGCTAAGATCGTCGTCCCCCTTCAATACGTAAAAAAAAATAAAAAAAAAATCATATATATTTTTTTTTATAAACATATTTGTACATAGAATATATTGTACATTAAATATATTGTATATACATATATTTATTATTTTTAAATCTTCTCAAAAATTATTGAATTAATTATATATGTGTATATATATATATATATATATATGTGTATACATATATATATATATATATATATATATATATACATATATATATATATATATATATATATATATATATATATATATATATATTTTTTTTTTTTTTTTAAATGTTAGATAAAAATTAAAATAATATTTTTTTTTTTAATTCTAATACCCCCATATGTTTTTTTCATATATATATTGTTAAGAAAATTCAGTGTACGGAAAACTGTTCTACGAGTTCGTATCGCTGGATTGTGTACAAAATAAAAACACTCTTATGTTTGGTTTAAATTCTAACAACTAACTTTATTAATTCACTTTAATAAACAACTTTACTAATAACAAATTCTAACAACTGCTGCATGTCCCCAATTGAACTTGACAATTGTCACACGAGATGCACTCGACCACTTTACAATCACTACTGAAGTGAAGTACCACCTGAAGCGGCTGCCTTATATACTGCATGCATCAGTTCGACACGTTTCGACAAGCTTCGACTTGTTTCGAGAACCTTCTACTCGTTTCGTGAATGACGCATCCATTTTAACTAGAAACATGGTTACTAATATGAACACTACATATTTATGCTACTAGTTTGGATTTCACTGTAAGGTATATATGTATATATATATTTTTAAATTTATAGTATTTTTTTTTTTTTTAATACCCCTTATTTTTTTTTCAATTAATGGTTAATACCGTTATTTATATTTTTTTTCTCTTATTTTTTTTTCTATATACATTTTTTTTCTTCTCTTCTTATATTCTTCTTTTTTTTCTCTTTAATAAACATTTTTATACCTCCTTTTTTTTAATTTTAGTTCCTCTTTTTTTATACCCTACACCTATGAGGTACAGGGTATATCAACTTTGTGCATATATTGTAACGCCCCTTAGGAGGCGTGTCCGGTATGGAAAAGTATATATATTCTTGATCAGCATCACTACCCGAGTCCGTTTAGCCATGTCCGTCTGTCTGTCTGTCCGTCTTGCTGTCTTGCTGTCCGAATACAGAATAACTTGAGAAATACTGATCAGAATGCGATGAAATTTCGTCTCAATATATTTTATTCAAAAGTAGGAACTGAGTTTGAAAATGAGCCAAATCGGTCAACGGACACGCCCACCTCCCATACAAGTCACTTTTATATAACTTTTTCGGAACTAATAACTCGAAAAGTATTCAAGGTATAGTCATAAAATTTTAAAACGTATTGTTAGAATTCACCTAAAAATATGTGGTCCAAAAATGGGCGTGATCCGCCCACTTTTTTTTTTTCATTATTTCCCGGGTTTTCATAGTGGAAATTTGATCCGTAAATTATTAAAATCAAATCTATGAAATATTAGCCTTTCAAAATTTTAAATATAGGCGTGGTCCGCCCATTTACATTTTTCAAATTTTTTTTTTAGTTTTTTATACTTCATATAATTTTTTTAATTTATGGGGATATAAGACGTAAATTTCTGATATATGAATAATATTCTGAGGGTTAATATCCTCACCAAAGGTGTAGGGTATTCCATAGTCGGGCCCGACCGACTATAAAAATCCGCCCCATGTGACCGAACTTACCCATGTGACCTAACTTTCCCAACTCGTTTTACATATTTTTTTTTCATATATAATTTTTTTTATTTCTTTTTTTCTCTTAAAAATTGAATAGTTAATAATATTTTCTTTTTTTTCTACTCTTTAATTAAAATTTGTATCCCCCCTTTTTTTATTGAATTCCCCATTTTTTTTCATGTTTATTTTTTTTTATCTCTTCTTACTATATTTTTTTCTTTTTTTTTTCTTTAAAATTTAAAAATTCCTTTTTAAAAAAAAACTAATATTTAATACCTATATATATATTTTATTCATTTTATTTATTTTACTAATATATTTCCTCTTTTATTTTTTCAATTCAATTACTAAAACTTTTTTTTTTATTTCAACTACACTAAATAATTTAATGTATAAATCGCTTTTTTTTAATTTTAAATTCGTTGCTTTTATTTATTACCTGTTTTTTTACATTTAATTTGTTCTACTAATATATTTTTTTTGTTCCTTTTTTTTAATTTTAACTGTACTAAATATTTATATATCTCTCTTTTTTTAATTTTAATACTAACTGACATTAAATATATTGTATATACATATATTTATTATTTTTAAATCTTCTCAAAAATTATTTAATTAATTATATATGTGTATATATATATATATATATATATATATATATATATATATATATATATATATATATTTGTATAGATATATATATATATATATATATATATATATATATATATATATATATATATATATATATATATATATATTTTTTTTTTTTAAATGTTAGATAAAAATTAAAATAATGTATTTTTTTTTAATTCTAATACCCCCATATTTTTTTTTGTCATATATATATTGTTAAGAAAATTCAGTCTACGGAAAACTGTTCTACGAGTTCGTATCGCTGGATTGTGTACAAAATAAAAACACTCTTATGTTTGGTTTAAATTCTAACAACTAACTTTATTAATTCACTTTAATAAACAACTTTACTAATAACAAATTCTGACAACTGCTGCATGTCCCCAATTCAACTTGACAATTGTCACACGAGATGCACTCGACCACTTTACAATCACTACTGAAGTGAAGTACCACCTGAAGCGGCTCCCTTATATACTGCATGCATCAATTCGACACGTTTCGACAAGCTTCGACTTGTTTCGAGAACCTTCTACTCGTTTCGTGAATGACGCGCTGATCTGAGTTTTAATGCGCTGATCTTCCATCTCTTTCTCGCACATTGCCCTTTACGCTGAATGATCTTCCGTCTCTTTCTAACACATTGCTTAGTGCGCTGAATTTTCTTGCGTCTCATTTATTATTGTTGAATGCTTGCACAGTCTGGCAAATTACCTCTTTTCGTAACAATATATATATATATATATATATATATATATATATATATATATATATATATATATATATATATATATATATATCTATATATATATATATATATATATATATATATATATATACCCTGCAGTGTAAAGGACTAGTTGAATAATAGTATTGGTCTAGTTCGCCGTAAACACTCAACTAGCCCGAATTCGACCCCATTTTCATACAATGAACTGTAATTTTTTCAATGCTCATGTCCTACGATCTGTCAATTGTCCCCTCTTGCATTACATTTAACTAGTTTTTAACTAGTTTCTTTTAACCAGTCTATAGACTAATTTATAACAGTCTATAAACTAGTTTCTTTAATCGTACTTTAAACTTGTTACTATTTACCAGTTGGAACACTAGAGCCGCAAGCTATTCTACGATATTTATAATTATAATAATCATTATAATTGACATAGTGAAGCGCATCAAAATCTAATGGTTTCGCTGTCTAGGTCATATGGAACGAATGGATGAAAATGCTCCAGTAAAGAAAGCCTTCAAATGAAACTTGATGGTGGACAGCGTAGAAGAGAGCGAGTGGCCCGGCTTTTTAATAGCAACCAAGGCACAGTTGTATTTTGATAATTTCATGGCGGAAAGAAATAAAACAAATCGCACGATGGAACCCACCACAAAATTTAAAAGAAAGATGTTTTCTACAAAATAAATAAATGAAATATTATTTGTATTTCAAAATTTTTGTAGTTTTTGAATATTTTGACACATTCCTCTACGAAAGAATTTTTAACTGGTTTTCTCTGCATCCATTTTAACTAGTTGCCGATCTAGAAACATGGTTACTAATATGAACACTACATATTTATGCTACTAGTTTAGATTTCACTGTAAGGTATATATGTATATATATATTTTTAAATTTATAGTATTATTTTTTTTTTTTTAATACCCCTTATTTTTTTTTTCAATTAATGGTTAATACCGTTATTTATATTTTTTTTCTCTTATTTTTTTTTCTATATACATTTTTTTTCTTCTCTTCTTATATTCTTCTTTTTTTTCTCTTTAATAAACATTTTTATACCTCCTTTTTTTTAATTTTAGTTCCTCTTTTTTTTACATATTTTTTTTTTCATATATAATTTTTTTATTTCTTTTTTTCTCTTAAAAATTGAATAGTTAATATTATTTTTTTTTTTCTACTCTTTAATTAAAATTTGTATCCCCCCTTTTTTATTGAATTCCCCATTTTTTTTTCATGTTTATTTTTTTTATCTCTTCTTACTATATTTTTTTCTTTTTTTTTTCTTTAAAATTTAAAAATTCCTTTTTAAAAAAAACTAATATTTAATACCTATATATATATTGTATTCATTTTATTTATTTTACTAATATATTTCCTCTTTTATTTTTTCAATTCAATTACTAAAACTTTTTTTTTTTATTTCAACTACACTAAATAATTTAATGTATAAATCGCTTTTTTAAACTTTAAATTCGTTGCTTTTATTTATTACCTGTTTTTTTACATTTAATTTGCTCTACTAATATTTTTTTTTTTGTTTCTTTTTTTTAATTTTAACTGTACTAAATATTTATATATCTCTCTTTTTTTTAATTTTAATACTAACTGATATTTTTCTTCTTCTTTAAGAAATTTAAATTATTATAAGTAAGTTCTTCAAATTCATTTAAAATTTATTTGTTATATTCAAACTTATTCAAATTGAATTATATTAATATACAAAAGTACCTATAATTTCTCTGCATGTAAATAAATATAATTAGAGTTACGATTTATTTTCTAAACATGTTTAATATTTTATTATATTATTTTTGTGTACTTATATAAGTCACATTATATGAAACTTACTACTGGCATGACGGTAAAATTTAATTATATTTATTTGCATTGTTTATGGTATCAAAAAATAACTGCAAGATCTTTATTTATATGTCAGCTATTAACGCTTGCTTAGTGTATGATATACATACGTTCGTACAAATTGCATATGTGCTTCAGCATGAAACACTTGGGGGAATGACCCTTTTCAAGGTTTGAAAGCTTGCGCTATTAATATAGGTCAGTAATGCAATTGTTGGTTTTGTATTATCTGTATTGAATTCGACAATTTTATGACTAACATTGATTTAAATTTAAATTTATGCAGAACATGGTGATGGTAATGGTGAACATTTACGCTTTAAATTCGTAGGCATGTCGAAGTCAAACCCGTACAACGTACGGAATGGTGTTTGACCCGTCGTCGTATGCACCGTGTTATTATGAACATGCATTGCAGAATTTAACCATTGGTCCCAGTTTGACCCATCCTCTTTAGCAAAACTACGTAAATATTCAGCTAGTGGACGATGACTTCGTTCCAATGACCCATTAGCCTGTGGATGGTAGGGTGTTATATGTAATTTTTTAATTCCTAACATTTTACATGTATCCGAAAATAGTTTGGAAACGAAGTTCGATCCATTGTCTTTTACCAATACTTTGGGAATATTGTGGCGTGTAACTATTTCGTTGAAGAATTCTTTTGCTACGGTGTTGGCTTCCGCATCGGGTATAGCCACACAGCACATAAATTTAGAAAAATCGTCCTGAAACGTTAAGATGTATTTATTCCCTGAAATGGTTTCAGGCAAAATACCTACCAGGTCCATGTACACATTGTCAAAGGGTCTGACTGGCGTATCAGTTAGAACCATTGGCATCTTCGTCAGCCTCGAACTCTTGTTTACCTGGAATTTGGACAATTTTTCACATAATCCTTTATTTGCTTCTGCATACCCTGCCATCGGTACTGTTGCCGAATTCTTAAAAATGTTTTTACGCCACCTTGGTGACCACCTAACGGTGAATCGTGAAAATCTTTAATTACCGTCTCTATGTCCCGAGGTTCAGTTAGAATTATTATATTGTCATTTTCCTTTGTTACCAAATCGTCAGGATCGCATTCGGACTGTTTCTTATCGCTATTATGGGTGGTGACATAATTGCCTCTTTAAGTTTTAAAAACGAATTCTGACAATTGTCATTCCATATGAACTTAGTGTCCTTTTTAAGCAAACAGTTTATTGGTAATGACAGTTTCGCCATACCTCTTTTAATTTTTCTGTAATAATTATTTAAGCCTAAAAATGCTTGAACTTCCTTCCTATTTTTCGGAACTGGTATATTTTTTACACACTCTGCTTTGGCTGGGTCTGGTAGGGCACCTAACTCAGAACACTTATGTCCTAAATATATAACCTCGCGTCGCAAAAACTGACATTTTTCTGTATTTAATTTCAAATTATGTTCTATCAGCTTTTGCAAAACTTTGCATAGCCTATGCTCGTGTTCTGCTAAATTATTTCCATAGACCTTTACTTAAAGCAGTTTTTTCTTTGTCACTATCTTCAACTAGAACCTGATGTTAACCACTTGCTAAATCTAGTGTTGAAAAATACCGACTATGACCTAACTGGTCTAGAATCTCATCTATTCGTGGTATCGGAAATACCTGTTTGATGGTGACGCCATTTAATTTTCGGAAATCTATAACTAGTCTCCATTTCTTATTGCCATCTTTATCGCCCTTTTTAGGTACCAATAATAATGGGGAATTCCAAGGCGACATGCTTGGTGAAATAATTCCATCGTTTAACTTCTTTGATACTTGTCTATTAATCTCATTTCTACGCGGTAGCTCAGTGGTTAGTGCGTTGGACTGCGAGCCGAAAGGTCCCCGGTTCAAGCCTGGACTGGGGCTAACAACATCTTTTCATAGAGACATTTTTCTATACCGCGCTACCTCTCGGCAGTAAATGGCAAACCTACGAGAGTAAAACATTGCCTATGAAAAGCTCTCACCCGCCGTTCGGATTCGGCAATAAACTGTAGGTCCCACCAATTTGAGTACAAATATAACACGCACAGCTCAAAAATGGTGAGAGAGCTCGGCCGAAGTTCTATACAGGACTGTAGCGCCAAACTATTATATTATTATGCATATGAGGAAGTTTATACTGGAGTAAATGTTAATTCATCCCCTTCCAAATGAAAAACGTCATGATATGACAAGCAAATAAATTGCAAAGATGCAACTTCTTCTTTATGTAATGATTCATCGATCTTTACATTCCCTAATAATCTATCAATTCTATTTTTTATATTAACCGAGTTTATTGTATTTATTGTAGAACTCGTCTTTGTTGCTTCTTTATATCTGTTAAAATTTGAAAATTGTGGCCTGAAATTGTGGCCTGAAATTGTTATCAATGGTTACCTAATTATCGGTGGCATATAAAATTGATGCATATACTCTATTTCTTCTAACGTTTGTTAAACTCTCTCCCAAATATACTCCTGGCTGAATTTCCTGTTTGTGCAACAAAACTATAGGAATTCTTGTTCTTAACGGCAGTGATACAACCATGGCTATTCTGGGCTGTACCCAGATTTGTTGATTAAAATTTATATTTTCTATGTCTTGTAATGATTTTAATGGAATTTTAACAAGATGATTTTTGCCTTCATCAAAAAATGTAATTTTTTTTATTTAACGCATTTATTATAGATTGTCACGCCCGACTATTCCATCTGCTGGTACCCCTTGTTCAAGTGACACAACGTGTAGCGTTAAACTCAGATTTTCTATGTTTGTGTGCTGAATCTTAGTGGAGCCTAAGGTACTAACGCATCCACCAAAAGCACCACTCAGATCCTTCTGAATATTTTTATTAAAATTCGGCAAATGTGCCATCCTATTTTCTTTAATCAGGCTGGTCTCAGCTCCAGAATCCACTAAAAGAGTAATCGTATCGGATATCTTGAAACATTCTCCATGCCGGTTAAATATTTTACGATGCATGTCTAATTGTGAAGTTAATTTTATTTTTCTCGACATAAATTTACTCTTAAAATTAGCAATTGAAGACAATTTAATTTTACCAATCGTGAATTTATTATACATTTCTGACGATAGAACGCACATAGCGCTAATAATAAAAAGAAATATTCAAATTACTTCATTACAAATTATACTCGCCCCTGTACAGTCTTGCCAGACGTTTGATCTACAATTCTCAGATTTTCAGGGCAGTTAATTACGACTTTCTTTTTATTTGATTTACTTTTGATTTTATTATTCTTGATTTTAATATTTTTAACTTCCGAATCAATTGGTTTTACTTTCTTTACTTTATTTGTTTTTTTTATAATTTGTTTATTTTTAATTTCCTTAATTCCTATATTCTGTTGATTATTCGTGTCAAGTTGTGTATTATTACTATTTAGTTCATTATATGTTTTTGTTGGAATATTTCTATCTTCATTAATATGTATTTTTACTTTTTGTTCTACATCTTCTGCGTTAATAATATTCGCTGTTTTATTTTGTTGTAGTTTGCTATTTGGAACTTCTACAACTACTGGCCTTACTACACTATTTGCTAAGGGTCCCCAGTTTAGTGGCCTTGACTTGGCCCCTGGTAGTTTCCCTGCGGAGTGCTATTATTGTACCATGCATCATATTTGCGTTTGGATTAAAAGAATTTCTTAAATTATTTAATGTGGTGTAAATTATGTGGTATAAATTTCGTTTATATATATTTTTAATTAAGAGTAACAAAAAAAAAATAAGTGAGTTTATATTAGTCAAGGATTGAAACCTAAACGAATAACGGTTTCGATTTCGGTTTCCTTTTTTTCCGCGTTTCGGTTTCGGTTACGGTTTCAGTTTTAGGTTTTTATTACGAACCGGTTTCGGGATACCGGTTCCAAGTTACGGTTTCGGTTTTGATTTCGGTTTTTGTATAAAATTTCTTTTTTTCCATTTCAAATAATTTAACATTGTTTATATTGCGCTAAGTTATGTTCAAATTGTTATATTGGGGTAAAGTGGGAAACGTAATTTAACAATATTTGTTGTTATTTTAGTGAAAATATTGTGTTATATGAATTATTTAATTGATTTCGCCTAGAAAAAACTTCAATCGTGACCACAAGTCAATGAAAAGTAACATTTTGACTTCACCTGAGATATGATCTGAATTGCAGAGGAGAGCCGAGATGCGAACCTTAAATAAAAGCAAGAAGAATACATTGGTAAATGTTCTTAAACTTCATAAAAAGAAGAAGAATTATGTACAATTTCCATCCATAAAACCAAAGAAATTAAATTTCAACAATTCAGTGAATTGCAATATCTGCAAATAAATATCTGCCTTTAAATTAGCAATTTTATTTTCGGTATTAGTTACTAATTTTTTCTTATATTGTTTTTTTGTTACCTTATTATAAGTATCCTTAATATATATGTCCGAAATTTATGTGTTTTGAAAAAATCATTCAAAAACCAATTAAACTCAGACTTATAAATGGTATTCTATTGAATAGATCCTTTAAAAGAATTTAAAAAGTATTCAAATGAACTTTTCAAAACTTGTCCCACTTTATTTTACTAATACAATAAATAAAAAAACAATATAATTCCAAATGTAATCAGTTTTTAACAAAAAAATTTTGCTTTGAGTTGCTGGTGTTTTGTTGTTAAGTCGATTTTCCGCTACACAAATTAATTAAAAAAAAAACAAATTTTAGACCAAAGACTGTTATTTGGAAACAATTTGGAAACAATAAAATATGTTTTTCAGTTTCTTGTTATGCTTTTTTAAAAACCGTTTTAAACCGGTATAAAACTGAAACCGTTTATTTTGGTTTTGGATATCAGTTAATTTCTGATTTTCGTATAGCGGTTTCGGTTTTAAAAATGAAACGGTTTTAAATGGATATCGGTTTCGGTTACGGTTTCAATCCTTGATATTAGTTATTAAGTTTTGATCTTTACTTATCTAATACTTAATTAATATTAGTAATTGATAGTTGTAATTTCGAATTATATATAATAACAACCTGGTCCCGATATTTTCGTTGCTGACTGCTGCTGTACCGCGATAGTAGTTTCATGCGTTGTTGTTGTTTCTGACGTATTGGCTTCTATTTCAAGTGACTTCGTTCTTTGACTTGCTTGGTTTTGAATTGTCGAGTAAAAATGTATTTATATTAGGGGGGGATATCGGGGCTAAGTCGACATCGGGGCAAAGTCAACTTTTGCTTTAAAACGCGAATGGGATGTCAGATCAACTTCAAATTGATACTGTACACGTAACATTATATGCTGCTGTTTTTTTGTTTTTATACCCTACACTAAGAGTGAAAGGGTATATTCAGTTTGGTACGCCGTTTGTAACACCCAGAAGGAAGCATCTCCGGTATGGAAAAGTATATATATTCTTGATCAGCATGACCTCCTGAGTCGATTTAGCTGTCTGTCTGTCTGTCTGTCCGTCTGTTGAAATCCCTACTACTTTTAAAATTGAAGAGCTAGATAAATGAAACTTATAACTTAGATTACTAATATACCTACGCTGTATGTGCGAAAAAATTGGCAAGATCGGTTCATTGTGACCTTTGATCCGACCACTTATGTTCAAATACCTCATATAAAATGCACATGTAAAGATCAATTTTTATGTATACGTGCTTAGGTAAACTTTTTTGGTCAAATATATATTGACATCATGCTCAAATACATGATAATAATGTTTTCCGGCGAAAAGACTTGTGGTTCACAAAAAAAAATCGAAATTCGGTACACCTACCCATTTGTAAATATGGGTATCAAATGAATGGAAATTCTTCAGCGATTGAATGTTTGTAGTTATTTTCAGGATTCGTATACCCTGGTGACCTATATATCACTTTGAATGGTAACCACACATATGTGTAGGGTATTTATAGTCGACTTAGACCGACTATAATTTTGATAATCCTAACTATCATAATAACACCTACTTTAAAATTTCCCATGTGATCTAACCTTCCCAACTGTTTTTTTTTGGAATATCTACTAAGATACACAGCACTCAGACAGACTATATCCATTGTACTGTGAAATCTATTCCCTACAATTTTGTGGTTAATATCACCACGAGCGCCCATGCCCAAGCCGGGATTCGAACCCGAGACCATCAGAATGCAAGACCAGCGCGCTACCTCTGGGCTGCTAAGGCCGGCATATGCCACTGTTACCAAAGAAAATAAATCCATTTTGTGCCTGAACTTCAGGTTTTATGTAATAAAATGTATTTTTTGACTCCAAAAGTTACATATTGATTACGCAGTAAACTTGTACTTGCCATTAAAGTTTTGATTATTTATATATTTTGTTGTGAGTTTTATGTTAAGAGGTTCACTTATCATGTCGTGTGGATTTTTATTTTATTTTTCCATTCAATTCGCATTTGTATGCCAATAATATTAGACCAAGTCTCGTGGGAAAAAGTCGTCACATAAGCATTTGGTCAAAGTAGAATTCAACCAAATTGAAAGATATCAGCAAAAATGTGCATTCGCGGGAAAAGTGGGTAGTGTTGACTTTACCCCAGCTTATTTTCAGAAGCAGGTTTGAGGTTGTGTCGCATTTGGATTTGATTCGTGGAAACTAAATATTGTAGATCTTTACAGCTTATGGAACATTTTTAGCTAATGAATCAATCTATCCAACTGTATTATTATTTTTGTCCTATGTCATTGATATGGTGATCAAAATTAGCTCTGAAAAAAAAGTGTCGACTTAGCCCCGGTCTCCCCTACATATGCTGCTATTTCTATTATTAATATCAGCATTAATATGTAGTAAGACATTTATTTTTACGATTAAGTATTCTTTGCGTTCTTGGTTATCAGTTATCAATTGTACTAATAATTCGTCGAAATCCCGATGACCATCTCTTAATGCTGATCTTATTTTGCTGTAATCTGAAACCAAGATCGGTAACGGTGTTTGTGATCTATTTGAATACGGTAATGATGACCAATTGCCTTGTAGATTTTCTATCATAACCGTATGTTCTTCCTTCTTGTATGTTATATTCATAATGCTTTGATGTGTAAACTCGTATGGTAGTATCATTTCTTTGTTGTGTAGGTTGCAAGCTTCATTTATGGACATCCAACCCAGGCCGGATAGTGTCAATGTGGCCATATTTCACCCACAAACTGTTTTGAAAAATGCTGTTGTATTGAATTTATTCAACCAAGTGTTTGGTGTCCATAGTTTAACTACTAGGCCTGAACTCCTTTTGATTGCAACATGTTCACATCTGTTTTGTGTTGAATCAGCGCGACTTCACATAGTGTATTGCCAGTTGTTAGCATGGTGCCTGGTCGTTTACAATGTGTAATTTCTTTGTCCACATCATGCACTTGTGCTTTCTTTATAGGAGTCCGAATTTAGATAGGGTTTCCACCTGTAATAAGCTGGATGCCTTATCTGATTCGATCTCAAATATATTGGAGCAATTTCCAGGCAGTGAAATTGTTGTTGCCGGCGATTTTAATGTGCACAACGCCACATGGTTGAGCCACTCGGGTCTATAAACACAGGAGGGTTGTTATGTTGAGCTTTTTGCCGAGTGCAACCAACTCACTCAAATGGTGAAGGAGCCGACGTATTTTCCACGCGTCGGCGGGCAAAGCCCAAAAGTCCTAGACCTTTTTCTGACTTCACATCATCAAAAATATGATGTAAAAGTCCTTGCACCTCTTGGTAATTCCAACCACTGTACTGTTTCCGCTGAGTTTTCGTATTCTAGTTTACGCGCCTCTTCGATTAAAGCCCCGAAGAGGAATGTATGGCTTTACGAAAAAGCAAATTGGGTTGCGTTAAATGATTTTTTTTCGCAACTTTAATTGGAAATTGTGTTTCGCTGACAGAGACATAAATGCTGCGGCTTTAATGGTACAAAATATTATTTTATTAGGTATGCGGTCCTTCATACCTTCTAAGCATTAAACCTAAGGACCACTCTTGGTTTAATGAGACTTGCAGGATTGCAGTCAGGTCGAAAGAGGAAGCCTTTCAGACTTGGCGTTCTAACAAGAATGCTGATACTGAAAGACTTCGTATACAGGCTAGGAATCGCTGTAATGCCGTGATCTCGCGCGAAAAGTTTCTTCACGAACAAAACGCGCGCAAAAAGGTCCTACTCTATCACAGGGGTAGTAAAAATTTCTGGTCATTTGTAAAAAGGGTGAAGAATCAGACGACATCGTCTACTCCAACTCTTAGTATGAATGGCCAGACCTTCACTGACCCGGTTGATAAAGCTAATCTCTTGGCAGAATTATTTGCAAATAATTCAACGCTCCCAGATAGTAATCAACCACTGCCTGTCGTCGATTTTGTTTCTTCTGCAATGCCGGAGATACATTTTCGAACTCGAGCAGTTAAAAAGGTTTTAGAAAACCTCAACATTAACAAAGCCTCTGGGCCAGATGGCATATCTGCCCATGTCTTGAAGAAGTGCGCGTCAACGCTGGCTTGTCCGTTGCGTAACCTTTTCAACATCTCCTACACGACAGGAGATTTACCATCTTGTTGGAAGGTTGCTAATGTCCAGCCAGTTCCGAAAAAGGGCGAGACCACGAACCCTGCCAATTACCGACCCATTGCAATATGCTCTGCACTCTCCAAGGTAATGGAGAGCGTAATTAACTTCCACTTTGTGAACTATCTTGAGCACAACGAATTGCTCAGTGACCGACAATACGGTTTCCGTAGGACCAGATCCACAGGTGACTTGATGGCGGTCCTCTCCGAAAAGTGGAATAATTGTGTTCACCTTTTCGGGGAGAGCAAGGCTGTTGCTCTTGATATCTCCAAGGCTTTTGATCGAGTGTGGCATAAAGCCCTCGTTTCAAAACTAATTGCATATGGTGTTGGTGAATCTTTTACTCGATGGATATCGAGTTTTCTCCAGGATCGTTCAATACGAGTTGCGATGGATGGTGTTCTTTCGGAACAACATTTCATTAATTCTGGAGTTCCGCAGGGTTCCGTCCTATCCCCGTCCCTATTTCTGGTATTTATCAATGACCTTCTGTCATTGACCCAGAACCCAATCCATTCCTTTGCAGATGATAGCAACATTTGTCATTCATACTCGCTCAAAAAGCGCCCAACCTCTTTGGAGATTGAGAGTAAAAGACGCACTATGAATGACACACTCAATAATGACCTTAAAACAATCTCCGAGTGGGGTCTTGCAAATAGAGTTGATTTTAATGCACGCAAGACCCAATGTTGTCTGTTATCTCACAAAAGAATGGATTCAACCCTACCTCCCCTTAATATGGGTGCTGTGGATATTGCAGAGTCAGCTGCTCTTGACGTTCTGGGCATATAAGTTCAATGTGAACTCCTTTGGAATGATCACATATTTGACGTGTCGAAAGGGTCGGCCAAGTGCCTCGGTTTTTTAAAACGGTGTAAGACATACTTCACTCCTGCTGACTTGCGCACTGTCTGCACCACCTATATTCGGCCTAAGATGGAATACAATTCGCACATATGGGCAGGGGCTTCAAAATCTTCTTTGGAGTTCCTGGATCGAATCCAACAGCGTGCAATATATTTAATAGGGGATGAAAATATTTCATCCTCTATTGGTTCTCTTGAGCACCGAAGGACCGTAGGGTGTGTAAGCCTGTTCTATAGGTATTACAATGGTAAGTGTTCGAGGGAAATACATGGCCTGATTCCACCAGGTCGTGTGTCCTCTCGTTCTACTCGGGCATCGAACCAAGCCCACCCCTTCGTAATTCACTCGGCTCTCAATAGAACCACGCATTACCGAGAGAATTCGTTCTTCAGTCGCACGATACGTTTGTGGAACAATCTCCCTGCGTCTGTTTTTCCCGACATTTTTCATATTGGCAAGTTCAAAACAAACATTCACCGACACTACTCCATCTTTCCACCCTCCATTTAACCTATCATCCCTTCTTACGATCAACACTGTGTATTGCATGAATAGGGGGCATCCCCTGAGCGTTGGTTAATTTGTAAAAAAAAAAAAAAAAAATCTTTTTGGGTATTGGTTAAATTATATGTATCCATCATGAATAGTAAATGACTTAACTTGTTGGTTTATTTTTTCATTGATGTATTCTTGTTTCTTATTGTTATGTTTAACACATTTTGTAAATTCCTTCAAGGAATTCAGTAAAGTTTCTGCTATCTTGTTATAATTTGATGAAAACACCGCAATTTGTCTTTTCATAATTTCGTATGTTTTATGTTCATTATAATCAATATTATTGAGATATTTATAGATAGTCTCTCTTTCATTATTGTCCATCAGTCCAAAAGCCCAGTTGAGTCCTTCGCCAATGAAATTGAGTGATCTCTTTCGTCGGTTACTTTTTATTGTGCGCTTAATTATTTCATAATTTTTCTGTAGCGTGGCTATTATTGCCATGGTTTCCTGTGTTGCTGCTAAACATGATCTTTTTATGCTGGGTCCATTTACATTGGTGCTCATTTGTTCGCACATTGTATTTGCCGTAATTATGTATTTGTTTGTCAGCTCCAGGAAATCATTCATTTATAGCGGTTTAAATTTAGCTATTATCGTCCATTCATCATTATAGAACAAAACATCAGTTGTCTTCTCAAATAATAATCTTGTATCATTAATTGATGTCTGCGTGATGTTGACTGCTTCATTGGCTGCCAACAGCAGGACCAGTGTGGCAATTCTAATCATTATATTGGTTTCGTTCTTTATTGCCTATCGTACAAAGAAAAAGGGAAGAAATTCCCTCTTTCCCTCTTTAATGCAAATTGTTTTCTTTAGAATCCCAGTAGTACATGGTTAAATGCAAGTCATATTAAATAATACTTAACTATTTACTCATGCATTAACTAAGAATTTTTTAAGTATTAGGAAATAAGCGCGCGCGATTTCTTAGCATTACATAAATGTATTTGCTAAATTAAGTTGTTAAATATTTAATTTTGTACACCTCAACTGTACCTATTTATTTTCATTATCATGTAATGATGAATTTAAAACGTTTGTTAGTTGCTAGATTTTTTATTTTTTTTCAAACATGCATATCTGCATTAACATATTTAGTTTCATGAATGAACATTGTGTTAACGATACAAAATATTAGACAGTTTGTCACTGCACTACCGTATCTCATTTCATTTCCAGTTAGTTAGTGGCTTCTGCCTGTAAAGTGCTGAAGTGCATTTAATCGATTGGAATTTGAATGTTTTCAAGCCTTCTATATTAATATGAGCTGGAATCATTGTGCTCTATGTGCAATGAACTTGTTTGTTTAAAATGCCATTGAGGTAGGTACTGACCTATTGCAATTTTAATGACAACGTAATTTTCTTATACTTTGCGAATTCGTACCGCAAATAATAATTTGCTTTTGTTACTTAATTTGTTTTGATTCAATGCTAGTCATCTTCAATTAATACATAGTTATTTTCTTTGCGATTTTTTTCCGCAAATATTACATGAACATTTATTTATAACACAGTGCGGCAAAATGACATATTTTTTAATTGATCTCCGATTTGTTTTTATATTATGCTTCTATGTGGTCTGCCTATAAAAAGTGTAGTATAAACGAGTCTAGGTTACTCGCTATGGGGTCCTAAAGGGTTCAAAGGATAACCAACATTGTTCGTCATTTTGTTGCGAAATGATTCATAGTACATTTTGAAGTCTAAGGAGCGATTATAGGGAACTTCCTAAGGATGATTTCAACTAAATATTGATGCAATTTTCATTGCACTAAAATAATTGTAATAATATATTTCCTGTTGCAGTCAGTGTTTTTTTTTAATTTTTTTTATGTAATTTTTTCCCTTTACCCTTGATACAAATCTCAATCGTCACAGGGCTTATTATTGAAAGTACCTCGTAGGGTCCCACCCAAACTGGTGAACATTTATTCTTCCTATTTTGATTTTTTAGTAAAATGTTATCGCCTACTTTGAAAATTATTGGGTGTATTGAGCTATCATAGCTTTGCTTAGATTTTTCTTTGGCTCTATCTTGATTTTGTCGCACGATTTCGTGTGTGCGCTGAATTTGGTATTTTAATAGCTTGTTGCTATCATCAGTATTATATACTGGTGAGCATTTGCGTTTAAGATTGGTTGGCATTTCTAAATCATAATCGTATAAAGTATGGAAAGGCGTTTGCTCGGTGGACATATGCATTGTATTATTGTGTATTTAGCCATTGGTCCCAGTTTGACCCATCTACTTTCGCAAAACTTCGTAAATACTCTGCTAATGGACGATGGCTTCTTTCTAAAGAGCCGTTGGCCTTGGGATGATATGGTGTAATATGTAACTTTTTAATTCCTAACAATTTACACGTGTCCGAAAATAATTTTGAAACCAAATAAGAACCATTGTCGGTTATCATTATTTTTGGTATGTTTTGCCGTGTAATGATTTCGTCGTAAAATGCTTTTGCTACAGTGCACTATGGGACAGAATCTTAGTCTAGCTCGCCGAAAATCAGAAATCAAAGTTTATTGCAGAAAGTTTAAAAATATTTTAATTTTATTAATAATTTATGAGAAACTAGAGAACAAACAAAAAATGATACACCCTAGTAAAAAAATCCTTCTGTAGGCTTGCTTAAATTGAAAAAATAAATAAGTGCTTTTCAAGAAATAAAAATGGGTTACATTAAAACTGTCATAACTCTTTCAATATATACTCCACATGCAGAGTGTCAGTTTTATATTATTGAGAATTGAGAGAACTATCATCTTATGTATCAAAATATTCGTGTTTTTCCTGATTATCTGTCAAAAATATAAAACAAATATTACGTGTTTTTTATACAAAAGTAGACATGGAAAAAAATGCTTCCTAATGCTCTCATAAATCTTTTTACAGACATAATGTGTGAAATGTCTTCTTTCTAACGGTGTTAAACATGCCTGCATTAGTTTGCCACACGTCATTTAAAATGAGTTTATGTGATGAGAAAAGTGCGAAATTCGTAAAATAATTTAACTAAATTTTGTAACTTTAATATGTCAGTTTTGCCTTTTCTGTCATTATAGTTGACAAAACTGGCTCATATTTGGTATGGTAGTTAATAATTGTTGTAGTCGCTGTAGCTCAGTAGTGCGTGCGTTGGACTGCGAGTCGAAAGGTCCCCGGTTCAAGCCTGGACTGGGGCTAATAACATCTTTTCATAGAAACATTTTTCTATACCGCGCTACCTCTCGGCAGTAAATGGCAAACCTACGAGAGTAAAGCATTGCCTATGAAAAGCTCTCATCCGCCGTTCGGATTCGGCAATAAACTGTAGGTCCCACCACTTTGAGTACAAATATAACACGCACAGCTCAAAATGGTGAGAGAGCTCGGCCTAAGTTCTTATAGGACTGTAGTTCCAAACTATTATTATTAGTTAAGAATTGTGATATGTACCTAGTATTATCAGAATATCTGTTACGATGGTCAAGTTATATAGTTTAAAAAGAATGTTAGGCGTGGCAGTTGGCCATTTACGCCCATATTAAGCGTGGTCATGTGCAATTACAGTATGTATCTAAATACCAATTATAAACAAAATATATCATTCCAAACAAAAGTTATAGTTGTTTTACCATTTCAATTATATGACAGGTGTTCGTGACAATGCACCAATCTTGATAATTTTCAAATTGAAATCTATTCATAGAACATGTATGCTTAGTGTAAAGTATTTACGGCGAGCTAGAACTGACTTCTGTCCCACAGTGCAGTGCTTGCTTCTGCGTCTGGGATAGCTACGCAGCACATATATTTTGAAAAATCATCTTGAAAAGTTAATATATATTTATTTCCAGATATTGTTTCCGGTAGAATACCTACAAGATCCATATGTACTTTATCGAATGGTCGTACAGGCGTATCAGTTAGAACCATTGGCATTTTACTAAGCCTAGAACTTTTATGTACTTGGCATTTCCTCTGGGTCAGTTAATAGTTGACTTGAATTTAATTCATTAATTGTGTCTGTTGTTATTTCATTCAGTACAGGCGTGCTCACTAGTTGTTTTGTTTTTAAAATTTGATTATCTAATTTATTCTGTTTAATGTGGAATTCTACTTAATGCATCTGCGTTCAAATTCTGTTTACCTGGTTTGTAAAATATTTCAAATTCATATTCTGATAATTTATGCCTGAAACGTGCTTACCTTGATGTCTGATCTTTGAGATTTGCTGTGCTACGTAAAGGTTGATGATCTGTATAAATTTGAAAATGTCGGCCTAGAAGATAAGCTCTAAAATTTTTCTTTTCCCAGACTATAGCTAAAAATTCCCTTTTAATGGTGGAGTAATTTTTTCTGCTCCATTTAATGACCTACTAGCAAATGCCATTGGTCGGTGTCCCCCTACTTTGCCTTGCGATAGTACCGCGCCTATTGATTCTTTACTTGCATCCGTTGTAAGTAAAAAAGATTTTGTAAAATCTGGATATGCGAGAATGGGTGGTGAAATTATTGATTCTTTTAGTTTAATAAATTAATTTTGACAGTCGTCTGTCCAAGCGAATTTAACATTCTTTCAAAGTAACTTATTAATTGGTAATGATAATTTCGCCATATTGCTTATAAATTTTCTCTAATAATTAATTAATCCCAAAAACGCTTGCACTTCTTTTTTATTTCTTGGCACCGGCATATTTTCACGCATTCAACCTTAGAGGTGTCTGGCAGAGCACCTAGTTCCGAACATTTATGTCCTAAATAGACAACTTCGCGACGCATAAACTGAAATTTTTCTGCATTTAATTCTAAATTGTTTTCCCTTAATTTCTGCAATACTCTACTCAACCTAAGCTCATGTTTAGCTAAATTCGTTCCGTACACTTTTGGCTTATCCACTGTGTTGTTATTTCACGTTTAAGCGCTGGCGTGTATGTTAATTCAACGCCGTCTAAATGAAAAAAAAATCATGATATGAAATACACAGATTTTGGAAAGATGTAATTTCGTCTTTATTTAAAGTCTCATCAATTTTAATTTCCTCTAATAATTTGTTAATTCTGTTTGTAATGAATCTATGCTATTTATTATGGAATTATTGGTATCCGATTATTTATGCTAATTAAAATTCGAAAATTTTGGTTTAAAAGTACTGTCTACTTAATTTTTTTTTTTAGCATTTAATTCTGAAACATAAACCCTATTTTGGCTAACATTCGATATGAGTTCACCCAAATATACTCCTGGAAATATTCTTTATTTACGTTTTTAAACGTAATGATACTATCTTTGCTGTTCTCGCTTGAATTTTAATTTGTGGATTGAAAAAAATACTTTGTATCTCTGTCTGCGATTTCATTGGTAGTTTTATAATACGATTTTTATGTTAATCAAAGAATGTTATTGTTTTGTCGATCGCATTTATTACAGATCGATTCCATAAATTTTCACGTCCGATTATGTCATCAGCTGTTACTCCTTGTTCAAGCTATCTCCATGCCCACTGTATATTATGCAATCACCTTCTTCTTCCATTAATTCATATTTTAATACATTGGTCTCCTCTGTTCAATGGGAATTCAATGGAGTAGTAAATTTTACCACAGTCTCCTCCGACGTCTGATCCACAATTCCTAACGCTTTCGACCCTATATTACTCGTATTATGGGGTCACCAGTTTTCTGGTCCAAACTGAGCCCCTGTTAGTTTCACTGATTATAACTAATATTTCCTGCTGATTAACATTTTTTTTTTCGCGTGGAAATTATCTATTTTATTCCCCTGTGTATACCTCCATGCGTATTTCATATAACTTGTATTATTTTCCGTGTATTACTCGTTACTATTTTGATAAGCCTTTTTAATCTCTTCTAGTACTGAATCTAATGAAATTTCATTTAAGTATGTATTTTTTAACAACTCGTATAATTCTTCTATTATTTGAAACTGTTTTCTACTCACTAATGTATATGCATCTCCCTCCAAACGTAGCCTAACGCATTTAATAAATTCCTCACTATCTGATTCTTTAATTTTAAGCTTCGCTGTTTCACAAAATTCAATAAATTTATATAATTCTGTTTCTAATACTGGATATACCGCCGATAAAAGTAAGGAACAACGTATTGAACGCGTTTCAATACATTTTCAGTACCCATTATTAGTGTTTTTTATTTTTCCATTAACTTAATCATATTATTACCTATACCTTTCTTAATTAAGTTATTTATTTTGTTTTTACTAGTTTTATATTAAATCAACTTTTAACCAAGGATTGAAACCTAAACGAATAAAGGTTTCGATTTCGGTTTCGGTTTTTTCTGCGTTTCGGTTTCGGTTACGGTTTCGGTTTTAAGTTTTTATAACGAAACGGTTTCGGTATACCGGTTCCATGTTACGGTTTCGGTTTTGATTTCGGTTTTTGTATAAATTTTCTTTTTTCCATATTTTTCAAATAATTTAACATTGTTTATACGGTGCTAAGTTATGTTCAAATTATGATATTGGGGTAAAGTGGGAAACGTAATTTAAACAATGTTTTTTGTTATTTTAGTTAAAATATAGTGTTATATTAATTATTTAATTGATTACGCCAAGAAAAAATTTTAATTCAAAATTTCGTAACCACAAACCAATGAAAAGCAATTTTTTGACATAACCTGAGATATGATCAGAATTGCAAAGAAGAATAATTTTGTACAATTTCCATCCATAGAAGCCAAAGAAATTAAATTTCAACAATTCAGTGAACTGCAATATATGTAAAATAGTGTTGATCATATGCAAGAGCAAGTCATGAAATGGTAATCTTGTTCTTAAACGCTGAGTCTTGCTCTTGCATAGGTACATATGATCTTGTTCTTGCAATACCTTTTTTGCCCTTGCTTGCAAGAATCTTTCAAAATTTTACTTTTTAAATTTTAAATAAAAGATCGAAGACAAATATCTTAAACTGCATATTAATTAAAAAAAACGAATAGATTTTGAACACTAATTGTATTTAAGTTACTCATTTTCCATATTTTCAATTTCTTCAACAAAAAATAAATTATTTTTCTAACAAAAAAAAATTTGAATTATATTTTAACAAGAATTAATTAATAAAATATAATTGTATAAATCAAATGATGTTGGCAAGATAATTCAAAATCTCAAGGCCATAATAAAATGAACATAATATGTTCAATGTATATTATACATTCATAATAAATATAAGGAATATTTCGTATAGGCATATTTCTATTTTCGTCAGAGATTAAAAAAAATCCGAATGCTGCACGCACAGTATGTAAAGAGAACACAAATAATATCTTGCAGGGTAACATTTTTTTTGCGAACACAAACTCAAACGCAAACGCTACAAATCGAACACAAACAGAAAGAAGAGAATACAACAATAACGAATTACGATTCGTATATACACACTTTCACAACAACAACTCTTTGTTGCTATCCGGTATCATCGCAAGGCAACAAACAGACGCATGACAACAGACAGACGCATAACAACGGACAGACGCATGACAGCAGACAGTCGCATGACACCACACTTCATGTATGTATCTAGTACAGCTATCTAGTTGGCAACAACAACGAGTTTTTTTTATGGTACAAAAAATTTCCCGCCAAAAATTCTACCAAAATCGTGGATGCTGCTTTATTGTCATGCTGCTTTATTTTCATTTCTGTTGTTTTTGCACTTTCAAACGAATCAACGGATTTGTGAAAAAAAGAAAAACACAAAAAGCAATATATAAGCTTAATGAGGTACACTGTGAAAATGTTCATATATTATTTTTTTTTTTTGTTTTATAAGTTGAATGAAATAATGCACATAGAACTTGACTTAAGTAAACTTCATGATTTTACAAAACAATAATAATAATGTGCATAAGTGCATATGCACAATCGATGTACGAACTAGCGTAGCGAAGAAAAGCGAAAAAAACATTGTTTTGTCTATTTTATCTTATTGAAGCGACTTTTGAAGCACTTTTGAAGCTATTTACCGCTACAAAAGTGCTTCACAGATCTTATTTTTAAGATGCTTATATTCTTTAGCCTTAAAAAATTTTGGGAACTCAAAATTTTATTAAATGACACTTTACTTAAGATCTTCTATTATAAAATGAAATATGTTTTTCTGTTTCTATTTATAGGTACTTTTTTAAAAACCGTTTTAAACCGGTATAAAACCGAAACCGTTTATATCGGTTTTGGATATCGGTTAATTTCTGATTTTCGTATAACGGTTTCGGTTACGGTTTCGGTTTTAAAAATGAAACGGTTTTAAACGGATATCGGTTTCGGTTTCGGTTACGGTTTCAATCCTTGCTTTTAACCATTTAATTTATCTATTAAATTTTTACTACATTATTTATCTCATTTTTATGTTTCATTATTTAAACTTTTTAATCTATATTTATTATTTATGAATACTGAATTAATTTATTTGTTCAATTTATTTTTTCTTTTTTTTAATTTTCCTGTTTTGTTCTATAATTAATTTCCCAACATTATGTAAATATTGCTGTATCAAAATTCTTATGCTATTTAATTTATTTAAATTTACAATTTTATTAATCATTATCATTAAATGTCTCAAACTATTTTATATTGTTTCAGAATTACTTTAAAAATATTCTTTAATATATCAATTTCATATAACACTAGCTGGACCCGTGCAACACTCGTGCCAAGATTTAGTGAATTCAAAGATATGGAGCGAGGGCCCGTGCCACAGGGGCCCGTGCTTCGTTGTGGAAGTTTTTATGGGTTTTATAAATGTAATAACCAAATAATATTTCTCCACCAAAAAAAAAAACTATTCTCAAAGACAATTCTTTTTCAGACTGCGCTTCCCCGTAGAATATTTCACCCTAGATTTCTTCCCAGTAGAATTCTTCCCTGTAGAAATCTTCCCGTAGAACTCATCCCGGTAGGATTCTTCCCAGTAAAGTTTTTCACTGTAGAAATTTTAGTGTGGTGAGTTTTAATGTGGTGAGTTTCAGTGTGGTGAGTTTTAGTGTGATGAGTTTCATTGTGGTTAGTTTTAATGTGGTTAGTTTTAATGTGTGGTTGCTTTTGTATATATGTTTTTGTATTTGAATTTATTGTTTCATCTTTTTAGCTTGTGTATGTGCTGAGTTATGTCGTTTGGAATGTTTAGGTTGTATGGGAGGTACCACGCACCCTTGTCCAATCGCGCCCATATATAGCCTATGACACACTCCGGACTCCATAGTATCCTGTTACAAAATTTCAGTTAAATCGGTTCAGTGGTTTAGACGTGATGCTGGAACAAACAGACAGTCCGACAGACTGACAGACGGACCAAGAGTTTTATATATATGGATATATAGATTTTGCTTATTAAAATATTTCTTTTGTTTTATATCACAAATTCACAAAATTTTATTTTTTATTACCGCACACATTTTTTTCCACTATTTTTCACAATACTCACAAATACAAACAATATTTTCCATGATCCAAAATAGTTATTTCTTCCAATATTAATCTCCATTCTCTCCTTCTCGTCCCTTGGGAGTTGACGTATGGTCCGAAAACCGGCTGCGCCAAAATGTTGTATGTTGAAGTCCTTATTTGACTTTAACTTCCTTGATCCTTTTATACTTACTAAGTCTTTTGTCCTGTTTTTAATATTTAAAACAACCGAGTCTTTTTTACTTTAAGACACTTTATTTCGTTCTACAATTATTATACACAACACTTGTGCATTTGTCGTATTCAGATTCATCAAGTGTCTTTATAGAAAAGTGCAAGAGCGATACCTTCGTTGATGGCATACGTAATCCGTAACCATATCGTTAACGCAGGAGACAGCAACTACGTTGTGCCGCCCAGCGCCAAAGGTCCGTAAACTAGTTGTGGAGAATGAAGACCTACTTAATGTAATTTGCTAAGCATTAAAAAGTGGAGTTTAACCAGATTACAATGCGACCAACCGAGACACCCAATTTAAAGGTAAATGCTACAACTGTGATACATATGGGCATATGGCACGTGATTGTCGTAAAAAACGCAAGCGCTCAATAAATCAATCTCAGATGAATCCAGACATGAATAAAGACAGGACATGAGTAAAGACGAGTCAGTTCTGCGGGGCACGATCTGACTACCATAATCGATTGCCCCAGAGTCTCCTCTTCACAAATTGCTCGAAAGCCAAATAGCGAATTACTCATTGATTGTATAGCATATATGGTAACATTAGATACGGGAGCTTCACACTCAATAATAAGAAGTAACCTTGTTAGGGATGAAGTAGAGCAGATTATAAATAAGATTACAAACAGCTACAGGTGAAGAGGTCCTTATCAAAGGAAAGATTACCAAGAAAATCATGACTGGTACTACGACAGTTGAGCATGATTTTATAGTTGCGGAATTAGTAGACGAAATAATACTAGGCATGAACTTCATGATAAGGAACTATTTCACACTAGATTTAACATGAAAAATTTTCAGTTATGCTCACACAGAGAAGCAACTAAACATTGATTTTGACCAGATCCCGAAAATTAAACAAGTTATTGCTCATCTTTGGGTGAAATTAAATAGAAATTAAATATTGAACCAAACAAAGAGCATTATTAAAGTAACGTAGTTGTAGGAAGAACACTTGTTGAGGCGGAGAAAGACAGAATTGTACCTATAAGAGTTCTCAATCTAGAAAACTCATCAAAATTAATCAAAAAGGGAATAGTGATTGGACAATATCAAGAGGCTTCAACGATTATAAATTGCGAGTCAAATCCAAAAGACTATGTCACACCGCAAATAGAGAAGCAACGGAATCACAATTATATAAAAGAATGGACAAAAGAATTGACAACAAAGAAAAGAGGAAAGTATAAAAACTAATTGATAAACACTGGTTTGTATTCGCTGCTAAAGACCAAAACGATTGAAGAACTTCGACCGTAAAACATCGAATAAACACTGGTAACTCTAAACCAATTCGTCAAGCACCAAGAAGAGTACTACTTGCGAAAAGAGACGAAATATCACATTTAGTTAAAGAAATGCTCAATGGCGTGGTGGAACCATCTGAGAGTCCATGGAGTTCACCAGTAGTATTGGTCAAAAAGAAGGACGGTAGTACTCGGTTCTGCTTTGATTACCGAAAGCTTAATGATGTCACCAAGAAAAATAGTTATCCCCTGCCTAGAATTGACGATACCTTGGATGCACTCTCTAATGCAAAATGGTTTTCTACGTTGGAATTGCAAAGTAGAAATCGATAAGAACGATCGAGAGAAGTCTACATTCAGTACCAGCGGTGGGCTATGGTAATGCAATTTGGACTGTGCAATGCCCCAGCAACATTCGAGCAGTCATTGAAGCACGTATTAAAAGGTTTGCACTGGAAAACATGCCTGGATGACATAATTGTTATGGGTAATAGGATGTCACTTATTTCACACTTTTTTCGATTTTTTGTTTTCTCACCCTCTAGGATTGTTTATTAAGGACAAAATCTAAGATAAGCAAAATGTTTTTGAATTTGAAGAACGGGAACACGTGCCGCAATGACATTGTAATTTGTAATAGGAGGTGCTGTTGTACTAGGAGTCGAATTGCAGAATATTTCAAAACAATATTTTGAGTAAGCAATCTTCTAGAACTGTTTACGAAAAAAAAATTATGCGTAATCGGATTTTCGATATTTCGATCATTTTCTAAGTAATCGATTGTTTTATACAGTAGTAAACACACATAACCTTAGGAAAATATTTAAAGTATGCCATCCTTTAAAAACTTAATTATTTTCCATTCAATTGGTATACAAATGTTGTGCCATTATTTTATGTTTATATTTTAAAAAATTATCCTTTGATTTATATGTGTTTACTTCTGTATAAAACAATCGATAACACGGACTATTATCGAAATATCGAAAATCCGATTACATTTAATTTATTTTCGCAAACAGTTCTACATGATTGCTTACTAATATTGTTTTAATATTGTTTTGAAATATTCAAAATTTTGACTCCTAGTACTAATGCACCTCCTAGGACTATTTTCCATGCACTTGCGGCACGTGTTCCCGTTGTTCAAATTCAAAAAAAATTTGCAAACCTTATTTTTGAGTCCTAATAAACAATCATAGGGGGTGAGACATGAGTGTTCAAAAATAATCTAAGAAATCTAGAAGAAGTTTTTCTTCGACTGGAAAAAGCGGAACTGAAACATAACCCATAGAAATGTTCACTTTTTAAGAAAGAAGTCAAAAAGTTTCCGTAAAGGAGTGGCCCAGAACACAAAACCTATATGACCTTCAAAGCTTCTTGGTGCTATGTACATACTACAGGCGATTTGTTCAAAATTTTGCCAATATCGCAAGCAGTCTTCACGAATTGACAAGAAAGAACCGCGCATTTTAATGGGGCGATGATCAAGAAAGGGCGTTTTTGAAATTAAAAGATTTACTGTGCTCGGTACCAATACTTGCGTATCCAATTCCAGGTGAGAAATGTTTACTTCATACGGATGCAAGTAGTTACCGAATATGTGAAGTTCTCTCTCAAGTGATGAATGGATAAGAAAAAGTGATCGCATACTACAGTAAAATCTTGTCCAAGAACGAGCGAAATTACTGTGTCACCAGGAGAAAGTTTCTTGCTGTAATTGAAAGTGTGGAAAATTTCCATAAGATCTGTACGGACAACAGATTCACTTCAGAACTGATCACACAACACTAAGACGGTTACTTAAGTTCAAAGATCTGAAAGGCCAAATTGCGCATTGGGTAGAGCGATTACAGAGCTACGATTTCTCAATCGAACACCTTAAAGGAGGACATCATGGAAATGCAGATGCGCTTTCACGACGCCCGTGTAAACTAGAATGCAGACATTGTTTAAGAGTCGAAGGAAAAGAAAACATATGCGACATTCGTTTGCTAAATGTTTTGTCCGATGAAAAATGGACTCCGGAACAAATTCAAATTGATCAAAAGAGTGATCGCGACCTCACAAACATCATGATGTTCAAGGAACAGCAAAGAAAGCCATCATGGGATGAGATAGCTTCCGATAGCCCAATAACTGAGGCGTACTGGACACAGTGGCAGTGCATGGAACTGCAAAATGATTGTTTATATCCCGCCTGGGAAGTCGAAGATGGCAGATCCGCTCGAAATTTCATTGTTGTTCCCAAATGAAAAATAAAAGAGATAATAGCGGAATACTATGGAGGATCTAGTGGAGATCATTTGGGCATAACTAAAATTGTCGAGAAGGTAAAGACCCGTTTTTATTAGGTTCGCAGTTGCCCGCAATGTGTGCCAGCAAAAGGACCAACAGTCAGAAGTCGCGGCAAGATGCATTATTACAACGTACGAGCTCCATTCGAACGTATCGCCATGGATGTTGCCGAGCCATTTCCAATCAGTGATGCGGGTAATAAGTATGTAATTGTCGTCATTGTCTACTTCAGGAAGTGGCCTGAAGTGTATTCCATGCCGAATCAAAAAGCCACAACAGTTGCGGGTGCATTAGTTAACAACTGGGTTTTGGAGTACCGTTTGGAATTGTATTCAGATCAAGGAAGAAATTTTTGTAAGTTGTATTTAAAGAAGTATGCATAGTCCTCAAAATACACAAAACACGAACAACGTCATTGCACCAGAAATATGATGGCATAGTGGAAAGATAAAATTGGACTTTGGAAGAGTATCTCAGAAAAGTGGTTGATAAAAATCAAAAAGATTAGGATACACACATACCGCTGTTTCTCATGGCAAATCGAACGGCGGTTCATGACACAACAGTTGCTTCACCTGTAAAAATTGTTTTTGGAACAGACTTAAGATTACCTGCGGATTTACTGTTTGGTGCGAGTCCTTCAGCTGGAATTCCTGTACACAATTATGTTTCCAGAAAACGTGAAGAAATGAACGAACTGCATCAGTTTGTAAGGCAGCGTACACAATTTGTGAGTGATAAAATGAAGGCCAGATACGACTTGCGAACAAATGCAGAGGGATTTCCGGAAGGAGAACTTGTTTTGCTCTATAACCCAAAAAGAAAAAAAAAGGTTTATTCCCTAAGCTATAAGCACACTGAGAAGGAACATACAAGATAATTAAAAAAAAATAACCATGTCGTGTATCGGTTTCAGAATACTGCAGGCGCTAGACGAAAAATGAAAGCGGTACATTTAGAAGGGTTGGCGCATTATCGAAAGAGAGAGGATAACATCTGTTCGGGACGAACAGATTTAGGTAGAGGGCAGTTTTACGAAAAGATGTAATTTGCCCCATAGTGCAAGCAATCAACAATAATAAGAGACGCAAGGCAATTCAGCGCGCTGAGCAATGTGTTAGAAAGAGACGAAAGATCATTCAGCGCACTTACAAATGTGCGAGAAAGATCAACCCATTAAAAACACATAAGTGCGAATGAGATGGCAATAGAATGCGTCATTCAAGAAACGAGTAGAAGGTTGTGAGCGCTTCAGCGCAATCGGTGTCGTCTCAAGTCAACTCACTGGTCACCAGAATTGGCAAATGGTGACACCTCCACTTCGGTGGAAATCCTCCTCGTGGAAGTCCCTGGAACCGATGCTCTACACCATCCGGTGTAGAAGTAGGCTAAAGTGAGTGGCGAGCATCTCCCTCAGAGTGAGGGTTCGTGCGGTGGGTTTGGGTCCCACCACGGAAAAAATCTATGCGTCCAACGAATACAAAAAAGAAGCCTCGGATAAAGACCGATTACCACGATGACGACCCACGCTAACGTTTTAAGGACCATGATTTACGGATATGCACCTGGAATGTCCGGACCCTTTATAGGGAAGGTGCCTATATCCAGCTCGCAAATGTCCTTGAAAAATATAAGGCTAACATATGCGACATTCGTTTGCTAAATGTTTTGTC
The DNA here is from genome assembly GCA_951804985.1 of Dryomyza anilis. NCBI lineage: Eukaryota > Metazoa > Arthropoda > Insecta > Diptera > Dryomyzidae > Dryomyza > Dryomyza anilis. The sequence goes on from OX638135.1 coordinate 34,138,489, forward strand.
CGATGAAAAATGGACTCCGGAACAAATTCAAATTGATCAAAAGAGTGATCGCGACCTCACAAACATCATGATGTTCAAGGAACAGCAAAGAAAGCCATCATGGGATGAGATAGCTTCCGATAGCCCAATAACTGAGGCGTACTGGACACAGTGGCAGTGCATGGAACTGCAAAATGATTGTTTATATCCCGCCTGGGAAGTCGAAGATGGCAGATCCGCTCGAAATTTCATTGTTGTTCCCAAATGAAAAATAAAAGAGATAATAGCGGAATACTATGGAGGATCTAGTGGAGATCATTTGGGCATAACTAAAATTGTCGAGAAGGTAAAGACCCGTTTTTATTAGGTTCGCAGTTGCCCGCAATGTGTGCCAGCAAAAGGACCAACAGTCAGAAGTCGCGGCAAAATGCATTATTACAACGTACGAGCTCCATTCGAACGTATCGCCATGGATGTTGCCGAGCCATTTCCAATCAGTGATGCGGGTAATAAGTATGTAATTGTCGTCATTGTCTACTTCAGGAAGTGGCCTGAAGTGTATTCCATGCCGAATCAAAAAGCCACAACAGTTGCGGGTGCATTAGTTAACAACTGGGTTTTGGAGTACCGTTTGGAATTGTATTCAGATCAAGGAAGAAATTTTTGTAAGTTGTATTTAAAGAAGTATGCATAGTCCTCAAAATACACAAAACACGAACAACGTCATTGCACCAGAAATATGATGGCATAGTGGAAAGATAAAATTGGACTTTGGAAGAGTATCTCAGAAAAGTGGTTGATAAAAATCAAAAAGATTAGGATACACACATACCGCTGTTTCTCATGGCAAATCGAACGGCGGTTCATGACACAACAGTTGCTTCACCTGTAAAAATTGTTTTTGGAACAGACTTAAGATTACCTGCGGATTTACTGTTTGGTGCGAGTCCTTCAGCTGGAATTCCTGTACACAATTATGTTTCCAGAAAACGTGAAGAAATGAACGAACTGCATCAGTTTGTAAGGCAGCGTACACAATTTGTGAGTGATAAAATGAAGGCCAGATACGACTTGCGAACAAATGCAGAGGGATTTCCGGAAGGAGAACTTGTTTTGCTCTATAACCCAAAAAGAAAAAAAAAGGTTTATTCCCTAAGCTATAAGCACACTGAGAAGGAACATACAAGATAATAAAAAAAAAAAATAACCATGTCGTGTATCGGTTTCAGAATACTGCAGGCGCTAGACGAAAAATGAAAGCGGTACATTTAGAAGGGTTGGCGCATTATCGAAAGAGAGAGGATAACATCTGTTCGGGACGAACAGATTTAGGTAGAGGGCAGTGTTACGAAAAGATGTAATTTGCCCCATAGTGCAAGCAATCAACAATAATAAGAGACGCAAGGCAATTCAGCGCGCTGAGCAATGTGTTAGAAAGAGACGAAAGATCATTCAGCGCACTTACAAATGTGCGAGAAAGATCAACCCATTAAAAACACATAAGTGCGAATGAGATGGCAATAGAATGCGTCATTCAAGAAACGAGTAGAAGGTTGTGAGCGCTTCAGCGCAATCGGTGTCGTCTCAAGTCAACTCACTGGTCACCAGAATTGGCAAATGGTGACACCTCCACTTCGGTGGAAATCCTCCTCGTGGAAGTCCCTGGAACCGATGCTCTACACCATCCGGTGTAGAAGTAGGCTAAAGTGAGTGGCGAGCATCTCCCTCAGAGTGAGGGTTCGTGCGGTGGGTTTGGGTCCCACCACGGAAAAAATCTATGCGTCCAACGAAAACAAAAAAGAAGCCTCGGATAAAGACCGATTACCACGATGACGACCCACGCTAACGTTTTAAGGACCATGATTTACGGATATGCACCTGGAATGTCCGGACCCTTTATAGGGAAGGTGCCTATATCCAGCTCGCAAATGTCCTTGAAAAATATAAGGCTAACATCACCGCTATCCAGGAGATGCGACGTGCTAGACAGGACTGCTCGAAACAAGCGTCCTGTGATATCTACTACAGCTGCCATGCGGAGAGACACGAACTTGGATGTGGATTTGTGGTCTGCAAGGGACTCCACCACCTTGTCTCTAGGTTCACGCCCGTGGACGAAAGGCTAGCAACAATCCGTATCAATGTTAAATATTTCCACATCAGCCTAATTTGTGCTTACGCTCCGATGAACGAGAAAGATGACGAGATAAAAGAGCGCTTCTACGAGCGCCTAGACAACGCATACGAGCGCTGCCCCGCCACGATATCAAAAACGATCTAGTCGATTTTAACGCCAAGGTGGGCAGAGAAGCCATCTAAAGGGTTTTTCAATAAGCTACAAACGTTTATTTCAAGGTTTGCCATTTCATGATGGAAAGATATATGAGCCAACAACGAGTTGAAATTATTAAAATTTACTACCGAAATTCGAATTCGTATATCTTTCCATCATGAAATGGCAAACCTTACTGAAGAGAAATGTCAAAAGAGCGGCCAGAAATATGGCGTCGTTCGCTGTCCCTGTCGCTCTACTTTTGTATCGACCCTGTTAAAAAAACCCTTTATTGTCCCACAATCGGAAAATTTAGCCTCCATGCCAACACTTCCGATAACAGAAGTAAGCTAATCGACTTCGCCGCAGCACGAAACATGGTAGTTAGTAGCACTAGATTCGAACATTTCGATATCCACAAGTCGCCCGATCAAAAAACTCGAAACCAAATTGATCACGTTGTGATTGACGGAAGGCACGCTTCGAGCGTGATGGACGTACGCACTATCCGAAGTGCCAATATGGACTCGGATCATTACCTTGTAGCAGCCAAGGTCCGCACACGCTTAAGCGCTGCGAAGAACGTACGGAACCAAACGCAGAGAAAGCAAGACGTCGGAAAGCTGCAATCACAACAGACAACGCAAGCCTTTTCCACTCGACTCTCACACCTGCTTAAACAAAGCAATCCTCCTCTCGATGATATAAGCTCGCAGTGGAACCATATCTCCTGCTCTATGCGTACGGCTGCCGAAGAGGTGCTTGGATTCCAACGCCCCCTGAGGAATCAGTGGTAAGACCAAGAGTGTCGCGCGGCCACTGCAGAGAAAGACGCTGCGTACAAATCCACCCTGCAGTCAGTAGCAACGCGTTCTGCGAAGGAGCGATACAAAGAGAATAGAAGGGAAGAGAGACGTCTTTTCAGGCGTAAAAAAGCGAGGCAGAAAGACGAGAGTGTGAGCAGATTGAGGACAGGAATGAGGCTCGAAAATTCTTCGAGAAAATAAGACGCCTAGCCGGAGGTTCAAAATCCGGAGCCTCTTCTTGTAAAGATGAGAACGGGAATCTATTGACAGATATCCAGAGCACAATGAAGATATGGAGGGATCACTTTTCTAAACTGCTGACCGGTGATGATGACCGCAATTCCACCGATAGAGAAGTAAACCCGGCAACCCCAGTACTTGACGCCGACGTTGAGATTCCGCCACATGACGAGGACAGAACATCCATCGCTCGGCTGAAAAACAACAAAGCCGCAGGTGCTGATGGCCTGCCTGCTGAATTGTTTAAGACCGGAGGCGAAGAGCTAGTAGAGAGCATGCACGAGCTCGTAAGCAGAATATGGTCGGATGAAAGCATGCCAAGTGACTGGAACCTCATTGTAGTCTGCCCAATCCTTAAGAAAGGGGATCACACTATCTGCGCCAACTACCGTGAGATCAGCCTACTCAATATCGCATACAAGGTTCTATCGAGCGTATTATGTGAAAGATTGAAGCCCATCGTCAACAGACTTATTGGACCTTATCAGTGCGGCTTCAGACCTGGTAAGTCCACCATAGACCAGATTTTCACATTGCGCCTAATCCAGGAAAAGACCCTAGAAAAACAAATCGGCACCTACCACCTAATAGTCGACTATAAAGCCGCCTTCGACACTCCGATAAGGGAACGACTATACGCCGCAATGTCTGAGTTCGGTATACCTGCGAAACTTATAAGGCTTTGCAGGATGACCCTGAGCAACACACGTTGCACAGTGAGAATAGGAAAAGACCTCTCCGATCCATTGCATACCGAACGAGGTTTCAGACAGGGTGACTCCCTGTCGTGCGACTTTTTTAACTTATTGATGGAGAAATTAGTTCGAGCTGCCGAACTCCGTCAAATCGGAAACATCCTCAACAAAGGTGTCATGCTGCTCGCATATGCCGTCGATATTGATATCATTGGCAGGAGCACACGAGCAGTCAGCACAGCATTCTCCAGATTGGAGAAAGAGTCGCGTCGAATGGGTCTAGCGGTGAACGAGGACAAGACGAAGTTACTTGTGTCAACAAGCAAAAAAAAAAATCCGTGCGTCTTGGACAAAAAGCTGATTTTGACACTCACAAGTTCGACATTGTGAAGGACTTCGTCTATCTGGGATCCAGCGTAAACAGCAACAACGACGTCAACCTGGAGATCAAACGGAGAATAACTCTTGTCAACAGGTGCTACATTGTGCTCAGTAGGCAATTGAGAAGTAAAGCCCTCTCTCGCCGTACAAAAATAACGCTCTACAAGTCACTCATCATGCCCGTCCTACTTTATGGTGCAGAAACATGGACGCTGGCCTCCACCGATGAGAGAGTACTGGGAGCGTTCGAGAGAAAGATTCTCCGTAAATCTTTGGCCCTATCTGCTTTGCTAACGAGTATCGAATCAGGAGTTATTCGACGACATTGACATAGTCAAGCGCATCAAGATCCAGCGGCTTCGCTGGCTAGGTCATGTCGAACGAATGGATGAAAACACTGCAGCCAAGAAGGTGCTTGAATCGAAACTCGTTGGAAAGACCAAGTTGAGGACAACCTGGCAACGCTTGGTATTTCTAACTGGCGTCAGCGCGCGCAAAACAGATACGACTGGCGCGGCTTCATCTCAGCTGCCAAAACCGACCCACGGTTCTAAGGGCCATTTAAGTAAGTAAGTTATAACGGCAACGTAGACATACGTTGCCGGTATAACTTACTTACCGTATGCCGTAGACATACGTTTGCAAAGAGACTTTGAAATTAGTAGTTTCAGACGATATTCATATGGGTAACAGTTATCTAAGCCGAGGTAAATTCGTCGGCGGCAGTTGTTGTATTGCTTTTTTTTATATGAATGATCATGTATTAGGTTTTGTACATTGTATTTTCATACATTTCAGTAATATATTTCAGTAATATATAAAATAATTGTTAAATGTTAAGTTAAGTTGAAGGTTATAATTGTAGTTGTAGTTATGTGCTAATAACTTGTGTTCAGTAAATTTATTGTTGATGTACAATTAAATTTGAATTGTACTAAACTTTTGAAATTGTTATTGTACTGCAAAAAAACGGTACATTTTTATTTCGATGTTTCAATAATAAACGTCGATGACAAAAATCATGGGAAAAAAGTAATGCCAACTCAAAGGGAATTCCCAATTTGCGGGAAATTTAATGCACGCAGAGAAAAAACATGGTTGTGGTGATCATATTTGAAGAGCATCATACTATGATTGGGGGTTATGGTTGTAGGAAATCATACAATTTGTCTAATGACAATATTGCGTATCATAATATGATCCTCAGTGACAATAGTATAATTTTCTACAACCATACCATGTTCCTCAGTGACCATACGCCGATGTCACACAACCATACCATGTTCCTCAGTGATCATACTATGGTTGTCAGTGACCATAGTATGGTTGTCAGTGACCATAGTATGGTTGGCAGTGACCATACTATGGTTGTCAGTGACCGTAGTATGATTCCACACAACCATGCTAAGGTTGTCATTAATCGTATTTCGATTTCATGCAACTATACTATGGTCCTACGTGACCAGTGATCATATAATTATATTATGATTATCCTAAATTCCTGAAAAAGCGGATTGAGAAGAAATTATAAATAAGACACATGTTTAATTAATGATTTTTTTATCTACATTTTTTATTATATAAGTATATATTATAAGTATAAGTAGATATAAGTATAAGTATATAATTTTGCAAACTCCGTGAAGCTGTACTCTGTGCGAAGCTGTGCTTGCAATTGCCGGACAGCATCGTTCGAGTTTTATGGTTCACAAGAACTTTCGTGTAAAGTACAGCGTCACCGTCATGAAGTAGACAACGCGAGCACACGATTTATTACTGAAATTTGATATACACATTTGTATTAAATATGAGCAGATAATGTTATTTATAGTCGTCATATTAAGCATTTCCAGAGTGTCAATCTTTAACTTCTTAAAGAAGATTCTTTATCGGACCACAGGTATATTGAGTTTCATACTGACCGAGAGGTGTTGCCCTCTATGACGGTAAGAAACCCTAGAAAAACGAACTGGGCACGCTTCAGACATGAACTTGAGAATTCCCTCAATATTCCTGTCAGAATTCGTACCAAAGAAAGTATTGAGACGTCCGTTCAAGTTATGAACGATGTCATAAATTCTAGTTTTGTACGAACATGTCCGGTACGAAAAACGTTATCTAGACCTCCCGTTCCTTGGTGGAACGCTTGTCTTGAAACCTTGCGCAAGGATTCCAGAAAGCTTCTAAATAGGACCCTAAGGAGCAACTTAGACTCTGACTGGTTTCTTTATCGATCTAAGCAGAAAGAGTATAAGAAACGAATTCGTAAATCGAAAAGTGTTTCCTATAAAGACTTCTGCAGTAGCATCGAATCCTGCAGTGAGACTAGCAGATTGGTCAAGTTTCTTAAAAGAGACCGAACTGCTCGACTGGACTCACTGCGGAGACCTGATGGCTCGTATACTGAGTCTAAGACAGAGGCACTCAGTGTCCTAGTTGAGACTCACTTTCCGGGAAATCAAATCCACATAGGGCCACTTTGTAATCCCAGCACTGGGGACTGCAATAACAACTCTAATGTGACAAAACATGACTGGCAGGTTGCCAGATTGGTTGTGTACGATGAAGCCATCCAATACGCAGTGGCCTCTTTTGATGGCTTCAAGTCACCTGGACCGGAAGGCATCTACCCAGTCATGCTACAGGAAGGTATAACCCAATTGCTACCATGCCTAAAGAAGATCTTTAGAGCAAGTCTCGTATGGGCATACATTCCGACATCCTGGCGTTTAGTTAAAGTAGCCTTCATTCCTAAAGTTGGAAGAGAAGACTATTCCATAGCCAAGAGCTTGAGACCCATCAGTATGATGTCCTTCATACTAAAGTGTCTAGAAAGACTAGTTGAGCTGCACATCAGAAAAACATCGCTGTCAAGGTACCCACTATCATCAAGACAACATGCCTACCAACGTGGAAAATCCTGTGAAACAGCATTGCAACATCTGGTTGGCCGGATCGAGCATGCTTTTCAGAGCAAGATGTACGTGATGGGCATATTTGTTGACATCGAGGGTGCTTTTGATAATGCGACTTTTGATGGAATGTGTGACGCAGCTAGAAGGCATGGAATAGATGAAACATTGGTCAAATGGCTAAGGTCAATGCTAATGTTTAGGACCATCACTTCTGAGGCGGAGTGCGGTCAGTATATTATTGCAGGGGTGAATAGAGGTTGTCCTCAAGGATGCGTTCTCTCCCCCCTGCTCTGGCGTATGCTGGTTGACTCTCTAGTCAACGATCTCGATGGACCAGGTGTCTATTCCCAGGCCTATGCAGATGATGTTGACATTCTTGCCACAGGCTTTTCTCTGAATGAGGTCTGTGTTAAAACACAAAACTCATTGAACCGAACTGACAGCTGGTGTACTGCAAACGGACTTTCCGGACTTAGGAAAAGAATAATGACAGGATTATCTCTACCAGTACTTAAGGGTGTCACTATTTCTCTGTCTAACGAAGTAAAATATCTGGGCTTAACTCTAGATAGTAAACTACTTTGGACAAAACATGTTGAAAATAAAATTTCGCGAGCATTGAATGCCTTCTGGCAATGCAGAGGAATTTTTGGGAAGACATGGGGACTATCGCCGAGCAAAACCTTATGGATTTACACGGCAATGATAAGACCGATGATATCATATGCATCGGTAGTCTGGTGGAACAAGCTGTCGCGAAAATGCGTGACAACTAGTCTTACCAAGATTCAGAGAACCGTGTGTCTGGGTGTTACGGGTGCCTTTCCCACTACACCTGGTCCAGCACTGAATGCAATCTTAAACCTACCACCACTTGACATCTTCATCAGAGGCGAAGCCATGAAAGGCTGCTGGAGACTAAAACGAGGTGGTTTCTGGTTTAATGTTCCCTGGAATATCTCTGACATTGCACTTGACACTGCATTAGACACCTGTCTACTGGAGATGCCCTCTGATGCAATGATAACAGAAATATTACCAAGACGAAATTTTGAGGTCTGCCAACCTTCAAGACTGTCTAACGCCTGGCTGTGAGCCTGGTAGAGGGTCACACCGCATTTTCACAGACGGCTCCAGAACCGATCAGGGATCTGGTGCTGGAGTGTTTGTGGCTTTTCTCTCAATGAGGTCTGTGTTAAAACACAAAACTCATTGAACCGAACTGACAGCTGGTGTACTGCAAACGGACTTTCCGTCAACCCTCACAAAACAGGGATTGTTCTCTTCACTAGGAAAAGAATAATGACAGGATTATCTCTACCAGTACTTAAGGGTGTCACTATTCCTCTGTCTAACGAAGTAAAATATCTGGGCTTAACTCTAGATAGTAAACTACTTTGGACAAAACATGTTGAAAATAAAATTTCCTCATTGTAGTCTGCCCAATCCTTAAGAAAGGGGATCACACTATCTGCGCCAACTACCGTGAGATCAGCCTACTCAATATCGCATACAAGGTTCTATCGAGCGTATTATGTGAAAGATTGAAGCCCATCGTCAACAGACTTATTGGACCTTATCAGTGCGGCTTCAGACCTGGTAAGTCCACCATAGACCAGATTTTCACATTGCGCCTAATCCAGGAAAAGACCCTAGAAAAACAAATCGGCACCTACCACCTAATAGTCGACTATAAAGCCGCCTTCGACACTCCGATAAGGGAACGACTATACGCCGCAATGTCTGAGTTCGGTATACCTGCGAAACTTATAAGGCTTTGCAGGATGACCCTGAGCAACACACGTTGCACAGTGAGAATAGGAAAAGACCTCTCCGATCCATTGCATACCGAACGAGGTTTCAGACAGGGTGACTCCCTGTCGTGCGACTTTTTTAACTTATTGATGGAGAAATTAGTTCGAGCTGCCGAACTCCGTCAAATCGGAAACATCCTCAACAAAGGTGTCATGCTGCTCGCATATGCCGTCGATATTGATATCATTGGCAGGAGCACACGAGCAGTCAGCACAGCATTCTCCAGATTGGAGAAAGAGTCGCGTCGAATGGGTCTAGCGGTGAACGAGGACAAGACGAAGTTACTTGTGTCAACAAGCAAAAAAAAAAATCCGTGCGTCTTGGACAAAAAGCTGATTTTGACACTCACAAGTTCGACATTGTGAAGGACTTCGTCTATCTGGGATCCAGCGTAAACAGCAACAACGACGTCAACCTGGAGATCAAACGGAGAATAACTCTTGTCAACAGGTGCTACATTGTGCTCAGTAGGCAATTGAGAAGTAAAGCCCTCTCTCGCCGTACAAAAATAACGCTCTACAAGTCACTCATCATGCCCGTCCTACTTTATGGTGCAGAAACATGGACGCTGGCCTCCACCGATGAGAGAGTACTGGGAGCGTTCGAGAGAAAGATTCTCCGTAAATCTTTGGCCCTATCTGCTTTGCTAACGAGTATCGAATCAGGAGTTATTCGACGACATTGACATAGTCAAGCGCATCAAGATCCAGCGGCTTCGCTGGCTAGGTCATGTCGAACGAATGGATGAAAACACTGCAGCCAAGAAGGTGCTTGAATCGAAACTCGTTGGAAAGACCAAGTTGAGGACAACCTGGCAACGCTTGGTATTTCTAACTGGCGTCAGCGCGCGCAAAACAGATACGACTGGCGCGGCTTCATCTCAGCTGCCAAAACCGACCCACGGTTCTAAGGGCCATTTAAGTAAGTAAGTTATAACGGCAACGTAGACATACGTTGCCGGTATAACTTACTTACCGTATGCCGTAGACATACGTTTGCAAAGAGACTTTGAAATTAGTAGTTTCAGACGATATTCATATGGGTAACAGTTATCTAAGCCGAGGTAAATTCGTCGGCGGCAGTTGTTGTATTGCTTTTTTTTATATGAATGATCATGTATTAGGTTTTGTACATTGTATTTTCATACATTTCAGTAATATATTTCAGTAATATATAAAATAATTGTTAAATGTTAAGTTAAGTTGAAGGTTATAATTGTAGTTGTAGTTATGTGCTAATAACTTGTGTTCAGTAAATTTATTGTTGATGTACAATTAAATTTGAATTGTACTAAACTTTTGAAATTGTTATTGTACTGCAAAAAAACGGTACATTTTTATTTCGATGTTTCAATAATAAACGTCGATGACAAAAATCATGGGAAAAAAGTAATGCCAACTCAAAGGGAATTCCCAATTTGCGGGAAATTTAATGCACGCAGAGAAAAAACATGGTTGTGGTGATCATATTTGAAGAGCATCATACTATGATTGGGGGTTATGGTTGTAGGAAATCATACAATTTGTCTAATGACAATATTGCGTATCATAATATGATCCTCAGTGACAATAGTATAATTTTCTACAACCATACCATGTTCCTCAGTGACCATACGCCGATGTCACACAACCATACCATGTTCCTCAGTGATCATACTATGGTTGTCAGTGACCATAGTATGGTTGTCAGTGACCATAGTATGGTTGGCAGTGACCATACTATGGTTGTCAGTGACCGTAGTATGATTCCACACAACCATGCTAAGGTTGTCATTAATCGTATTTCGATTTCATGCAACTATACTATGGTCCTACGTGACCAGTGATCATATAATTATATTATGATTATCCTAAATTCCTGAAAAAGCGGATTGAGAAGAAATTATAAATAAGACACATGTTTAATTAATGATTTTTTTATCTACATTTTTTATTATATAAGTATATATTATAAGTATAAGTAGATATAAGTATAAGTATATAATTTTGCAAACTCCGTGAAGCTGTACTCTGTGCGAAGCTGTGCTTGCAATTGCCGGACAGCATCGTTCGAGTTTTATGGTTCACAAGAACTTTCGTGTAAAGTACAGCGTCACCGTCATGAAGTAGACAACGCGAGCACACGATTTATTACTGAAATTTGATATACACATTTGTATTAAATATGAGCAGATAATGTTATTTATAGTCGTCATATTAAGCATTTCCAGAGTGTCAATCTTTAACTTCTTAAAGAAGATTCTTTATCGGACCACAGGTATATTGAGTTTCATACTGACCGAGAGGTGTTGCCCTCTATGACGGTAAGAAACCCTAGAAAAACGAACTGGGCACGCTTCAGACATGAACTTGAGAATTCCCTCAATATTCCTGTCAGAATTCGTACCAAAGAAAGTATTGAGACGTCCGTTCAAGTTATGAACGATGTCATAAATTCTAGTTTTGTACGAACATGTCCGGTACGAAAAACGTTATCTAGACCTCCTGTTCCTTGGTGGAACGCTTGTCTTGAAACCTTGCGCAAGGATTCCAGAAAGCTTCTAAATAGGACCCTAAGGAGCAACTTAGACTCTGACTGGTTTCTTTATCGATCTAAGCAGAAAGAGTATAAGAAACGAATTCGTAAATCGAAAAGTGTTTCCTATAAAGACTTCTGCAGTAGCATCGAATCCTGCAGTGAGACTAGCAGATTGGTCAAGTTTCTTAAAAGAGACCGAACTGCTCGACTGGACTCACTGCGGAGACCTGATGGCTCGTATACTGAGTCTAAGACAGAGGCACTCAGTGTCCTAGTTGAGACTCACTTTCCGGGAAATCAAATCCACATAGGGCCACTTTGTAATCCCAGCACTGGGGACTGCAATAACAACTCTAATGTGACAAAACATGACTGGCAGGTTGCCAGATTGGTTGTGTACGATGAAGCCATCCAATACGCAGTGGCCTCTTTTGATGGCTTCAAGTCACCTGGACCGGAAGGCATCTACCCAGTCATGCTACAGGAAGGTATAACCCAATTGCTACCATGCCTAAAGAAGATCTTTAGAGCAAGTCTCGTATGGGCATACATTCCGACATCCTGGCGTTTAGTTAAAGTAGCCTTCATTCCTAAAGTTGGAAGAGAAGACTATTCCATAGCCAAGAGCTTGAGACCCATCAGTATGATGTCCTTCATACTAAAGTGTCTAGAAAGACTAGTTGAGCTGCACATCAGAAAAACATCGCTGTCAAGGTACCCACTATCATCAAGACAACATGCCTACCAACGTGGAAAATCCTGTGAAACAGCATTGCAACATCTGGTTGGCCGGATCGAGCATGCTTTTCAGAGCAAGATGTAAGTGATGGGCATATTTGTTGACATCGAGGGTGCTTTTGATAATGCGACTTTTGATGGAATGTGTGACGCAGCTAGAAGGCATGGAATAGATGAAACATTGGTCAAATGGCTAAGGTCAATGCTAATGTTTAGGACCATCACTTCTGAGGCGGAGTGCGGTCAGTATATTATTGCAGGGGTGAATAGAGGTTGTCCTCAAGGATGCGTTCTCTCCCCCCTGCTCTGGCGTATGCTGGTTGACTCTCTAGTCAACGATCTCGATGGACCAGGTGTCTATTCCCAGGCCTATGCAGATGATGTTGACATTCTTGCCACAGGCTTTTCTCTCAATGAGGTCTGTGTTAAAACACAAAACTCATTGAACCGAACTGACAGCTGGTGTACTGCAAACGGACTTTCCGTCAACCCTCACAAAACAGGGATTGTTCTCTTCACTAGGAAAAGAATAATGACAGGATTATCTCTACCAGTACTTAAGGGTGTCACTATTTCTCTGTCTAACGAAGTAAAATATCTGGGCTTAACTCTAGATAGTAAACTACTTTGGACAAAACATGTTGAAAATAAAATTTCGCGAGCATTGAATGCCTTCTGGCAATGCAGAGGAATTTTTGGGAAGACATGGGGACTATCGCCGAGCAAAACCTTATGGATTTACACGGCAATGATAAGACCGATGATATCATATGCATCGGTAGTCTGGTGGAACAAGCTGTCGCGAAAATGCGTGACAACTAGTCTTACCAAGATTCAGAGAACCGTGTGTCTGGGTGTTACGGGTGCCTTTCCCACTACACCTGGTCCAGCACTGAATGCAATCTTAAACCTACCACCACTTGACATCTTCATCAGAGGCGAAGCCATGAAAGGCTGCTGGAGACTAAAACGAGGTGGTTTCTGGTTTAATGTTCCCTGGAATATCTCTGACATTGCACTTGACACTCCATTAGACACCTGTCTACTGGAGATGCCCTCTGATGCAATGATAACAGAAATATTACCAAGACGAAATTTTGAGGTCTGCCAACCTTCAAGACTGGCTAACGCCTGGCTGTGAGCCTGGTAGAGGGTCACACCGCATTTTCACAGACGGCTCCAGAACCGATCAGGGATCTGGTGCTGGAGTGTTTGTGGCTTTTCTCTCAATGAGGTCTGTGTTAAAACACAAAACTCATTGAACCGAACTGACAGCTGGTGTACTGCAAACGGACTTTCCGTCAACCCTCACAAAACAGGGATTGTTCTCTTCACTAGGAAAAGAATAATGACAGGATTATCTCTACCAGTACTTAAGGGTGTCACTATTCCTCTGTCTAACGAAGTAAAATATCTGGGCTTAACTCTAGATAGTAAACTACTTTGGACAAAACATGTTGAAAATAAAATTTCGCGAGCATTGAATGCCTTCTGGCAATGCAGAGGAATTTTTGGGAAGACATGGGGACTATCGCCGAGCAAAACCTTATGGATTTACACGGCAATGATAAGACCGATGATATCATATGCATCGGTAGTCTGGTGGAACAAGCTGTCGCGAAAATGCGTGACAACTAGTCTTACCAAGATTCAGAGAACCGTGTGTCTGGGTGTTACGGGTGCCTTTCCCACTACACCTGGTCCAGCACTGAATGCAATCTTAAACCTACCACCACTTGACATCTTCATCAGAGGCGAAGCCATGAAAGGCTGCTGGAGACTAAAACGAGGTGGTTTCTGGTTTAATGTTCCCTGGAATATCTCTGACATTGCACTTGACACTCCATTAGACACCTGTCTACTGGAGATGCCCTCTGATGCAATGATAACAGAAATATTACCAAGACGAAATTTTGAGGTCTGCCAACCTTCAAGACTGGCTAACGCCTGGCTGTGAGCCTGGTAGAGGGTCACACCGCATTTTCACAGACGGCTCCAGAACCGATCAGGGATCTGGTGCTGGAGTGTTTGTGGAACCGGATGACCGCAGACTTCACTTCGCCTTAGGCGACAATGCCTCGGTATTTCAAGCCGAAGTCTATGCAATACTTATGGCTATGGACTACATTGCGGATAATAGATGGCAGAACAGGGCTATATCAGTTTGCAGCGATAGTCAGGCTGCTTTTATGGCTTTGAACAAGAGTTTATCCCAAACAAGAGTTTATCCCAGTTGAAGTTTTAGTGTGGTGAGTTTTTGCCAGTTTCGGTTTGATGAGTTTCGGATCGTGAGTTTCGTTTTGGTGGATTTTGAAGTGGTGAATATCGGTGTGGTGAATTTAAATAATTTTGGTTGGTTAGTGTGAAATATCTTGAAATCACTCTAAAACTGTCGACATACATACACATATCGACATACACTGGTCCAAATCACCATTTTACAAATGAAAGGTATTCGACAAAAACACCAATGTTTGAAAAAAAAATTGTAAAAAAAAAATTTGGAGAACAAAAAGAACGCATTGTTCGGAATCATCATATTACAAAAAAAACATGATTCGACAAAAACAACAATTTTCGAAAATTTTCGAAACAAAAAAATTGTAAAAAAAAATTGTACGACAAAAAGAACGCAATGGTCGAAATCACCATTTTACACAAAAAAATGTATTCGCGAAAACAACAATGTTCGAAAAATTTACAAAAAAACACTATATGACAATAAAAATACAATGGTCGATTTGAAAAAAAAAACAAAGACATTTTCGAAAATTTTCAAAAAAAAAAAAATGTTGGACATCAATAAGAACGCATTGGTCGAAATCACCATTTGAAAAAAATATACGTCAAAAACAATGTCGAAAAAAAATAAATTCTTTTTGTTGTTTCTTTTAGTTAGGCTTTTCGTTTGCTTTTGTTTTTGTATTTTTGATTTGTTTTGTGTTTTTGCTTTTGCTTTTAAATATTTTTTTTTGTATTTGAGTGTTTTGTTTCATGTTTTTAGCTGCTGTAAGTGCCATGTTTTTGACATTTCAGGCTGTATAGGAGGTGCAACGCCCCTCTGTCAAATCTCGCCCATATATATCATTCCTTCCAACCCATACCGCATCTGTGGTAAAAATTTCAAGAAAATCGGATCAGCTGTTTAGACGAAAAAGCGGAACAAACAAAGAAACAAAAAATAGAAAAACCAACAAAGATATTTATTATATTAATAGGATAGGATAGTTTGTAAAATTCCCATACACATATTTTGGATTCAATAACAAATGTTTAATCTATGTCTAAATATGAAAAGTAAAGTCTTCAAAAATGAAACCAAAATTTCATGTTCCTGTTCAATTTCTTTAAAACTAAACAAGATATTTGCTCAAGTGAGCACATTTTATTTAGTAAACATTTCATAAACAAAAAAAAATTTAAAATCTGATAATTTTTGGATTTTTTACAAATTTTTAAATGATTTTTTATTTACGGAGTTTTATTTCAATAACCAATCTCTAATTTCATAACATATTGCCTCAAGCATTTTCTACACAATAGTTTTAAAAATTTTAAAATCAGTTCAAAATTTTTCGAAAATATGTAGCTAACCTGCCAAATATTTTGTGTTTGGCTCTCGATACAAAATTTCTGACATTTTTAACCTTTTGTCTCGGGAAATGGTAAGAAACGACAGATGAAATGAAATGTACAGGGTGCGTTATATCAATTTATAGACAGAGTGACTTCATGAGAATCGAAAATGATTTTGGGTGGTAATTCATATGAAATTGGATTTACTTAAAATTTCACACATAAAATATTATCGCATATTTCAATATTTTTGGATATTTGGTTTATTTTAATGGGATTCTTTTATGCAGGTAAAATTTCGTGAAATCTTTATCATGTTTTCTCATATTGGCCTGGAAGTCCTTCTTTAACATTGTTTTGGACTATTCTAAATAATTTCATGATGTCTTGAAAACCATGAATTTTGATGTATTTATTGTTTCTACCGGGATTCACGAATGCTCAGAATTGAAACATGTTACAACTGCCACCAAAAAACACCAACTACATCATGGTTCTGTGTTTTGGTCACAGAACCCCCCTCCCCCCCTAAAACCTCAACCAAAACAAATTTCACACTAACCACAGCACTATTGGTGGCCATTTGTTTTGTGTGCGTTCGATTGAAATAGTTACACAAATAGCTGCAAATGGCGGTATTTTGCAAATATTATTTCTCACTCAATATGATATGAATTTAGATATTTTCGAATAACATTATCGAGGGAATCAACATAGTGTATTTTGTATTGGCATAAATGTGGTTTGATTACAACTGTAACAAGGACATTTAAATTCAGAATATAATTTTCTATTTAAATGCTAAAACTTTTATAGCACTTATTGAAAAATTGAGAGGCGCCACATAAACAATGTTGGCGCTCAGCGTAAAATATGCATTTGACCAAAAGTGAAAACCACAAAACAAATGACATATGTATTTGGCAATTAACACATGCACCATGACATAAATATTTATTTTCACATAGACAGAAAATAAAACCAGTCTGTACTAATTGCAAAAGTTGTCTAGTATTTTGTTTGCAAAGCCCATACGTTGTAGAGCAATTTGTGAAACTTTTTTTCAAAATTTTACAATTTTTGCTATTGTCCTTGTGGTTGTCACGTCACTGTAAAAAGGTTCAAAAAGTTTATTTAAAAACTAAACTAAAAAAATGTGTAAACTTACAACTTTATATTTTCCGAAAAGTATGAAAAAATTAATTTTGTACCCAAAATACTGAAAATTTAACATTTTACTTTAAAATGATTTAAAATTTCAAAATATATAAAAAAATAGTTGTTTTTATATTACCTATGATTTTTAAAGTATTTTTTTGTTATTTTTACTTTTCAGCTGACATTATCACTAATTTTCCTGTAACGCATTTGCGTAACTTATTTAATAATGGCGCGAAAATACGTTTGCAAAAACGGAAGCACACAAAACAGGAAAAAACATACATAAAAATGAAAAAAAAAGTACTGATTATCCTTGCGAACATCCTTTACACTGTGTCTGTGTTTTGCGAAAACTTTTCATTTAAATTCCGTTTATAGCAATTTTTGCATCTACATTTTGTGTCTAGCATGTATTCAATGAAATATCAAACTGTATGAAAACATATGGTAAATACAACTAGACAACACTTCAGAAAAAACAGTTATTAAAAATATAAAAGTTAACAAAATTTAAAGTTACACTGCGATTCGAGTTAATGGCAAACATATAAAACCTAAGTCATAGCAGAAGTATTTAAATCATCATATTTAGTTAGAGATTTTTGAATATCTAGATACAGAAAAACTTTGTTATGTCACATACAAATTTACCGGAATAAATACTTTGTTTATTTTACTGAATAAATTATTTAATACGTCACGAGAAAAAACAAAAAATAATTTAAACAGAATACATTTAAAAAAAGTTTTTTTATTAAAAAAAATTCCAACTTTATTGATTATTATCGCAATTACCATTAAAGATATTATATCGTTTTTAAAAACTAAAATACTATGCAGATTTCTCACTATAATACTTTTTTAATTTAAAAAATTCCATTGTTCGTCAATGCAGATCACATCTTAATTGTGTTGGTAAATACAATACACAATACACAACTGATTTGGGTGCCGGGCCATAAAGGAGTTTCAGGCAATGAAACATCTGACGAACTAGCACGTGCTGGATCTGAGGATAATCCATTTGGACCAGAACCTGTGCTTGGACTACCTGCATCTACGGGAAAATTCGTCATCAGCTCTTGGGTCGCCTCCGCACACAAGAGCAGATGGCTGAATGAGACGAAATGCAGATTCTCCAAGCTCATGACACCGACGATAACCAAAAGATCGGCCTCGTTTCTACTTTCCTTAAGTAGAAAGGAGTGCAGAAAACTGACGGGACTTCTAACGAGACACAACGCATGTGAAAAACACATGAACGCAATCGGCCTGGCCGAAAGCGCCTTATGTTCTGCCTGCTACGAAGAAACTGGCACCACAGAGCACTATCTCTGTGACTGTCCAGCATTTTCTAGAATTAGAAGGCAGATCTTTGGCACAGGCGTGATGAGAGAGGATCAGCTTCACTCTCTATCACACAATAGCCTTCTTAGATTCAATAATGAATCTAAGAAGTATCATTAAAAACCAGGGAACTGGGTCACAGCACAATGGATATAACCCTGTCTGAGTGCTGTGGCTCTATTTTTTTATCCCACATTCAAAAAAAAAAGCATTTCCAATTAAAGTTTTAACTTTCGGATATATGTTTGCTTTTAATAATGATGTTTTAAACATTAAAAGACACTTTGTCACGACAAAAAAAAACTCGACTGCACACCGCCATAGCCAACATCAAAGTGAGTCAGAGAGAGTAAGAAATGCCAGTAAGTTAGAATTATATGGTTGTAAATAATAAATTACTATATTATGATCAGTCTATATCATGGTATGATTGATATTGACCATACTTTATTCGTGTCAGTCTTTATCATAATCATAACATGGTTCTTATCAACCAAATTTTGGTTTTTCAGAAATACAATCTATTATAATAAATTGTCTACTATAATATGATTTTAGCGACCTTGTTATTGTTGAAATAAAATTGAAAATACTATACTTTGATTGTGACAACCATGTAGTATTGTAAAGACCATAGCATGGTTGTAGCGATCATGCCGCATCTATATTATTTTTATAATTATTTTGTTCATATTGAAATATTATTGTACAATATTTAAAAATAAATTGCTTTAATCGCGTATTTACTATATTGATGTTTCTGTAGAAATATATATTTTTCATCAGCGCTGCCTGCTGAGTTGCCGCACTCACTGATTTGCAATTGCCGAGGCAAAAGGCTTTTCTATGCTCTTTGTTGCCGGCGATTTTAATGTGCACAACGCCACTTGGTTGAGCCACTCGGGTCTTCCAATACAGGGGGGTTGTTATGTTGAGCTGTTTGTAGAGTGCAATCAACTCACCCAATTGGTGAAGGAACCGACGTACCTCCCACGCGTCGGTGGGCAAAGTCAAAAAGTCCTAGACCTTTTTCTGACTTCACATCATGAAAAATATGATGTAAAAGACCTTGCACCTCTTGGTAACTCCGTCCACTGTACTGTTTCCGCTGAGTTTTCGTATTCTAGTTTACGCGCCTCTTCGATTAAAGCCCCGAAGAGGACTGTATGGCTTTACGAAAAAGCAAATTGGGTTGCGTTAAAGGAAATTATGTTTCGCAAACAGAGACATAAATGCCGCGGCTTTAATGGTACAACATATTATTTTATTAGGTAAGCGGTCCTTCAAACCTTCTAAAAAATTAGCATTAAACCCAAGGACCACTCATGGTTTAATGAGACTTGCAGGATTGCAGTCAGGTCGAAATAGGAAGCCTTTCAAAATTGGCGCTCTACCAAGAATGCTGGCCGTGATCTCGCACGAAAAGTTTCTTCACGAACAAAACGCGCGTAAAAAGGTCCTACTCTACCATAGAGGTAGTAAAAATTTCTTGTCATTCGTAAAGGGTGAAGAATCAGACGACATCGTCTACTCCAACTCTTATTATGAATGTCCAGACCTTCACTGACCCGGTTAATAAAGCTAATCTCTTGGCAGAATTATTTGCAAATAATTCAACGCTTACAGAAAGTAATCAACCACCCGTTGTCGATTTTGTTCTTCTGCAATGCCGGAGATTCATTTTCGAACTCCGGCAGTTAAAAAGGTTTTAGCAAACCTCAACATTAACAAAACCTCTGGGCCAGATTGCATATCTGCCCATGTGTTGAAGAAGTGCACGTTAACGCTGGCTTGTCCGTTGCGTAACCTTTTCAACATCTCCTACACGACAGGAGTTATTTCCATCTTGTTGGAAGGTTGCCAATGTTTAGCCAGTCCCGAAAAAAAATTCGTACTCATTCAACAAGCGCCCAAACTCTTTGAAGATTGAGAATAAAAGACGCACTATGAATGACATGCTCAATAATGACCTTAAATCAATCTCCGAGTGGTTTGTTGCCAATAGAGTAGATTTTAATGCCAGCAAGACCCAATGTTGTCTGTTATCCCACAAAGGAATAAATTCACCCCTCCAATCCCTCAATATGGGTGCTGTGGATATTGCGCAGTTAGCTGCTCTTGACGTTCTGGGCATATCAATTCAATATGATCTCCGTTGGAATGATCTCATATTTAATGTGTCGAAAGAAGCGGCCAAGTGCCTCGGTTTTTTAAAACGGTGTAAAACATATTTCACTCCTACTGACCCACGCACTGTCTACACTACCTATATAGGCCTAAAATGGAATTAAATTCGCAAATTTGGGCAGGAGCTTTAAAATCCTCCTTGGAGTTTCTGGACCGAATTCAACAACGTGTGATATATTTGATAGGAGATGAAAATATCTCATCGTCTATTGGTTCTCTTCAGCACCGAAGGACCATTGGGTGTGTAAGCCTGTTTTATAGGTATTACAACGGTAAGTGTTCGAGTGAAATACATGGCCTGCTTCCACCAGGTCGTGTGTTTTCTCGTTCTACTCGGGCATCAAACCAAGCCCACCCCTTCGTAGTCCACTCGACTCTCAACAGAACTACGCATTATAGAGAGAATTCGTTCTTCATTCGCAGGACACGTTTGTGGAACAATCTCCCTGCGTCCGTTTTTCCCGACATTTTTGATATTGGCAAGTTCAAAAAAAAAACATTCACCGACACTACTCCATCTTTCCCCCCTCCATTTAACCTATCATCCCTTCTTACGATCAACACTGTGCATTGCATGAATAGGGGGCATCCCCTGAGCGTTGGTTGATTTGTAAAAAAAAAGATATGTATGTTTGATATTTCCGCTATTTAACACACCCAACGTCAATAAAAGTTTCTTTGAATTATATGTATTTGGTTGTTTGTGATTGTTACTGGGTGACAAAAAACTTAAATATAATAGCATTATTTTGATTATATGTATGTTTGGCATTACGATATCACAACTAAATAACAACGCTGCCTACTTACTTTTAGCACTCAGTAACACTCACATTAATACTTTTCATATAGTTCAAATTTTTTTGTTTGTGGATGAATTTGTTTAAGTACCACAATCACTGTTAATTCCAGATAGTGGATGTTTGTGAAAAATCCAATTAATCCGTAATTCACTGAACTCAAAATAGGGACAATAGATGGAAATAAAATTATTAGGTATAAATAAAAGGTGTGTAAAAAAAAAGGTAATATTATATAATATAAATAAAAAACATGTAATTTAAAAAAAAGGGGAAATGAATATTGTGTAAAGAAGTTATTAGCAGCAAATTTAATTTTTACTTTAAAATTAAATGTAAACATAAATATGTTTACATGTAAAAAATGTTTTTCACGTTCAAACATATATATGTTTGCAATAACGCGGAAAATTATACTCCATACTCCACATTTTCAGCTGGAGCTGGTTCTTAACGAGGCGGCATGGGGGACGGACGTGTCGTGTCGTCTCTTGTCTTTTTTAACGTGTTCCGTCCGTCGTTTAGTATAAATGTGTTTCAAAACTGTGTTTAATGTGCCCGCCCAACACAAGAAAAATAACGAAATAAAACAAAATTAAATTAAAACATAAACTAATAATATTTGACATAAAAAACTAAAAAGAAACACCAAATAAATAAAACAATAATAATTAAACAACAACAACCACATAATAGAACCTGTTTCGCGCTGCCTGCTGAGTTGCCGCACTCGCTGTTTTTGCAATTGCCGACGCAAAGGGCTTTTCTATGCTCTTTGCTGCAATTGCACAGGTTTGTTGACGTATCCCCTCCCTCCCCCATCCTACTCCACGCTACTAGCGCGCACGGTTGAGGCTGCAGTGAGTGCGTAATCTATGCTGTGGTGAAGGCATAACACTCACCACGGCTTGACTTACGCTCTCATTTGTTTGTTTCAACTGCTGCGCCTTGGTAGTATGTATGTCTGTTTTGAAGTTGCCCAGTAGAAAAAATGTCGCAAAAATTTCGCATAGATTTTTGCAACATTCGTGGGCTAAGGGCGAACTTTTTCTCGGTATATGCGTATGTGTCCATCCATAGGCCACAAATAATGGCACTAGGTGAGACCCAGGTTAATGAGGGTGCAGATCCACTGGATTTTCATATACCTGATTATCACCTATTGCCATTATTCTCTGCCCATAGGGGCCTTGCTCTTTTTATCCGAAGTGACGTTGCGTATCAACTGCAGCAACAACATAGTGTGTCGGATAGCGAATTTAATACTATTTGGGTTAAATTCAAAATTCAAACACACATCATGCACTTGTGCTTTCTTTATAGGAGTCCGAATTTAGATAGGGTTTCCACCTGTAATAAGCTGGATGCCTTATCTGATTCGATCTCAAATATATTGGAGCAATTTCCAGGCAGTGAAATTGTTGTTGCTGGCGATTTTAATGTGCACAACGCCACTTGGTTGAGCCACTCGGGTCTATCAACACAGGAGGGTTGTTATGTTGAGCTTTTTGCCGAGTGCAACCAACTCACTCAAATGGTGAAGGAGCCGACGTATATTCCACGCGTCGGCGGGCAAAGCCCAAAAGTCCTAGACCTTTTTCTGACTTCACATCATGAAAAATATGATGTAAAAGTCCTTGCACCTCTTGGTAATTCCGACCACTGTACTGTTTCCGCTGAGTTTTCGTATTCTAGTTTACGCGCCTCTTCGATTAAAGCCCCGAAGAGGAATGTATGGCTTTATGAAAAAGCAAATTGGGTTGCGTTAAATGATTTTTTTCGCAATTTTAATTGGAAATTGTGTTTCGCTGACAGAGACATAAATGCTGCGGCTTTAATGGTACAAAATATTATTTTATTAGGTATGCGGTCCTTCATACCTTCTAAAAAAATTAGCATTAAACCTAAGGACCACTCTTGGTTTAATGAGACTTGCAGGATTGCAGTCAGGTCGAAAGAGGAAGCCTTTCAGACTTGGCGTTCTAACAAGAATGCTGATACTGAAAGACTTCGTATACAGGCTAGGAATCGCTGTAATGCCGTGATCTCGCGCGAAAAGTTTCTTCACGAACAAAACGCGCGCAAAAAGGTCCTACTCTATCACAGGGGTAGTAAAAATTTCTGGTCATTTGTAAAAAGGGTGAAGAATCAGACGACATCGTCTACTCCAACTCTTAGTATGAATGGCCAGACCTTCACTGACCCGGTTGATAAAGCTAATCTCTTGGCAGAATTATTTGCAAATAATTCAACGCTCCCAGATAGTAATCAACCACTGCCTGTCGTCGATTTTGTTTCTTCTGCAATGCCGGAGATACATTTTCGAACTCGGGCAGTTAAAAAGGTTTTAGAAAACCTCAACATTAACAAAGCCTCTGGGCCAGATGGCATATCTGCCCATGTGTTGAAGAAGTGCGCGTCAACGCTGGCTTGTCCGTTGCGTAACCTTTTCAACATCTCCTACACGACAGGAGTTTTTCCATCTTGTTGGAAGGTTGCCAATGTCCAGCCAGTTCCGAAAAAGGGCGAGGCCACGAACCCTGCCAATTACCGACCCATTGCAATATGCTCTGCACTCTCCAAGGTAATGGAGAGCGTAATTAACTTCCACTTTGTGAACTATCTTGAGCACAACGAATTGCTCAGTGACCGCCAATATGGTTTCCGTAGGACCAGATCCACAGGTGACTTGATGGCGGTCCTCTCCGAAAAGTGGAATAATTGTGTTCACCTTTTCGGGGAGAGCAAGGCTGTTGCTCTTGATATCTCCAAGGCTTTTGATCGAGTGTGGCATAAAGCCCTCGTTTCAAAACTAATTGCATATGGTGTTGGTGAATCTTTTACTCGATGGATATCGAGTTTTCTCCAGGGTCGTTCAATACGAGTTGCGATGGATGGTGTTCTTTCGGAACAACATTTCATCAATTCTGGAGTTCCGCAGGGTTCCGTCCTATCCCCGTCCCTATTTCTGGTATTTATCAATGACCTTCTGTCATTGACCCAGAACCCAATCCATTCCTTTGCAGATGATAGCAACATTTGTCATTCATACTCGTTCAAAAAGCGCCCAACCTCTTTGGAGATTGAGAGTAAAAGACGCACTATGAATGACACACTCAATAATGACCTTAAAACAATCTCCGAGTGGGGTCTTGCAAATAGAGTTGATTTTAATGCACGCAAGACCCAATGTTGTCTGTTATCTCACAAAAGAATGGATTCAACCCTACCTCCCCTTAATATGGGTGCTGTGGATATTGCAGAGTCAGCTGCTCTTGACGTTCTGGGCATATCAATTCAATGTGATCTCCGTTGGAATGATCACATATTTGACGTGTCGAAAGAGGCGGCCAAGTGCCTCGGTTTTTTAAAACGGTGTAAGACATACTTCACTCCTGCTGACTTGCGCACTGTCTACACCACCTATATTCGGCCTAAGATGGAATACAATTCGCACATATGGGCAGGGGCTTCAAAATCTTCTTTGGAGTTCCTGGATCGAATCCAACAGCGTGCAATATATTTAATAGGGGATGAAAATATTTCATCCTCTATTGGTTCTCTTGAGCACCGAAGGACCGTAGGGTGTGTAAGCCTGTTCTATAGGTATTACAATGGTAAGTGTTCGAGGGAAATACATGGCCTGATTCCACCAGGTCGTGTGTCCTCTCGTTCTACTCGGGCATCGAACCAAGCCCACCCCTTCGTAGTTCACTCGGCTCTCAATAGAACCACGCATTACCGAGAGAATTCGTTCTTCAGTCGCACGATACGTTTGTGGAACAATCTCCCTGCGTCTGTTTTTCCCGACATTTTTGATATTGGCAAGTTCAAAACAAACATTCACCGACACTACTCCATCTTTCCACCCTCCATATAACCTATCATCCCTTCTTACGATCAACACTGTGCATTGCATGAATAGGGGGCATCCCCTGAGCGTTGGTTAATTTGTAAAAAAAAAAAAAAAAAAAAAGTGGAAGTTGGTCAATGATTCCATACTCTTCCATAGGTCCACCGATTCAATGAAATCAATCTTCTACATCAATATTAGCTGCGTTTTTTTCATACTTGAACTGGTTCAACTTCAACTTCAGTTCAAATTTTATACGTAAAGCAAAAACAACAATTGAACCAACAAAATGTCAATATAAAAAGCTTTTTGCTGGCATAAACAAAAACATTCGAAATTTAGTATAATTTATTTTTATTTTTTATTATAGTTTATAAATTAAAGGTAAGTTAAGTTTACCATTCGTTGTCTCTTTTAAGCAGAGCTTTAAGCTGTTTACTATTTACTGTTTTCCATGTTGCGGGGCGTGGTTGTTGTTTAAAGTTTCATGTGATGAGCGTGAGGAGTGCGTGAATATTGCAAAAGAGAAATATTTGAAGCTAATGCATAAAAAAAGCATTCGGCGCCAGTGTTTCTGGTTATGCCGTTGTTAGTATTAGCATCAATCAATCAGTCTGTCAAACGAACAAAGCTTAAAAGCATTGTTAGTTATTTTGGGCTAAATGCGTGTCTCTGGTTGCTGTTAGCGCTGTTGCAGACGTTGTGCGGCCGTTGCTAGGGCAGTTGGCTGTACGTTACTATTGCCGCCATGGTTGACAGTGAGCACTGCTGATATTCTTTGTCGATGTACGAGATCTCCGCGTGCAACGTTTTGGCAGCTGCTGCGGTAGACGCCTTGCCGCCGCGCTGTTTAGGTTGCTGCTGCAAGCGCTGCTGGTAGTTAGTGTTTAGTAGATTTACGTTATAAAGCGGGTAGCCGGGCAGCGTGTCACTGCGCGGGCTACGCAAGCTATGTAAGCTGTGCACCGAGCGCCGCTCGTTCAAGGTCAAGGGTCGAGCGGAAGGCGCGTATGAAGCGCAACTGAAACAAACAAAATTAGACAAACAAAAATCAAATGTAACAGCCCTAAATATCAAGTTATTTTCAAATTATTTAAATCGTATTTGAGACAACCATCTCTCAAACATCCGTCAAATACGAAAAATATTGCTAGCAACCATCTTTCAAATTTACGATTATGTATAGCAACCATCAATTAAACATCTGACAAATAGGAAGATAGCTGATGAATATTTCGAAAAGGTACTCCATTAGAATTCGCGAAGTAATTTTTATTGAATTGAAAGAAAATGAATCAAATGTATTTTTATTTATTTTAGAATTAAAACAGTATCCTGGTACATGGTACATCCTGGTATACATCGCCATCGTCTTTTTAAATCCTTCGAAAGCAAAATTGTACAACGACTTGAGATTTCATCGCAGAAGAACCAAGTCCGACCGGCGACGCTATCATCAAAGTAAACTCTGAAAAGAAATATTTTCCATCAAGTGTTCATAATTTAAATCACAGGATATTTTAATTTCACTTTTACCATTCAAATGTAATATTTGTGTGGGCACTTTTTTGCATCATTGAATTTACTTAATTGTTGTGGATAAATCGAACATAAGGAAAAAAACGCCATTTTCCTTTTTTTGGTAGTTAAATGTAAAAATACTTCAAAACTTTGCTGCAAATGTCCAAGAACTCATGATGTTTGCTATCAGTCTACTGTAAATATCTCAATTTTCATTAATGTTGTGGCAAACATCTCGTAACTATCTGCATATATGTCATATTCAAAAAATATTAATAGTTTTGCTACAACTTTGCTTAGACCACACCTCTTCAGGTTAGCTTGCACAGTTAACAGAAGCTTGCAATAATTTGGCAAAGAGCTAAATCTTTACTTAGACCACACCTCCTTCAAGTTAGCTTGAACAGTTAACAGAGGCTTGCAATACAATTTTCCATTATAATTAATTTTGGGTCTATGTTAAAATAAGCAAAGCAGCGGTTCTCCAACAATTATACTATTTCGCAATTGGTGTCAGCCAAAAACTGCAAGTCGGACTTTCTTCAAAAGTCACGTACACCAAAATTGAGTGAAAGTGAAAACTCACTAGAACATAGTGAAAATAGAATTTAAGAAAAGCTTTCAACGAAGGTATTGTTAATACCTTTCGTTGCAATTTAAAAGATTGTAGTTTAACCAACCTCAAGTGGAGGTAGTTTAATAATAAAAGTGCTATTATATTGAAATTAAATAGTGTTTGAATTTAAAAAGTGAAAAGTCATAAACACTGGTTAAATATATCAGAAAACAACTTTACAACATTTGGCGCAACCGGTACGTTGGTACCAACCTCTCAAGGATCGAGAGTGGAAGAAGGACGAAGGAAGGAGGACGAGAAGGAAAATAACCAAAATGGTAAGTGATTAAAAGTTTTAATTATTTGTTTTTTAATAT
Organism: Dryomyza anilis; assembly: GCA_951804985.1. NCBI lineage: Eukaryota > Metazoa > Arthropoda > Insecta > Diptera > Dryomyzidae > Dryomyza > Dryomyza anilis. The sequence goes on from OX638135.1 coordinate 34,166,225, forward strand.
AAAAAAGGGAGCTTTGGAAACTAGATTTAATAATATTTTCGTTTTTTTTTTTGTTATAGAGATAGGGAGAGTTTTTTAAAGTTATAAATAAAAAATGTTTAACATTTTAAATAATTTAAAAATATAAAAATTAAATATATAAAGAAAATACACACTGCGAAACCGAACTCCGGACCCTCTAGTGTATAATAAAATAATTCATACTATTAGTATGAGAATTAATTGTTATATCAAACTAAATGAAAAATAAAATGCGATAAAAAAAATCAATATATTTTCCGAATGTGTGGTCAGGAGTAACATTTCGAAATATTCAAGAAATTTTAATAATTTATAATATTCTAAATAATAAATTTACACTTGACATTTCTCTTAAACGTCTTCTGTACTACGAAAATAATGACATAGTAACAGCGATTAAATAAATTTTAATTTAATCATATTTTTATGAAAAAATCGAAATTTTACAAATTCTCTGAAAAGAAAAAGTACAATATAATAATTGAAATAACACTGAGATTCCAAACTACGGACCCTCCAGTGTATAACAAATAAAAAACTAAATGATTTGATTAACTTTTAAAGCGTGTAAACACAGCACTTATTGCTGTTATGATTTTAAAAATAACATAAAATTTATATTAAAAAATCATTTTATGTTAACACTTTTTTTACAATCTTGAGTAACCCAATATACACATCATTTTTTTCTACCGATAATTCAGGGAATATTATTTGGAAAAATAATTATTTTTATTTTTCCAAAGTTATAGAAAACAGATTTGAAAAAAAAAAAAATATACTTCAATTTAAATTTAAAAAAAAAGAAAAATATATAGTTTATAGTTATACTTCATGCATGCCAAAATTGATTTCGTTGTTGTTTGGGTAACATTTTTGTTTCGTTGGAATTTTCAATTACAACATGATGAAATTTATTTTTTTTTAATTAAAAGATAAAGATAACGTTTTAAATTAATTGGTAATATTTAATGGCAGATTCTAATAAATTAAATGCGTATATTCAAAAGAAATCTAGCGAATTGGACAGATTTGTTGAAAAATTATGGTCGCAATTTGTACCAACAATACTAAATAAAGATAATACAGCATTATTAAAAGGTAATATATCTAGAATTCTGAATTTATCTAAATTAGTGAATGCAGATAAAATAGTAGAAAAGTTATTAAATTTCCAGAATTTAAAAATTAAATCTATTTTAGCAGAAAATGGTGAATTAGAAAGATTAGTTGACGTGTTGAGAAAACGTTTAAACGATTATTGTTTAAAACGTACAACAGAGTTAGAAGAAACAGCTAAAATAGAAGAAGAAAACATAAAATTAAGAAATTTATTGAAAGAAAAGAATATTTCTGAGGAATCAATAAATAATTCTGTCAGACGCCAGGCAAGGGAGAAGTACGCGACGTTGGAGGAAGCGAACAACAAAATACAGGAGTTGAACGCGCGTATTAGATATTTGAACGAGGAGGTTAATACAGCGCACGAGACATCCTTATACCACAAGGATACCATAGAAAGTGACGACATCACAACACAGGGCAACATGGGATTAGGCGAAGTCGCGAAATTCGTTAAAAATACGGTGCCGGATTTTGCAGGTGCAGACTCATCATCGCTGAGGACGGATCTTCACCGTTTTATTGAAGGATGTGAAGTGGTGAGGGCAGAACTGAAGCCTTAACAAATGAAGGAGTTTATTAAAGGCGTTAGGGTTCGTTTACAGGGAAATGCTTTTGACTTAGTAAATTCAAAGGAGTTTGACACAATAGATGATTTATACAATCTGTTAAGGAATACGTACTTGGAATGTAGGTCAGTAGATGCCATTTAATATGACATTAGAAAGACATCTCAGTATCCGGGGGAAAGTATTAGATTTTTCTCGAGGCGTTTGGTAAACCTGCAGTCGGCAGCATTAAGCACGATTAAATGTAAATATAATGATACGAAAGACGACGTGTTCGTTAATGAATTGAATAATTTAGTTAAAAGCTCATTTAAGTTAGGACTTAGGGATTACACTTTACGAATGCTCATGTTGAGCAGTAAGCAAACAACACTGGAGAAATTGGTGGAAGAGGCATTGGACCATGCGACGATACAAAGGGAGTCAGCAGAGTTAACGGGCATAGACAAGTTTGAAGTCCATTTCAATGAGCCCTCATCGGCCTTCATGCCAAATATTCGTAATGCATCAGGTGGCCAAGGCAATGAAAAAAAGGAGACGGAAGAGAAAACACAAAATGTAGGCATGAAGCAGCCTACACCTACATGTTCTTTTTGCAAGAAGAAGGGACATCTGAGGGATGAATGTCATACACGGAGAAACAATTCGTATTGCTGTGACTGTCGTACTTATGGACATGAACAGTGTGCAGATGGTTCGGGTCGGAATGTGGTTCCAGGACATACTGCTCCCCAAGGAAGTCAGCCACCCGTACCTCAGGTAAATGGTCAAGGTGGTATCCAGAACCAAGGCGGGGGTGCTCCAGGATTGTGATGCGCTTGGTGCCATAGAGGGGGACACGTCGAAGGGGATTGTCGTGTTAAACGCGATACACAAGTTTTTCATGGAAATAATGGTAATAGGAATTTTGCAAACAAGCCCGCTAAATATTGCACTTGGTGCAGAACGGACGGACATGTTATTATGAATTATTATGCCAAACGCAAATATGATGCATGGAACAATAATAGCAGTCCACAGGGAAACTACCAGGGGCCCAGTCAAGGCCACTAAACTGGGGACCCTTAGCAAATAGTGTAGTAAGTCCAGTAGTTGTAGAAGTTCCCAAGAGGACACTTCAACAAAATAAAACAGCAAATATTATTAACGCAAAAAATGAAGAACAAAAAGTAAAAATACATATTAGTGAAGATAGAAATCTTCCAACAAAAACATATAATGAACTAAATAATAATAATACACAACTTGACGCGAATAATGAACAGAATATAGGAATTAAGGAAATTAAAAATAAACAAATTATAAAAAAAAAACAAATAATGTAAAGAAAGTAAAACCAATTGAATCGGAAGTTAAAAATATTAAAATCAAGAATAATAAAATCAAAAGTAGATCAAATAAAAAGAAAGTTGTTATTAACTGCCCTGAAATTTTGGGAATTGTAGATCAAACGTCTGGCAAGACTGTGGATACATTCCGTACAGGGGTATAATTTACAATGAAGTAATTTCAATATTTCTTTTTATTATTAGCGCTATGTTCGTTTTATCGTCAGAAATGTATAATAAATTTACGATTTGTAAAATTAAATTGTCTTCAATTGCTAACTATTTTAAGAGTAAATTTATGTCGAGGAAAATGAAATTAGCTTCACAATTAGGCATGCATGGTAAAATATTTAACCGGCATGGAGAGTGTTTCAAGATATCCGATACGAGTGATGTGTTCATTGAAGTACCTTGCGAGGCAGCAAAAAATGGAAAACTTACTTTGATAGTGGATTCTGGAGCTGAGGCCAGCCTGATTAAAGAAAATAGTATGGCACATTTGCTGAATTTTAATAAAAATATTCAGAAAGATCTGAGTGGTGCTTTTGGTGGATGCGTTAGTACCTTAGGCTCCACTAAGATTCAGCACACAAACATAGAAAACCTGAGTTTAACGCAGCACGTTGTGTCACTTAAACAAGGGGTACCAGCAGATGGAATAGTCGGGCGTGACAATCTCTGGAACAGATCTATAATACATGCGATAAATACAAGAATTCCTATAGTTTTGTTGCACAAACGGGAAATTCAGCCAGGAGAATATTTGGGGGAGAGTTTAACAAAAGTTTGAAGAAATAGAATATATGCATCCATTTTAAATGCCACCGATAAGGAGGTAACCATTGATAGCAATTTCAAGCCACAATTTTCAAATTTTAACAAATATAAAGAAGCAACTAAGGCGAGTTCTTCAATAAATTCAAATAAAGAAGAAGAGGCATCTTTGCAAAATATTTGCATGTCATATCATGACGTTTTTCATTTGGAATGGGATGAATTAACATTCACTCCGATATTAAAACATGAAATACCCACACAATGGAATCAGCCACCAATAAATCAGAAACAGTATAAACTTCCTCATATGCATAGAAATGAGATTAATAGACAAGTATCAAAGATGTTAGACGATGGAATTATTTCACCAAGCATGTCGCCTTGGAATTCCCCATTATTATTGGTACCCAAAAAGGGCGATAAAGATGGCAATAAGAACTGGAGACTGGTTATATATTTCCGAAAATTAAATGACGTCACCATCAAACAGGTATTTCCGATACCACGAATAGATGAGATTCTAGACCAGTTAGGTCATAGTCGGTATTTTTCAACACTAGATTTAGCAAGTGGTTACCACCAGGTTCTAGTTGAAGATAGTGACAAAGAAAAAACTGCTTTCAGTACAGGTCTTGGTCATTTCGAATTTAACAGAATCCCATTCGGTTTAAATGGGGCACCTGCCACTTTTCATAGGAAAATGAACCATGATTAGTGGTTTATGGAAATAATTAAGCACAACACGAGCATAGGCTATGCAAGGTTTTGCAAAAGCTGAGAGAACATAATTTGAAATTAAATACAGAAAAATGTCAGTTTTTGCGACGCGAGGTTATATATTTAGGACATAAATGTTTTGAGTTAGGTGCCCTACCAGACCCAGCCAAAGTAGAGTGTGTAAAAAATATTCCAGTCCCGAAAAATAGGAAGGAAGTTCAACCATTTTTATGCTTAATTAATTATTACAGAAAATTTATAGAAGGTATGGCGAAACTGTCATTACCAATAAACTGTTTGCTTAAAAAGGACACTAAGTCATATGGAATGACTATTGTCAGAATTCATTTAAAAAAAAGAGGCAATTATGTCGCCACCCATACTAGCGTATCCGGATTTTAACGAACCCTTTTTGCTCACGACAGACGCCAGTAACGAAGCAATTGGCGCGGTTCTTTCGCAAGGTGAAGTTGGAAGCGACCGATCGCGTTTGTCAGTAGGTCTCTTAACGATGCGGAAACTCGCTACTCTACTATTTTTGGCAATTGTATGGGCAACAAAAAATTTTAGGGCATATCTTTTGGGAAGACCATTTAAAATTTATACAGATCATCAGCCCCTAAAGGGTATAGCAAACTGAAAAGATCAGACATTACGTCTTGCGCGTGCCCGACGCAAATTATCGGAATATGATTTCGAAATTCATTACAAACCGGGAAAAAGTAATTTAAACGCTGATGCGCTTAGCCGCATACCGAATAATACTGAAAAGGTAGTTGTAGTACAAACACGATCAAAAACCATAAAAAGATACAAGGAAGACGATAAGAAACAGTCAGAATGCGATCCTGACGATTTGATAACAAAGGAAAATAACAATATAATAATTCTAACTGAACCTCGGGACATAGAGACGGTAATTATGGATTTTCACGATTCACCGTTAGGTGGTCACAAAGGGAGCGTACAAAACATTTTTAAGAATTTGATAACAGTACCGATAGAAGGGTATGCAGAAGCAAGTAGAGGATTATGTGAAAAATTGTTCAAAATGCCAGGTAAACAAGAGTTAAAGGCTGACGAAGATGCCAATGGTTCTAACTGTTACGCCAGTCAGACCCTTTGACAAAGTGTGCATGGACCTGGTGGGTATTCTGCCTGAAATCATTTCAGGGAACAAATACATCTTAACGTTTTTCTAAATTTATGTGCTGTGTGGCTATACCCGATGCGGAAGCCAACACCGCACAATATACCCAAAGTATTGGTAACAGACAATGGATCGAACTTCGTTTCCAAACTATTTTCGGATACATGTAAATTGTTAGGAATTAAAAAATTACATATAACACCCTACCATCCACAGGCTAATGCAGGTATGTCAAACACGCGGCCAGCCAACATTTCTGTGCGGCCCGTTAACATTTGTGTGCGGCCCGTGAAGACTTTTTAAATAATATAAGAAAAATATATTTTTAAAAATTGTAAATTTTTAAAAATATTTTATTTTCAGGCGTTAAAATGATTATTATATTAAAAAACGGAGGCATAATCAAGATAACCATTTATTCTGGGTTAAAAATTTATTAATTTATTTAAAAAAAATCAATTTAAAAAAAGAATCAAAAGTTTGTAGACAAGAGTCTTGCATTGAAAAAATTGGAATTGTATTCATTTCAACATTTTTTTAGTAAGTAAAACTTTTTGTTTAGAGACATTCCACACCAAATCTATCAGAGTTCCAGACTCACATTCTCCAGAGATACAGTAGTCCAAAGTTTCAAAAAATTAATCAATAATCACTTTTTGTGGTTGTAGAAAAAAACTCTTTACCGTAGAATGCTGCAAACCTCATTTTAAGAATAATAAAATAAACTTTGTTATAACTCCCAAATCCGTACATCTTTAATCAATGGATTGTCCTTGCAATTTAAATTAGTTGTGCATAAAAAGGAACCCTTTTCAAAATTATATAAATTTCAAAATGTATATAAATATCAAATTTATATACGATATTTAAAAAAAAACTTTTTCAATATGTTTGGTAAGAAGTCTGCCATGTGATTTATACCTCGAAGTTTTCTCGAACTAACTTGGATAACAAAAATTCGATTTCGTTGCTAATTTTTAAAATTTCGTAATTTTAGTAGAGTAAAATTTTATGTTAGGATATTTAAACATTTTCCTCATCGCAATGTTTTTAAAATATATCTCTATATATTTGAACTATTTGATGCAATAATAATCCAGAATCGTTTTTATTATCGTTTCGAAAAAAAACGGCCATATGTCGCTTTGAACTATTTTTGTAGTTTTAGTACGATTTGGCCTTCGATATTGGTACAAGAGCTAATTAGATATCGTACGATTTTGCAGACATAAAAAGTTGCAACAATTTTGGATGATTGTTAGATCTGTTTTACAAAATTGTCTCTGGTGTTTGGAATATATTCCATTGTATATACCCCTGACAAAATTTTTGGCAGGATCAAAGAAATTCGAACATTTTTTCGATATATTTCAAACAGACAAAAATTGCACCATGCTTTGCAAAATTTTCGCCTGCGGCTCTTTTAACGAGGATCAATGGAAAATGTTATCATCTTAACATTATATTTTATTTTACAACAGAAGAACCAAATGTAAAAACGAGCGATTTTTTTTTGTATGGTACAAAATTGCGGCCCGCCTCATATTTTGAGTTGACAATGCGGCCCGTGATGCCAAATGAGTTTGACATGCCTGGGCTAATGGATCATTGAAACGAAGTCAATTTCCACTAGCTGAATATTTACGTAGTTTTGCTAAAGAGGATGGGTCAAACTGGGACCAATGGTTAAATTCTGCAAATCACACGACATGGTTTTAATGAAAAGCCAAACTAGGAAGAATAAGTTCTCTTCAATTTGGAAGGGATCCTACGTGGTCGTAGAGAGAAGTGGTCCAGTGACCACGACGATATTGATCAAAAACAAAGATAAGAAAATTCACAATAATTTGTTAAAGGCATATCACAAATAGTGTATTCCGTTAAAACTAAAAATATTATAATATTACCCTAGGTTAGAACCCATAAAAGTAACAATATAAAACCAATTAGCTATGCGTTGACAATTAAATTCGTAGATTGCAACGTTATGAAAACATTATGCAACATATAGAAAAAATAAATCTAACCATAAGATGTAGAGTAATCATTAAATAACTCGTGATTTAGAGGAAGAAATAATTAGTTTAGGAAAACAGTAAGTTACAAACAAAAGAAAAAAATATAATAATTAAAAAAATAAAAAACATAGGACATATTAAAAACAATAATTTAGTTATAAAAAAATAAAAAAATATTCATATATAACTATTTTAGGAGAAGAACATATAATTTTAAAGTTAGAAAAATTGAGAAAAAAAATAAATTAAGCAAAGGCAACAAATTGCCTTCATATAAAATAAAATGAAAATTCGTCATAAAATTGTCGTATTCAATGCAGAAAACGCAAACAAACAATTGATTATTGACCTATATTTAATAGCGCAAGCTACCAAACCTTTAAAATGGTCATTACACCGAAGTGTTTCATGCTGAAGCACATATGCAATGTGTACGAACGTATGAATATCATACGTGAAGCGAGCGTTCATAGCTGGCATATAAATGCAGATCTTGCAGTTTATTTTGATACCATAAACAATGCAAATAAATATCATATAATATAACTTATATAAGTACACGAAAATAATATAATATCATATTAAACATGTTTAAAAAATAAATCGCAACTCCAATTATATTTAATAACATGAAGAGAAATCATAGGTACTTTGTACATTAATATAATTCAATTTAAATAAGCTTAAATATAACAAATACATTTTAAATGAATTTGAAGATCTTATTTATAATAATTTAAATTACTTAAAGAAGAAGAAAAATATCAGTTGGTATTCAAATTTAAATAAAAATAGAGATATATAAATATTTAGTACAGTTAATATAAAAAAAGGGAACAGGGAAATATAATAGTAGAATAAATAAAATAAAAAAAAACAGGTATTAAATATTAAATTTATAACAGATATAGAAAAAATCAAAACAAAGAATTTAAAATTAAAAAAGTAGGGATTTATGCATTAAATTTTTTTTTATTTTACAAATTAACCAACGCTCAAATTTACAAATTAACCAACGCTCATGCAATGCACAGTGTTGATCGTAAGAAGGGATGATAGGTTAAATGGAGGGGGGAAGATGGAGTAGTGTCCGTGAATGTTTGTTTTGAACTTGCCAATGAAAATAAATTTCCGGCATTGCAGAAGATACAAAATCGATGACGGGCAGTGGTTGATTACTATCTGGGAGCGTTGAATTATTTGCAAATAATTCTGCCAAGAGATTAGATTTATCAACCGGGTCAGTGAATGTATGGCCATTCATAATAAGAGTTGGAGTAGACGATGTCGTCTGATTCTTCACCCTTTACGAATGACAAGAAATTTTTACTACCTATATGGTAGAGTAGGACCTTTTTACGCGCGTTTTGTTCGTGAAGAAACTTTTCGTGCGAGATCACGGCATTACAGCGCTTCCTAGCCTGTATGCGAAGTCTTTCTGTGTCAGCATTCTTGGTAGAACGCCAATTTTGAAAGGCTTCCTCTTTCGACCTGACTGCAATCCTGCAAGTCTCATTAAACCATGAGTGGTCCTTGGGTTTAATGCTAATCTTTTTAGAAGGTATGAAGGACCGCATACCTAATAAAATAATATTTTGTACCATTAAAGCCGCGGCATTTATGTCTCTGTCAGCGAAACACAATTTCCAATTAAAGTTACGAAAAAAATTATTTAACGCAACCCAATTTGCTTTTTCGTGAAGCCATACAGTCCTCTTCGGGGCTTTAATCGAAGAGGCGCGTAAACTAGAATACGAAAACTCAGCGGAAACAGTACAGTGGTCGGAGTTACCAAGAGGTGCAAGGACTTTAACATATTTTTGATGATGTGAAGTCAGAAAAAGGTCTAGGACTTTTTGGCTTTGCCCACCGACGCGTGGGAGGTACGTCGTTTCCTTCACCAATTGAGTGAGTTGATTGCACTCTGCAAACAGCTCAACATAACAACCCTCCTGTGTTGGAAGACCCGAGTGGCGTTGTGCGCATTAAAATCGCCGGCAACAACAATTTAACTGCCTAGAAATTGCTCCAATATATTTGAGATCGAATCAGATAAGGCATCCAGCTTATTACAGGTGGGAAGCCTATCTAGATTCGGACTCCTATAAAGTAAGCACAAGTGCTTGATGTGTGTTTGGATTTTGAATTTCACCCAAATTGTATTAAATTCGCTATCCGACACACAATGTTGTTGCTGCAGTTGATACACAATGTCATTCCGAATAAATAGAGCGAGACCCCCTATGGGTAGAAAATAATGGCACTAAGTGTTACCCAGGTATTTTAAAATCCAGTGGATCTGCATCCTCACTAACCTGGGTCTCACCCAGTGCCATTATTTGTGGCCTATTAACGGACACATACGCATATATAGAGAAGAAATTCGTTCTCAGCCCACGAATGTTGCAAAAATCTATGCGACATTTTTGCGACATTTTTTCTACTGGGCAACTTCAAAACAGACATACATACTACCAAGGCGCAGCAGTTGAAACAAACAAATGAGAGCGTAAGTCAATCCGTGGTGAGTGTTATGCCTTCACCACAGCATAGATTACGCACTCAGTGCAGCCTCAACCGTGCGCGCTAGTAGCGTGGAGTAGGATGGGGGAGGGAATACGTTAACAAACCTGTGCAATTGCAGCAAAGATCATAGAAAAGCCCTTTGCGTCGGCAATTGCAAAAACAGCGTCGGCAATTGCAGGCAGCGCAGGTGTTTATTTTTATTTTTAGTTTTTTATGTAAATTATTAGTTAGTTTGTGTTTTAATTTAATTTTGTTTTATTTTAGTGTTATTTTTTATGTTGGGCGGGCACATTAAACACAGTTTTGAAACACATTTATACTAAACGACGGACGGAACACGTTAAAAAGACAAGAGACGACACGTCCGTCCCCCATAAGAATTAAAATTAAAAAAACGAAGAGGGATACAAATTTTTATTAAAAAGAAAAAAAAAACTATTAAATTTTAAAAGAATAAAAAAATATATATAAAAAAAAGAACTAAAATTAAAAAAAAAGGAGAAAATTTTAATTAAAGAGAATAAAAAAATATAGAAAACAAAAGAGAAGAGAGAAAAAAAAAAAATATATATATATATATATATATATATATATATATATATATATATATATATATATATATATGAAAAAAAGGGGAATTAAAATTAAAAAAATTAATTTATTTTAATTTTTATCTAACATTTTGGTGGATTGAGTCCGCCGCATTGAGTCCCTCCGCATATAACACGACGATCTTGGACATTGGTCTTAGGACATAATACACTAAAATAACACTAAAGCGCTACACTAAATATCCAGCGCTGTTGGTCACTCTAAATAACAGTTTTTGTGCATTCGGATATTTTAAATGTACATGAATCTTGTACTAACAATAGTTTTAATTTTGTTTAAATTATTTCAAAAGTGTGGTATGGTACTAATTTCTGTAAAATTAATATAATTTTCGTAAATTATATAATGATTTATGTACATTCGTCACAAGAAAAAGATTGATTTTAATATATTTAAATGACTTGAATTAAAGTATGGTACATTATTTGAACTAAATCTATTTAGTGTGGTACTAGTTAATCTAAACTTATTGTCATGTAAAGTATAGTTGTTTATGTATGCAATAACATTGAAATTAAATGTTGTTTGCAAGTGTTAAACATTATTTGAAACACAGTTATTTAGTGTAGCGCTTTAGTGTAATTTTAGTGTATTATGTCCTTAGACCAATGGCTAAGATCGTCGTCTTATATGCGGTGTGACTCAATGCGGCGGACTCAATCCACCAAAATATTAGCTAAAAAGTAAAATAAAATGAATTTTTTTAAATTTTAATTCCCCTTTTTTTCATATATTTTTTTCTTTAAAAAAAAAATAGTAGTTAATATCTGTTATTTATATATTTTTTCTCTTCTCTTTTTTTCTGTATTTTTTTCTTCTCTTAAATTAAAATTTTCTCCTTTTTTTTTAATTTTAGTTCCTTTTTTTTCATATATATATTTTTTTATCTCTTTTTTTATTCTTTAAAAATTTAATAGTTTTTTTTTTCTTTTTAATAGAAATTTGTATCCCTCTTTTTTTTATTTTAATTTTAATTCCCCATTGTTTATTATTTTTTTTTTATATTTTTTTTCATCTCTTCTTATTATATCTTTTTCACTTTTTTTCTTTAAAATTTAAAAATTCTTCATAAAAAAAAAATAATATTATTTATTTTACTAATATGTTTCCTCTTTTTTTTCGATTCAATTATTAAAGCTTTTTTTTAATTTTAACTGCACTAAATATTTTAATGTATAAATCCCTATTTTTTAAATTCTTTTTTTATTCTATATCTGTTATAAATTTAATATTTAATACCTGTTTTTTTTATTTTATTTATTCTACTATTATATTTTCCTGTTCCCTTTTTATACCCTACACTAAGAGTGAAAGGGTATATTCAGTTTGGTACGCCGTTTGTAACACCCAGAAGGAAGCATCTCCGGTATGGAAAAGTATATATATTCTTGATCAGCATGACCTCCTGAGTCGATTTAGCGATATCCGTCTGTCCGTCTGTCTGTCTGTCTGTTGAAATCCCTACTACTTTTAAAATTGAAAAGATAGATAAATGAAACTTATAACTTAGATTACTAATATACCTACGCTGTATGTGCGAGATCGGTCCATTGTGACCTATGATCCGACCACTTATGTTCAAATACCTCATATAAAATGTACATATAAAGATCAATTTTTATGTATACGTGCTTAGGTAAACTTTTTTGGTCAAATATATATTGACATCATGCTCAAATACATGATAATAATGTTTTCCGGCGAAAAGACTTGTGGTTCACAAAAAAAAATCGAAATTCGGTACACCTACCCATTTGTAAATATGGGTATCAAATGAATGGATATTCTTCAGCGATTGAATGTTTGTAGTTATTTTCAGGATTCGTATACCCTGGTGACCTATATATCACTTTGAATGGTAACCACACATATGTGTAGGGTATTTATAGTCGGCTTAGACCGACTATAATTTTGATAATCCTAACTATCATAATTACACCTACTTTAAAATTTCCCATGTGATCTAACCTTCCCAACTGGTTTATTTTAAAGGTACTAAATATTTATATATCCTTTTTTTTTAAATTTGAATACTAACTGATATTTTTCTTCTTCTTTAAGTAATTTAAATAATTATAAGTAAGATCTTCAAATTCATTTAAAATGTATTTGTTATATTTAAGCATATTCAAATTGAATTATATTAATATACAAAGGACGTATGATTTCTCTGCATGTAAATAAATATAATTGGAGTTGCGATTTATTTTTTAAACATGTTTAATATGTTATTATATTATTTTCATGTACTTATATAAGTTATATTATATGATATTTATTTGCATTGTTTATGGTATCAAAACAAACTGCAAGATCTGCATTTATATGCCAGCTATGAACGCTCGCTAATTATTTCTTCCTCTATATGACGAGTTATTTAATGATTACTCTACATCTTATGGTTAGATTTATTTTTTTTATATGTTGCATAATGTTTTCATAACGTTGCAATCTACGAGTTTAATTGTCAACGCATAGCTAATTGGTTTTATATTGTTACTTTTATGGGTTCTAACCTAGGGTAATATTATAATGTTTTTAGTTTTAACGGAATACACTATTTGTGATATGCCTTTAACAAATTATTGTGAATTTTCTTATCTTTGTTTTTGATCAATATCGTCGTGGTCACTGGACCACTTCTCTCTACGACCACGTAGGATCCCTTCCAAATTGAAGAGAACTTATTCTTCCTAGTTTGGTTTTTCATTAAAACCATGTCGTGTGGTTTGCAGAATTTAACCATTGGTTCCAGTTTGACCCATCCTCTTTAGCAAAACTACGTAAATATTCAGCTAGTGGAAATTGACTTCGTTCCAATGACCCATTAGTCCAGGCATGTCAAACTCATTTCGCATCACGGGACGCATTGTCAACTCAAATGATGTGTACCATACAAAAAAAAAATCACTCGTTTTTACATTTGGTTCTTCTGTTGTAAAATAAAATATAATGTTAAGATGATAACATTTTCCATTGATCCTCGTTAAAAGAGCCGCAGACGAAAATTTTGCAAAGAATGGTGCGATTTTTGTCTGTTTGAAATTTATCGAAAAAATGTTCGAATTTCTTTGATCCTGCCAAAAATGTTGTCAGGAGTATATACAATGGAATATATTCCAAACACCAGAGAGAATTTTGTAAAACAGATCTAACAATCATCCAAAATTGTTGCAACTTTTTATGTCTGCAAAATCGTACGATATCTAATTAGCTCTTGTACGAATATCGAAGGCCAAATCGTACTAAAACTACAAAAATAGTTCAAAGCGACATATGGACGTTTTTTTTCGAAACGATAATAAAAACGATTCTGGATTATTATTGCATCAAATAGTTCAAATATATAGAGATATATTTTAAAAACATTGCGATGTGGAAAATGTTTAAATATCCTAACATAAAATTTTACTCTACTAAAATTACGAAATTTTAAAAATTGGCAACGAGATCGAATTTTTGTTATCCAAGTTAGTTCGAGAAAACTTCGAGGCATAAATCACATGGCAGACTTCTTACCAAACATATAGAAAAAGTTTTTTTTTAAATATCGTATATAAATTTGATATTTATATAAATTTGAAATTTATAAAATTTGAAAAGGGTTCCTTTTTTGCACAACTAATTTAAATTGCAAGGACAATTCATTGATTAGAGATGTACGGATTTAGGAGTTATAACAAAGTTTATTTTATTATCCTTAAAATGAGGTTTGCAGCATTCTACGGTAAAGAGTTTTTTTCTACAACCACAAAAAGTGATTATTGATTAATTTTTTGAAACTTTGGACTACTGTATCTCTGGAGAATGTGAGTCTGGAACTCTGATAGATTTAGTGTGGAATGTCTCTAAACAAAAAGTTTTACTTACTAAAAAAAAATGTTAAAATGAATACAATTCCAATTTTTACAATGCAAGACTCTTGTCTACAAACTTTTGATTCTTGTTTTATTTTGACTGCGCCTTTATTTGAAACTGGAGCTAATTCCAAAAATGGTTTTGTTAAATGGGATCTAGTTTTTAAGATTTTTAAGTTTTAATTATTTTCTCTCCTTTTGTTTTTGATAGTCGAACCAAAAACAATAATGTATTTATCATTTCGTTGTTAGACGTACAAAACTCTGCGCTAATATATATATTTTATAAATGCCGTTGAAATATAGCCAAGGGAAAAACAATATTACTTGATGAAAAAAAGATAAACATTTAATTTTTAAGAATTTTTTTTTTAAATGTGTCTTGAAACTTTTAACGCCGGGTTCCTAGAGTCCACACATAGCCTTTTGTAATCAAGCAGGCTCGTCCGGTGTAATTTTAGATTTCTACGGGCTCGTGAGTGTTGTGCGCTCTGGAGGAAATGCAGCCATTATCATTTACCAATTATTGATCGTAGTTTTGATCAGGGTCTTGAGCTTGATAATCCAAAATTCAGCTTGTGGTAGCCTTAAAACGAATTGGTTCCCACCGTGTAGGGTCACAATATGGGTCACATCAATAGTTTAGCAAGTCTACAACGATACGCTTAAATTATTGGGTGGCATTCATTATATGTAAGGGTTGGTGACTTTGCTACCATGTGCTCTTAATAGACCTTTACTGTCTATAAATGGGTTTAGGTTCAGTAGTGAATTTTTGAACGAAATTAGGGTTTTGTTCGTCAAAGCGATATATTCATCTGAAAAACACATTTTCTGACTCATTACTATGTGTCTTTCTTTTACCATCTTAATTTCCACTCAATATTTGAGTGGTTCATTTGAATACGACGAGATGATAAAGAATTTCTCACGAATCTTAGAACGTGTACTAAGACTCTTAATGCTTTTCGAAGTGTGGAAAATCGTTCCAACACATCCTATTGGGTCGCGATCGCAAAGGTCTTATGCCCGTAACTTCAACGAATAGATATCTACTGGTGCTTAGTTATCTATCGTGTAAGCAAAATTTCGTAACTTCAACGCATAGTTAAGGAGTAAAAACACCGGATAGGTAAGAGATATCTGTTCGGTACGAACACCAATAGATATCTACTCGTTGAAGTTACGGGCATTAATTGGTTTAAGATCAAGGGTCGTGTCGATTAGGTCAGTGGACATTGGCCATGCATCTCTTCCGCACCTTAGCCAACTGGTACAGTTTCACCAGAGTTCATGTTCTGCTAGTTCTAGCGCAGAACAACCGTGTGAATCGACATGTTGCCAATTTTCAACACCGACGCTTTCTGTGATGGTCGAAATGCGGTTGGCTACAAAAGTGGTCCAAGTGGTCTGTCCAGAACTACGTATTCTACTGGGTCATGTCTATTTTAGGTAGAATGGCATCAACTATACTGCGAGCAAAACAGCACCGCATAGTTCGAGTCGTGGCAGTGAAACTGTTTTGACGGGTGCTACATGCGTCTTCGCTGCCAGAAGGGTCGTGACGACAGTACCGTTGGCATCTTGTATGCGAGCCTAGAGAGCTGCATCATATGACTTTTCTGAGGCGTCGCAAAAACCGTGAAATTCAATGGAAACGTCGGGTGTGAAATGAATCCATCTGGGAATATCAATTCTGTTTATCGATGGATAATCATCGATAAATGATTGCCATCTACTTTGCGTCAAAGCGTTTAGACTATGGTCCCACTCAGTCTTGTCGAGCAATAACTGTTACATAATTAATTTGGCGGCCACTATAAATGACGCTAACCAACCAGCAGGATCAAACAGCTTCGCGATTGAAGACAAAACTTCACGTTTTGTGTATGCATCTTTTAATTCGATGAGTGGGACTTGAAAAAAGAAAATATCTTTTTTAGCATTCCATCTAATGCCTATGGTCTTTGCATTATCTTGACATTGCTCAGATAAATTGAGTAAATCTGTTAGCACCATATGTTTTTGTGGTAGATTTTCCAATATTTCGGTTGCGTGCGCAATTATAATGTTTTCGTGGTCTTTTTTTATTTGCTTGCAAATTGTCAGTGCGTTTCCTGTAAACATGATATGTGGATTCCTATAATATTTAAAATATCTTTAATTGTGGTATAATTTATTTTTCAAAATTTCAATTATATACGATTCTAGAAAGATCATGCGAGATTTCTACTGGTGTTCTTAATTCTCTACCGAATAAGCTGTTATGATCTAGTAATTCTGCAAATAACAGTATTCATTGCGAATGAATAAGTGTGCGGCAGGCAGATATTTGCTCCATGAATTTTCCTTTTCTACTAATATACACACTAAGTCCAACTATTTAGAAGTACCACTCGTTCAATAGTTAAATAACGGCTAGCATATTCTACTGAATGTTTAACATCACCCTCCCCTCTGGATCAAATCTGCACCGATAGCGGAACCGTTGAAAGTGATCGGGTCATCCATTGTTGTATAATTTGCATGAAATACTTGTTTATGTGAAGTGCTCACATCATCGAAAAACTCTATATATTCCATTAATGTATTAACAAGTTTAGGTCTTGCCATTTTGTCTAATTCAATACCTTCGTGGACTCTTAACTGAATATTGACCATATCGATTTTACGACATGGTAGAACAAATTAACGGTAATCTGCTTGTGGAGATATTCCTCTTGCATATATTAAAAATATGTTCGTTGATTAATTATTTTTAGGAAAAGATGGATTAAAATTGTCATATAAATCATAAGTATTGCAGGGCGGTAGGTTGTTTTCTTGCAATTTCTTTTTATCATATACTACTGAATTATTTGAAGCGTTATTTTAAAAGGGAAGTTCTTGTAAATATTGTAATTTTGTTCTGGCGTGTCGGCATAACACCTCTCCATCTGGAGAATCTAGGAAATCAATACATAACAAGGTGTGTTCTGATTTCGTACCCGGCAGAATCATATTGCCAAAAGATATGTATACATATGTTGTTAAACCATCTTCTACTGGAGTGACGGCATCTGCAAGTGTAAAATCGGCTTGAAAGCAATTAAAAACATAATTGTGAACTTTCAAATATTCAGATGTCCTTGATGCGGTATCGCTGCATGCTAATTCTATAAAAGTTCGAAAGCTTAGCACTCCTTTTGACAAACCATTATCATTTCGAGTATTTACGCAATTGCAAACATTACTTGACGTGGCTATATTGTGTCGATATTGTTTTTTTCCTATAAATATGTCTGTGGTCTCATGTCAAAATGCTTACACACAGAAATATACTGTCGTTTGGTGCTGTTTTCAACACATTCTACTATTGAAATAGAGCCGTCAGTAAGTAACTGTTAAAAAAGTGTTAGAAGGACATTAGAAAGTGTCGTATAGCCTACGTCATATAGTGAAAACTGATAATGTAAGCAACACTTCAATTTTAGTTTCAATTTTTTTTCACTCAGGTAAACCCGTCTGCCACAAACCCACTTGCGTATAACTTGCGAGTAAACCTGTTTATCGCTTATTTTTAAATATATATCAAATTATTTGAATCAAATTTCATATTTCTATAAATATACTAATTAAAATGTAAAAAATGTAATTGATATTATACCAAATATTTTTAAATATAACAAATTTGTGCAAATTGCAACTTTTTTTAAGCTCCTCTTGTAGGTATTCAATTAACTATAACACATATTCGGCATTTTTGCACGAATCAGTCACTTTGAGGTACCTTTACTCGCGCACGCCTTTAGCAACAATATGGGTTTTCCCGATATACAGGACCTGTCTAAGCAACATATCGTATCGCTCATAAGCTGGTATGTGCTGGGCCTCATCGATTGGGTGTTTCTGCAAATTTTGGACATCAGCTCATGCACGAAATATGTAATTAATGCACTGCAAAACTTTTTGAGTGGGACTATGACTCAAAGTGTTTGTTGGGAAGTATGTGCAACTCGACTACTTGACCCATTTAGAACATGACCTTAAGTGCGTTTTTGAATGAATCTGTTTCAAGAAAAAAAGATCAGTCCAGTGGAACTTTAAAAAAAACTGATTTCTTCAGACTTACCTTGAACCCAATGGAGTCATTAAATTTTTTTTTTTGAAAAATTAAGAGCATGCGTCGAATATACTATGAATATACTAGCGCGTAAAATGTTCGTTTGGTCAACTGTTGAGCGAATGATAATCGATAAAATGTTGGGTGTACCATCATTAGTTCGCTCATCATTAACTTTCAAAATAGTGCCTAATTGTGCGGAGTTGAGCGATGATGTTGAGTTCGCTTATTCAAAATCTTAGTGACATGTAATGGCGACTCTTGATTGTCATGAACAATTACAATGTTGTCTCACCCGAATTGGACGAAGTAAAGTACGAGCTTTTGTCCATGGAAATTTTGTGTTAGTCTTCATCACTTGAGGCCTGCATCGCCACAATAATTGTCGACAATTAATGCACTGCAAAACTTTTTGAGTGGGACTATGACTCAAAGTGTTTGTTGGGAAGTATGTGCAACTCGACTACTTGACCCATTTAGAACATGACCTTAAGTGCGTTTTTGAATGAATCTGTTTCAAGAAAAAAAGATCAGTCCAGTGGAACTTTAAAAAAAACTGATTTCTTCAGACTTACCTTGAACCCAATGGAGTCATTAAATTTTTTTTTTTGAAAAATTAAGAGCATGCGTCGAATATACTATGAATATACTAGCGCGTAAAATGTTCGTTTGGTCATCTGTTGAGCGAATGATAATCGATAAAATGTTGGGTGTACCATCATTAGTTCGCTCATCATTAACTTTCAAAATAGTGCCTAATTGTGCGGAGTTGAGCGATGATGTTGAGTTCGCTTATTCAAAATCTTAGTGACATGTAATGGCGACTCTTGATTGTCATGAACAATTACAATGTTGTCTCACCCGAATTGGACGAAGTAAAGTACGAGCTTTTGTCCATGGAAATTTTGTGTTAGTCTTCATCACTTGAGGCCTGCATCGCCACAATAATTGTCGACAACACCAGTGCCCAGCAAATATGACTCCACAATTTGGACAAACGAGACAAATATCTTGTAGATCGCTTAAGAGATCTGCGTCCGCTGCTCGGAACGACACGTTGGTTTGAAATTTTAATTTATTCATCATTTTGAAAAATTCAAATATTAAACGTCTTTTCAATTATTTTTTTTTATGTGGATGTTTTCATTGCTGACTGTCGGATTTCATCAGGTTTTTTTTGTGTGTGTACATATATTTTAAAGGGCTGCTTTTCTTGGTGTGAAGCGGTTCAATAGCGGTTTGTCAGCTTTATAATTCGAAACGTATTCCTGTATACCACATCAATGAGCGCAATCTCATCGGGAACTTCTTTAACTTATAGATATGCAGATTTAGCATAAAAATCTCTAAGTTGTTAAGATCTTTTCCACACTTTTAGAACAACATTCGTAGCTGCCAATTAGACATCGCCGCGGAAGGAATCTGTTTAAGCTGTTTCCTGTTTGGAATCCCGTCTGATGGTGGTAAGCCGCAGAGATCTGCAGCTCAAAAGCTTAAAAGTTCTACTCGCTAAAAATCATAGTGAGCTTAAGTGTGAGCGCATGTAACCTTGTCTGGGTACTTCTTATTCCCCCTCTCGAGGATGATGATGTGGTACCAACTGGTTTTTTATAAATTTCATGTTTGTCTCTTTAATTTTTTTTTTGATACAGTTATAATATGAAATATATACTGTGCGAGAGAAATCCCATCTCAATGCCTACTAGTTTAAATATACTACATTTTTTTAATTTGAATGTTAATTTCATTTAAAAACATACTTTTTACATTTTAACCAAAATATCCAATAACTCGGAAAACGTTTTTCCAAACAAAACAATATCATCCATGTAAGCTATAATACCATCACTTTTCACATCGCGAATCATGCTTGCTATTAGACGCATAAAAACCGCCGGTGCGTTAGTTAGACCGAAAGGCATGCGTTTATATTGAAAATGCCCGCACAGAGTTACAAAAGCTGTTAAATGCCGCGATTCCTCAGCGATTGGCACTTGATGGTATCCATTCATCATGTCAAGAACAATAAACAATTTACCTTCGCATAATGAATTAATGGTTTCTTCAATATTGGAAGCTGGATATACTTCTCGAATGGTATTCTTGTTAAGTTCTCGGTAGTCAACCACCATTCGATATTCTCCGTCTTTTTTTGGAACTAACAATGCACGACTAGCATATTCGGAAGTTGAGTGTTCTATTATATCATTTTGCAATAATTCAGTTACTATATTATTTATTTTTTCGCGTAAATGAAAAGGTACCCGAAATGGTTTTTGATTTACTATTGAATTTTCATTTTTTAATTTTATTTTCATTTCAATTTTATTAGTTTTTCTCAATTCGATTAATTTTAACGCGAAACAATTGGAATATTTATTAATCTCGCACAAAAATTTTGAGTTTTCTTCTGAACTTAAATTATATCCGATTTTAAATAAATACAAATTTTCAAATTTTGCATTAACTTCTAGTCAGGCTTGGGATTCGTATGTACTGTCATTTTGTTTGTATGAAATTATAAGTTGTCCACTTTCACGCAACAAACTCACACCTGAATGATCAAGAAAGTTTTGACCAACAATCATTTCATATTCTTGATCACTGTCATTAACTACCAAAATGTCAATTGGAAGTGACACACTTTGAATTTTCACTATTTTACTAATTTTGCCAACTGCGAATGCAGCAACTCCTCCAAATCCAATTAATTTTGTTGTGCATAAATTAAAATTCCACCCAAATTCTTGAACCTTCGAAATTTTTAAAGTGGAACATTCACTTCCAAGATCACAAAACGCGTTTACTAGTTTTTCTTCAATATATGCCTTTTGAATAAGACCACTGTTATTTTTTATAGCCAACCGAGCTATTTTTGCTTGCACTGGCGGATTAAAAGGATTTTCGAATGATCTTTTAGAAGACTTGCGACACTCGCGTGCAAAATGTCCGGTTTCTCGACAATTATAACAACGAATTAACTGCTTATTGTTATTGTTTGTTAAGCGACTAAAATTCGACGAATTTTGAAAATGTCGAAAAGAATCTTTCCGTACATTTGGACCACTAAATTTATCTTGCACGAAACTCTCACGATTTTGCTGCTGCTCCCTAACACACATGTGAGCTTTAATTTGGAGTAGTAGATCCTGCATAGATTTACAGTGAGGAATGTATCCCGTTATCGAATTCATGAATTCATTGTCTTTCAATCCGGACACTTTATAATTTTTGGCACAATCGTCACTAAAACCAGCTTGGCGAGCTAAAGCAAGCACGTCGTAAAAGTATTTCTCAATACTTTCTTCAGATTTTTTTGTGCGCTTCAGCAATCTCCAATGAGACCTTGAAGGACGACCACGAGCACTCGACTTCTTTAAAGGACGCGAACCAGGAAGCTGCAGCTTCTTCTAATCGCATGGCAGCCTAAAACAATGCCATTTAATCGTCCCACTTAAAAATGTTTTTTACTTTTTCCACGGTACACAACCACTCGCGTGCGGATACATTATTTCCTGGATTAAACACTGGTATAAGTCGTTTGCATTCTTTAATTCCACATACGAAAGAGTTGTTATTATTATGCGTGGAAGATAGAAAAACATCAGATAACTGCGAAGAACTATCGTGTTCCACTCTTTTTTGCGATAACAATTCAAAGGCCTTTTCCCTTTCACTTAAAAGTTTTTCGCGATTCGCTAAATCACGCTCAAGTTCTTTTAAAGAAGCTTCGTCCATATTGCTTTATTTAAAAAAAAAAAAAAATCAATTCTATTTTGTACAGCGCGCCGCGGCGTTTGAATGAGAAAAAAAAAAACGTTTTCTTTTGCGCAAGAATATTTCTAGAAAAATCTAAAATGGCGGATCCCACTTCTGAAAATTATAATGTAAGCAACTTGCCGACACGCCCTTTTATTGTCATCTATTGAAACGAACTGAACTTTTCAACGACAACCGTGTCGACAAGCTACAAATGTAGTATATTTAAACTAGTAGGCATTGAGATGGGATTTCTCTCGCACAGTATATATTTCATATTATACAGTTCTAACAGAAAAAAATGCCAACAGATTTGGAAATAAGAACAAAAATTGTGAATTTTTAAGCAGGAGTTGAGCGATGATGTTGAGTTCGCTTATTCAAAATCTTAGTGACATGTAATGGCGACTCTTGATTGTCATGAACAATTACAATGTTGTCTCACCCGAATTGTACGAAGTAAAGTACGAGCTTTTGTCCATGGAAATTTTGTGTTAGTCTTCATCACTTGAGGTCTGCATCGCCACAATAATTGTCGACAACACCAGTGCCCAGCAAATATGACTCCACAATTTGGACAAACGAGACAAATATCTTGTAGATCGCTTAAGAGATCTGCGTCCGCTGCTCGAAACGACACGTTGGTTTCAAATTTTAATTTATTCATCATTTTGAAAAATTCAAATATTAAACGTCTTTTCAATTATTTTTTTTTATGTGGATGTTTTCGTTGCTGACTGTCGGATTTCAACAGTATTTTTTTGTGTGTGTACATATATTTTAAAGGGCTGCTTTTCTTGGTGTGAAGCGGTTCAATAGCGGTTTGCCAGCTTTATAATTCGAAACGTATTCCTGTATACCACATCAATGAGCGCAATCTCATCGGGAACTTCTTTAACTTATAGATATGCAGATTTAGCATAAAAATCTCTAAGTTGTTAAGATCTTTTCCACACTTTTAGAACAACATTCGTAGCTGCTAATTAGACATCGCCGCGGAAGGAATCTGTTTAAGCTGTTTCCTGTTTGGAATCCCGTCTGATGGTGGTAAGCCGCAGAGATCTGCAGCTCAAAAGCTTAAAAGTTCTACTCGCTAAAAATCATAGTGAGCTTAAGTGTGAGCGCATGTAACCTTGTCTGGGTACTTCTTATTCCCCCTCTCGAGGATGATGATGTGGTACCAACTGGTTTTTTATAAATTTCTTGTTTGTCTCTTTAATTTTTTTTTTTGATACAGTTCTAACAGAAAAAAATGCCAACAGATTTGGAAATAAGAACAAAAATTGTGAATTTTTAAGCAGTGCAGTCGTATCAAGAGGTCAGTTATTTTAAAGATTATTCGTTGTACATAATAAGTGGAAGAGAAAATAGTGCGTGTAATATGAGAAAAGAAATCTTAAAAGAGACGGAAAAATTAAAAGAATCTATAAACAAAAGCGGTGAAAATTAAAACACAATTCAGCATGAAATAATATCAAACGATTAAGAAATAGTTGAAAATGTGCAGCAGGAAACTATTAGAAATGAATCCGAAATTATTTTTAAAAATGACCTTATGAAATATTCAAATGAAAATTATTGGCGTCAGAGAAACGCAGAGCTGCGCAAATAGCTGCAACATTTCCAATCAAATCTGGGAAAGCGTTGAAGCAGTTTGAAGAAAACATAAAACATTTTAATGAAAATGATTTAGTAAGTATATGGTATAATATCTGTTGAATATATTAAAATTACCTTATTTAGATTGGACATCATAATAAAATACAATTACGATGGAATTCAGGGGAAGGAACCGTTCAAAATATTTTCAGAAATTAATGAAATTGTTTTTAGTAAGTATTAATGTTATAAAATGTTTTCCATTGGTGAAGAAATAATAACAAAGGAAACTTATGTTGCAGAAATTAAAAAGTGTTTTAAATTGGCCAAAAATAAAATTCATAAGCATATACATATGTTGCAAAAAAAAAAATCTAAAAACAAATGAATGAAATTAAAATTTTTATACATTTTCTAATACTATTTTTAATAATTTTATAAAAATTTATAAAATATTGAACTACAAATAACATTTTTTTTTAATTAATCGATATTTTTAAAGAATGCGGTTATTTATAAACAGAGACCGAAAATAGTTATTATTTTCAAAATTTGTATATAAAAAAGACAATGTGATGGAATGATGCTAAAACAAAAATAGGGGTACAATTAGAACATGGATGGATGGAAAAATATATCTTTATATGGAAAAATATATATGGAAAAATATGTAGCCGCGGTAGCTCAGTGGTTAGTGCGTTGGACTGCGAGCCGAAAGGTCCCCGGTTCAAGCCTGGACTGGGGCTAACAACATCTTTTCATAGAAACATTTTTCTATACCGCGCTACCTCTCGGCAGTAAATGGCAAACCTACAAGAGTAAAACATTGCCTATGAAAAAGCTCTCACCCGCCGTTCGGATTCGGCAATAAACTGTAGGTCCCACCAATTTGAGTACAAATATAACACGCACAGCTCAAAATGGTGAGAGAGCTCGGCCGAAGTTCTAAACAGGACTGTAGCGCCAAACTATTATTATTATTATTATTATGGAAAAATATATCTATATATTTCCACTTGCTCGATGCACCTCATCGAGGCAAACATTTTGACACCCAAGAGGGTAACTCCTCCAAATCTCCAGAAAGGTGAAATATAATATTTTTATGAATATTTATTGAGAGTAATAATTATTTCTGCCTTTTATAAATATAAATCAAAAATAAGTATTACATTACTTTAGCACAACAAATGATTTTCTGATGGCCTTCAAGATTCTATCACGACCTCATACTCAGTTTTGTTGATTTCTTACGTATTACAAATATTGTATATTTCTCGTGTTTTTATACATACATATAAAAGCTACATTTATGAACGATTTATATGAAAAAATAATAATTATAATCTGAATCTTTTCAAATAAACCAATTTCTTCAATTGTTTGAAAGAACCAATTCTTTCGGTAGCAATTATAAAATATCTTTCAGTAAAATGTCTCGGAAAACATGAAAAGCAACCTCTTCTAGAACCTATTCTTTACGAAGCAATTATAGAATATCTTCCAGAAAGGTGTTCCTGAAGAACTGGAAAGCAACCACTTCTTGAACTTTGGTTTCGGAATTCTAAAATACCTTCCGGGTAGGTGTTCCTAAATAATACCTTGCCATGAGGTATTCCTGCATACATTGCAAGAAACGTCTTCGGTAAGCTGTTCTTAAGATGCGATTGCATTTTTAGAAGGTATTCCTGCATCACTTGCAAGCTACGTATTCTATCAGCTCTTCTGTAGGAAGCGAGAGGATAAATTCTTCAAAAACGCTCATTTCATATAAAAATTAAGTAAGAAAATAATTGAGTAGAGAAGGACTTCCGGATACCCAAGAATAGCTTCTAGAAGAGCTTCTTACTCCTGAAAAAACCTACTGGGATGCTGTCGCATCGCATCGCACCTCACTACATGTGTGTATTCTAGTACAACCATCCACTAGACAAAAATATCACTTTGCTTTATTCGAATTTTGATGCTGTTGCACATTCAAACGAATCCAATATGCCAAATGAGTTACACTGTTAAAAATTTCATATATTAAAAATATATTTTTTAGTTTTATAAATTAAATGATATGCACATAGAACTTAACTTAAGAAAAACTTCATGATTTTACAATCAACGAAAAAATTATGCATAAAAGTAGAAACAAATAATAATAATAGTTTGGCACTTAAAAACTTTGACCGAGCTCTCTCACCATTTTGAACTGTGCGTGTTGTGGGACCTACTGTTTATTGACGAAACCGAACGGCTGGTGAGAACTTTTCATAGGCAATGTTTACTCTCGTAGGTTTCCCATTTACTGCCGAGAGGTAGCGCGGTATAGAAAAATGTTTTTATGAAAAGATGTTGTTAGCCCAGTCCAGGCTTGAACCGCGGACCTTTTGGCTCGCAGTCCAATGCACTAACCACTGAGCTACCGCGGCTACTAGTAGAAACAAATAATAATGTTAAATTTCAGTGCGTATGCTGCACAATCGACGAACATAGTGAAGAAAAGAGAAACAACATTGTTTTGTCTATGTTTCTTTTACCGCTTCAAAATTGCGTCACAGACCTTAGTTTTAAGATGCTATATTCTTGAGAATCAAGAAAATTAAAACAAAAATACATATTTTCATTTATGTGCACGTTCGTAAATATTTTGTGCGCTTTGCATTGTTACTCGTTGTTCATTCTTTCTTTCAATATTTAGTAATATTATCAATTAGTAATATTATCAATTCAAACATATAAAGGAAAGTTTTTTGAAATATAAAAAAAATTAAAAAAAAAAACTATATAGGGTTGAGGTCAATGATCGATTCAACTCAGACATTGTTCAATAACAAAAGATTTAAAAAAATATATTTTCTTCATATAAAAAAAATACCCTAATATACAACTCTTGGCCAAAAGTTTGGGGCACCCTATAAAGTTTAAAAGTTTTCAATCCATGATAAATATCTTTTAAAATTAAAAACGCCAGTTTTAAACGAAGCGTAATTTTATTATTTAACTAGTATTTTGTAGATCCACCCTTTGCTGCTATGAACGCAGCAATTCATTTTGGCATGCTTGAAACTAATTTCAAACATGTGCACAGAAAAAAAAAGTTCATGTTATGAATTTGTTCATTAATTTTATGAATTTTTCGTTATTACTCAACCAATGACCAAATTCATCCAATTTATGAATATTTATGAAAATATTCATGGTATTTATGAACTCTAAACGAATTAAAAATTTAAAAAATGTTTTTTTTTGTTTTCTGTATTTTTTTTTTTTTTATTTTATTATATTATTTTAATTTATTTATTTTTTAACAACTTACATTTTATTTTAAATCTACTTTTGCTGTTGCTGCCTATTGCTGCTGTTTGTTGTTGCGTGATGTTAAGTACCTGCGATGCACGTTTCTTTGGAGTTGTAAACAACAAATGAAACGATTCGGTCTTTTTTTACGACATGACATAATAAGAACTAAGAATTGAATATGCTATTATCGACTATCGACGCGTCGCGACGAGTTGTCATAATAATCAATGCGCGTCATGCGGCATGACGCGCCTTGATTGGTCAGTAAAATAAAAATATCTATGTATGGCATAGTCAAAAGTTGCAGGTCACACATACGACCATACACACATACTCAAATACCTACCTACTTTTTGTTGTATTTTCTATTCTCCTTTGGTGTACTGGTTTTTTTATTTTTCAGTATCGCCTTTATGCTCGGCTGAATTGCACGTGACGTGGAGGTTGCGCTGCTTTGCCTCAATATATTAATATGAATACCTCAATGAACGCAATTCATAACAATTATGAACGCGTTTATTATATAAATTTCGCTCAAATTGTGCGATACGTATATACGAAGAAGAGTTCATAAATAGAATGATTTTTTCCATAAATATTATGAACGATGTCGCAATTAACGGCGTTCATTCCATTTATGTACAACATTTTTCTGTGTGTCTTCTGAAATTGTTGCAAACTTTTCACGTAAAGCTGTCATTAAACATGCTTGTGATGATATGTTATGTTATGATATGTTAATGCTCTATTGAATTTAAGTCTGGTGACTGTGCTGGCCATTCCAAGAGGTCGATATTATTAGTTTGCATCCATTGCTTTGTTATTCTAGATTTGTGGCAAGGAGCGTTGTCGTGTTGAAATTTAAAGCCTTGTAAGTTAGTACCGCCATACATTTTTGAAAATGATGATAGTGCATCTTCAAGGACTTTTACATAGTTTTCACTATTCATCCAACCTTCGCAAAGTGATATTTCACCCACACCACCAACTGCCATACAACCTCAGATTATAATACTGCCTCCTCCGTGTTTCACCATAGGTACCACGCAGTCTGGGATATGCTTCTCCCACCCTGCGCCTTACATATGTAACACCGGGTATTCCAAAAATTTAAAAAAGAGGACTCACTAAAACATATCATAACTACTTAGTACCAGGGAAATGTAAGCACTTTTTACGAAGAAAACATAATGTAACTAATTGTACCTCGAAGTTGGATTGATCCGACCACGGCAGATTTGACCAATATTCTGCTGTTAAATGTTGGTGTATTTTTACCCATTCCAGTCGATTTTTTTTTTGTTGCATTCTGTTAGCCATGGCTTTTTCTGGTCTTGCAATCTCTAAGCCCAGAATCCTGAAGACTTGTTCTTACGGTCCTACTTAGAGGAAATATGTTTTCCGCTGTCTCCGGACATGGCTGCAGCGAGCTTTGAAGAAGTCAACCTCCTCCACTAGTATTTCGTACCCGGACTGGGGTATTTTTTTAACTCATTTTTTAAGCATATCTGCTCATTTCAGTTTTTTCCGTTTTTTTTTTATTTTTCCCCGTTTTTTGTTTTTGCTATACTTTTTAGTTTGCTTTTCCTTTTTGCATTTTTTTATATGTTTTTGCTTCGGTTTTTTCTTTTGATTTTGTTTTTAAAATCAACTTTTCTTTTTGCTTTAAATTTTTGTGGATTTGTGTTTTACTTTTATTTTTGTGTTTTAAATTTTGTTTTGTGCGTTTTTGGTTTTTGTATTTGTGATATTTTCGCGATTTTGTTTTTGTGGTTTTCTTTGGTTTTTTCTTTTTTTTTTTGTTTTGGTTTTGATTTGGGTTTTTTTATTTTGTTTTTGCTTTTATTTTGTGATTTTGCTTTTGTTTTTATGATTTTGTTTTTGTGTTTCTGCTTTCGCTTTTATGTTTTTGTCTTTGTTTTTGTTTTTGCTTTTGTTTTATGTTTGTATTTTCTTTTGTTTTATGTGTCTGCTGTTGTTCTTTGTATTTGCTTTTGTTTTTCCATCTTTGTGTTTTTTAATTTGATATTGTGTTTTTGTAACTGCTTTTGATGTTGTGTTTGATTCTTGCTTTTGTTTTTGTGTTTGAGTTTTTGTTTTATCTTCTTAGCTGGTGTAAGTCCCCCGTTATAACGCGTTGGAAATTTGGGTTGTATGGGAGACGCCACGCCCCGTTGTTTAATCCCAGATATAACCTATGTCACCCTCCGGACTCCATAGTATCCTGGTGCAAAATTTTAGTCAACTCGGTTCAGCGGTTTAGACGTGATGCAAACAGACAGACTGACAGAGTTTTATATATATATATATATATATATATATATATATATATATATATATATATATAGATATATATATAGCTATATATATATATATATATATATATATATATATATATATATATATATATATATATATATATAGATACTAGCTGGACCAGTGCACGACTCGTGCAAAGATTTTGTGAATGCAAGGATATGGAGCAATTTTATTAATATAAAAAACATTTTTAATATTTATATCAGGGACCTGTACTTCGTTCTCCGCTAAAACAACTTTTCTCATAGACTTTTCTCAGACTGTTTCCTCGTAGAATTCTTCCTAGTAGAATTCTTCCTTGTAGAATTCTTTCCCGTAGAATTCTTTCTCGTAGAGTTTTTCCCAGTAGAACTTTTAGTGTGGTGAGAATCGGTGTGGTGAATTTAGGTGTGGTGAGTTTTATTGTGGTGTGTTTTAGTGTGGTGATTTTTAGTATGGAGAGTTTAAGTGCAGTGAATCTTTTTGTGGTGAGTTTAAGTGTGTTGAATTTGAGTGTGGTGAATTTAAGTGTGCTGAATTTAAGTGTGGCGAATTTGAGTGTGGTGAATTTAAGTGTGGTGAGTTTTAGTGTGGTAAATTTAAGTGTGGTGAATTTGAGTGTTGTGCGTTTTAGTGTGGCGAATGTGAATGTGGTGAATTTAAGTGTGGTGAGTTTTAGTGTGGTAAATTTTAGTGTGGTGAATTTTAGGGTGTTTTTCTTTGTGTTTTTGCTTTTGTTTTTGTCTTTTGTGTTTGTGTTTTTGATTTGTTTTTGTGTTTTTGCTTTTGTATTTTTTGTTTCATCTTCTTAGCTTGTCTATGTGCCGAGTTATGTCGTTTTGAAAGTTTAGGTTGTATGGAAGGTGCCACGCCCCTTTGTCCAATCCCGCCCATATATAGCCTATGACACCCTCCGGACTCCAAAGTACTCTGGTGCAAAATTTTAGTTAAATTGGTATAGCGGTTTATACGTGATGCTGGAACAAACAGACAGACCGACAGACGGACCAAGAGTTTTATATATATACTAGCTGGTCCTGTGAACGACTCTTGCAAAGATTTTGTAAATGCAAGGATATGGAGCAATTTTATTAATATAAAAAAAAAAAATTATTATTTATATCAGGGACCCATGCTTTCCTGTGGACGTTTTTTTTATTGGTTTTATAAATGTAGTAACCAAAACAAAACTAATCCTCCGCTAAAACAACTTTTCTCATAGACAATTCTTTCTCAGACTGTGCTTCCCGTAGTATTCTTCCCAGTAGAATTCTTTCCCGTAGAGTTTTTTCCAGTAGTGTGGTGAATTTTATTGTGGTGAGTTTTAGTGTGGTGAATTTTAGTGTGGTGAGTTTTAGTGTGGTGAATTTTATGTGGTGAATTTTATTGTGATGAATTTTAGGGTGGTGAATTTTATGTGGTGAATTTTATTGTGGTGAATTTTAGGGCGGTGAATTTTAGTGTGGTTGATTTTGTTTTTGTGTTTTTCTTTTGTGTTTTTTTTTTTGTGTTTTTTACATTTATGTTTTGCTTTTTTTGTGTTTTTGCTTTTATTTTTAGGTTTTTGTTGTTCGTTTTTTGATGTATCTTTGCTTTTGTTTTTGTTTTGTTTTTGTGTTTCTGCTTTGGATCTTTTTATTTGCTTCTACTTTTGGTTTTCCATCCTTTTGTTGTATTTTTCTGTTGTTTTTGTGTTACTGCTTAAGTATTGTGCTTTAACTTTTGTTTTTGCTTTTGTGTTTTTGCTTTTGTTTTCGTGTTTTTGCTTTTGTATTTTTTTTTTGTTTCATCTTCTTAGCTTGTGTATGTGCCGAGTTATGTCGTTTTGAAAGTTTAGGTTGTATGGGAGTTGCCACGCCCCTTTGTCCAATCCCGCCCATATATAGCCTATGACACCCTCCGGACTCCATAGTATCCTGGTGCAAAATTTGAGTTAAATCGGTTCCGCGATATAGACGTGATGCTGGAACAAACAGACAGACAGACAGACAGACAGACCGACAGACCGACAGACTGACAGATGGACCAAGAGTTTTATATATATACTAGCTGGACCCGTGCACGACTCGTGCCAAGATTTTGTGAATGAAAGGATTTGTAGCGATTTTATTAATATAAAACACATTATTACTAATTATATCAAAGACCCGTGCTTCGCTGTGGAAGTTTTTTATTGGTTTTATAAACGTAGTAACCAAATAATAATTCTCCGCCAAAACAACTTTTCTCAAAGAAAATTCTTTCTCAGACTGCGCTTCCCCGTAGAATATTTCGCCTTAGAAATCTTCCCTGTAGAAATGTTTCCCGTAAAATTCTTCCCCATTGAACGCTTTCCCGTAGAATTCTTCCCGTAGAACTCATCCCGGTAGAATTTTTCCCGGTAGAATTCTTTTCCGTAGAATTCTTCCCCGCAGAGTTTTTCCCAGTAGAAGTTTTATTGTGGTGGTTTTAATGTGGTGAGTTTTAGTGTGGTGAGTTTTAGCGGGGTTTCAAAACGACATAACTCGGCACATAGACAAGCTAAGAAGATGAAACAAAAAATACAAAAGCAAAAACACAAAAACAAAAACAAAAGCAAAAACACAAACACAAAAGACAAAAACAAAAGCAAAAACTCAAAAGCAAAAACACCAAAAAAACACCCTAAAATTCACCACACTAAAATTTACCACACTAAAACTCAATACACTTAAATTCACCACACTCAAATTCGCCACACTTAAATTCAGCACACTTAAATTCACCTCATTAAAACTCACCACACTAAAACTCACCACACTAAAATTCACCACACTAAAATTCACCACACTCAAATTCAACACACTAAAACACACCACACTAAAACTCACCACACCAAAATTCACCACACCTAAATTCACCCCACCGAATCTCACCACACAAAAACTTCTACTGAGAAAAACTCTACGAGAAAGAATTCTACGGGAAAGAAATGTACTAGGAAGAATTCTACTAGTAAGAATTCTACGGGGAAACAGTCTGAGAAAGAATTGTCTATGAGAAAAGTTGTTTTAGCGGAGAATTAGTTTTGTTTTGGCTCTTTTTTTTTTTTTTTTAATGTGGGATAAAAAAATAGAGCCACAGCACTCAGACAGGGTTATATCCATTGTGCTGTGACCCAGTTCCCTGGTTTTTAATGATACTTCTTAGATTCATTATTGAATCTAAGAAGGCTATTGTGTGATAGAGAGTGAAGCTGATCCTCTCTCATCACGCCTGTGCCAAAGATCTGCCTTCTAATTCTAGAAAATGCTGGACAGTCACAGAGATAGTGCTCTGTGGTGCCAGTTTCTTCGTAGCAGGCAGAACATAATGCGCTTTCGGCCAGGTCGATTGCGTTCATGTGTTTTTCACATGCGTTGTGTCCCGTTAGAAGTCCCGTCAGTTTTCTGCACTCCTTTCTACTTAAGGAAAGTAGAAACTAGGCCGATCTTTTGGTTATCGTCGGTGAGCTTGGAGAATCTGCATTTCGTCTCATTCAGCCATCTGCTCTTGTGTGCGGAGGCGACCCAAGAGCTGATGACGAATTTTCCCGTAGATGCAGGTAGTCCAAGCACAGGTTCTGGTCCAAATGGATTATCCTCAGATCCAGCACGTGCTAGTTCGTCAGATGTTTCATTGCCTGAAACTCCTTTATGGCCCGGCACCCAAATCAGTTGTGTATTGTGTATTGTATTTACCAACACAATTAAGATGTGATCTGCATTGACGAACAATGGAATTTTTTAAATTAAAAAAGTATTATAGTGAGAAATCTGCATAGTATTTTAGTTTTTAAAAACGATATAATATCTTTAATGGTAATTGCGATAATAATCAATAAAGTTGGAATTTTTTTTAATAAAAAAACTTTTTTTAAATGTATTCTGTTTAAATTATTTTTTGTTTTTTCTCGTGACGTATTAAATAAGTAAAATAAACAAAGTATTTATTCCGGTAAATTTTTATGTGACATAACAAAGTTTTTCTGTATCTAGATATTCAAAAATCTCTAACTAAACATGATGATTTAAATACTTCTGCTATGACTTAGGTTTTATATGTTTGCCATTAACTCGAATCGCAGTGTAACTTTAAATTTTGTTAACTTTTATATTTTTAATAACTGTTTTTTCTGAAGTGTTGTCTAGTTGTATTTACCATATGTTTTCATACAGTTTGATATTTCATTGAATACATGCTAGACACAAAATGTAGATGCAAAAATTGCTATAAACGGAATTTAAATGAAAAATGTAGAATGAAAAGTTTTCGCAAAACACAGACACAGTGTAAAGGATGTTCGCAAGGATAATCAGTACTTTTTTTTTTCATTTTTATGTATGTTTTTTCCTGTTTTGTGTGCTTCCGTTTTTGCAAACGTATTTTCGCGCCATTATTAAATAAGTTACGCAAATGCGTTACAGGAAAATTAGTGATAATGTCAGCTGAAAAGTAAAAATAACAAAAAAATACTTTAAAAATCATAGGTAATATAAAAACAACTATTTTTTATATATTTTGAAATTTTAAATCACTTTAAAGTAAAATATTAAATTTTCAGTATTTTGGGTACAAAATTAATTTTTTCATACTTTTAGGAAAATATAAAGTTGTCAGTTTACACATTTTTTTAGTTTAGTTTTTAAATAAACTTTTTGAACCTTTTTACAGTGACGTGACAACCACAAGGACAATAGCAAAAATTGTAAAATTTTGAAAAAAAGTTTCACAAATTGCTCTACAACGTATGGGCTTTGCAAACAAAATACTAGACAACTTTTGCAATTAGTACAGACTGGTTTTATTTTCTGTCTATGTGAAAATAAATATTTATGTCATGGTGCATGTGTTAATTGCCAAATACATAATATTTGAGAAATAATATTTGCAAAATACCGCCATTTGCAGCTATTTGTGTAACTATTTCAATCGAACGCACACAAAACAAATGGCCACCAATAGTGCTGTGGTTAGTGTGAAATTTGTTTTGGTTGAGGTTTTAGGGGGGGAGGGGGGTTCTGTGACCAAAACACAGAACCATGATGTAGTTGGTGTTTTTTGGTGGCAGTTGTAACATGTTTCAATTCTGAGCATTCGTGAATCCCGGTAGAAACAATAAATACATCAAAATTCATGGTTTTCAAGACATCATGAAATTATTTAGAATAGTCCAAAACAATGTTAAAGAAGGACTTCCAGGCCAATATGAGAAAACATGATAAAGATTTCACGAAATTTTACCTGCATAAAAGAATCCCATTAAAATAAACCAAATATCCAAAAATATTGAAATATGCGATAATATTTTATGTGTGAAATTTTAAGTAAATCCAATTTCATATGAATTACCACCCAAAATCATTTTCGATTCTCATGAAGTCACTCTGTCTATAAATTGATATAACGCACCCTGTACATTTCATTTCATCTGTGGTTTCTTACCATTTCCCGAGACAAAAGGTTAAAACTGTCAGAAATTTAGTATCGAGAGCCAAACACAAAATATTTGGCAGGTTAGCTACATATTTTCGAAAAATTTTGAACTGATTTTAAAATTTT
Organism: Dryomyza anilis; assembly: GCA_951804985.1. Taxonomy (NCBI): domain Eukaryota; kingdom Metazoa; phylum Arthropoda; class Insecta; order Diptera; family Dryomyzidae; genus Dryomyza; species Dryomyza anilis. Next base: position 34,201,530 of record OX638135.1, read on the forward strand.
TAAAACTATTGTGTAGAAAATGCTTGAGGCAATATGTTTTGAAATTAGAGATTGGTTATGGAAATAAAAATCCGTAAATAAAAAATCATTTAAAAATTTGTAAAAAATCCAAAAATTATCAGATTTTATTTTTTTTTTTGTTTCTGAAATGTTTACTAAATAAAATGTGCTCACTTGAGCAAATATCTTGTTTAGTTTTAAAGAAATTGAACAGGAACATGAAATTTTAGTTTCATTTTTGAAGACTTTACTTTTCATATTTAGACATAGATTAAACATTTGTTATTGAATCCAAAATATGTGTATGGGAATTTTACAAACTATCCTATCCTATTAATATAATAAATATCTTTGTTGGTTTTTCTATTTTTTGTTTCTTTGTTTGTTCCGCTTTTTCGTCTAAACAGCTGATCCGATTTTCTTGAAATTTTTACCACAGATGCGGTATGGGTTGGAAGGAATGATATATATGGGCGAGATTTGACAGAGGGGCGTGGCACCTCCTATACAGCCTGAAATGTCAAAAACATGGCACTTACAGCAGCTAAAAACATGAAACAAAACACTCAAATACAAAAAAAATATTTAAAAGCAAAAGCACAAAAGCAAAAGCACAAAAGCAAAAACACAAAACAAATCAAAAATACAAAAACAAAAACAAAAGCAAACGAAAAGCCTAACTAAAAGAAAACAACAACATTGTTTTTGACGTATATTTTTTTCAAATGGTGATTTCGACCAATGCGTTCTTATTGTTGTCTAACATTTTTTTTTTTTTGAAAATTTTCGAAAATGTCTTTGTTTTTTTTTTCAAATCGACCATTGTATTTTTATTGTCATATAGTGTTTTTTTGTAAATTTTTCGAACATTGTTGTTTTCGCGAATACATTTTTTTGTGTAAAATGGTGATTTCGACCATTGCGTTCTTTTTGTCGTACAATTTTTTTTTACAATTTTTTTGTTTCGAAAATTTTCGAAAATTGTTGTTTTTGTCGAATCATGTTTTTTTTGTAATATGATGATTCCGAACAATGCGTTCTTTTTGTTCTCCAAATTTTTTTTTTACAATTTTTTTTTCAAACATTGGTGTTTTTGTCGAATACCTTTCATTTGTAAAATGGTGATTTGGACCAGTGTATGTCGATATGTGTATGTATGTCGACAGTTTTAGAGTGATTTCAAGATATTTCACACTAACCAACCAAAATAATTTAAATTCACCACACCGATATTCACCACTTCAAAATCCACCAAAACGAAACTCACGATCCGAAACTCATCAAACCGAAACTGGCAAAAACTCACCACACTAAAACTTCAACTGGGATAAACTCTTGTTTGGGATAAACTCTTGTTCAAAGCCATAAAAGCAGCCTGACTATCGCTGCAAACTGATATAGCCCTGTTCTGCCATCTATTATCCGCAATGTAGTCCATAGCCATAAGTATAGCATAGACTTCGGCTTGAAATACCGAGGCATTGTCGCCTAAGGCGAAGTGAAGTCTGCGGTCATCCGGTTCCACAAACACTCCAGCACCAGATCCCTGATCGGTTCTGGAGCCGTCTGTGAAAATGCGGTGTGACCCTCTACCTGGCTCACAGTCAGGCGTTAGCCAGTCTTGAATGTCAGGTTGGCAAACCTCAAAATTTCGTCTTCGTAATATTTCTGTTATCATTGCATCAGAGGGCATCTCCAGTAGACAGGTGTCTAATGGAGTGTCAAGTGCAATGTCAGAGATATTCCAGGGAACATTAAACCAGAAACCACTTCGTTTTAGTCTCCAGCAGCCTTTCATGGCTTCGCCTCTGATGAAGATGTCAAGTGGTGGTAGGTTTAAGATTGCATTCAGTGCTGGAACAGGTGTAGTGGGAAAGGCACCCGTAACACCCAGACACACGGTTCTCTGAATCTTGGTAAGACTAGTTGTCACGCATTTTCGCGACAGCTTGTTCCACCAGACTACCGATGCATATGATATCATCGGTCTTATCAATGCCGTGTAAATCCATAAGGTTTTGCTCGGCGATAGTCCCCATGTCTTCCCAAAAATTCCTCTGCATTGCCAGAAGGCATTCAATGCTCGCAAAATTTTATTTTCAACATGTTTTGTCCAAAGTAGTTTACTATCTAGAGTTAAGCCCAGATATTTTACTTCGTTAGACAGAGGAATAGTGACACCCTTAAGTACTGGTAGAGATAATCCAGTCATTATTCTTTTCCTAGTGAAGAGAACAATCCCTGTTTTGTGAGGGTTAACGGAAAGTCCGTTTACAGTACACCAGCTGTCAATATAATTCAATGAGTTTTGTGTTTTAACACAGACCTCATTGAGGGAAAAGCCTGTGGCAAGAATGGCAACCACATCTGCATAGGCCTGGGAATAGACACCTGGTCTATCGAGATCGTTGACTAGAGAGTCAACCAGCATACACCAGAGCAGGGGGGAGAGAACGCCTCCTTGAGGACAACCTCTATTCACCCCTGCCATAATATACTGACCGCACTCCGCCTCAGAAGTGATGGTCCTAAACATTAGCATTGACCTTAGCCATTTGACCAATGTTTCATCTATTCCATGCCTTCTAGCTGCGTCACACATTCCATCAAAAGTCGCATTATCAAAAGCACCCTCGATGTCAATAAATATGCCCATCACGTGCATCTTCCTCTGAAAAGCATGCTCGATCCGGCCAACCAGATGTTGCAATGCTGTTTCACAGGATTTTCCACGTTGGTAGGCATGTTGTCTTGATGATAGTGGGTACCTTGACAGCGATGTTTTTCTGATGTGCAGCTCAACTAGTCTTTCTAGACACTTTAGTATGAAGGACATCATACTAATGGGTCTGAAGCTCTTGGCTATGGAATAGTCTTCTCTTCCAACTTTAGGAATGAAGGCTACTTTAACTAAACGCCAGGATGTCGGAATGTATGCCCATGCGAGACTTGCTCTAAAGATCTTCTTTAGGCATGGTAGCAATTGGGTTATACCTTCCTGTAGCATGACTGGGTAGATGCCATCCGGTCCAGGTGACTTGACGTACACAACCAATCTGGCAACCTGCCAGTCATGTTTTGTCACATTAGAGTTGTTATCCCAGTGCTGGGATTACAAAGTGGCCCTATGTGGATTTGATTTCCCGGAAAGTGAGTCTCAACTAGGACACTGAGTGCCTCTGTCTTAGACTCAGTATACGAGCCATCAGGTCTCCGCAGTGAGTCCAGTCGAGCAGTTCGGTCTCTTTTAAGAAACTTGACCAATCTGCTAGTCTCACTGCAGGATTCGATGCTACTGCAGAAGTCTTTATGGGAAACACTTTTCGATTTACGAATTCGTGTCTTATACTCTTTCTGCTTAGCTCGATAAAGAAACCAGTCAGAGTCTAAGTTGCTCCTTAGGGCCCTATTTAGAAGCTTTCTGGAATCCTTGCGCAAGGTTTCAAGACAAGCGTTCCACCAAGGAACGGGAGGTCAAGATAACGTTTTTCGTACCGGACATGTTCGTACAAAACTAGAATTTATGACATCGTTCATAAATTGAACGGACGTCTCAATACTTTCTTTGGTACGAATTCTGACAGGAATATTGAGGGAATTCTCAACTTCATGTCTGAAGCGTGTCCAGTTTTTTTTTCTAGGGTTTCTTACCGTCATAGAGGGCAGCACCTCTCGGTCAGTATGAAACTCGATATACCTGTGGTCCGATAAAGAATCTTCTTTAAGAACCTTCCAGTTAAAGATTGACTCTCTCAGTCTACAGTTAGACAAAGTAAGGTCAATCACTTCCTGTCTTCTAGCAGTCACAAAAGTGGGTTTATTACAAGTGTTGTGAATGTTCAGATTGGAGGTCATGATGAAGTCAAGGAGTCTGGTACCTCGTGCGTTGCATGTACTGCTGCCCCACACAGAGTGTTGAGCATTAGCTTCACAGCAAATAATAAGGCCGGTCTCCTTAAGATCACAGTACTCTATGAGCTCAACAATTGCCTTTGGCGGAGGAGGCATTAGTGAGTCATAGGGGAAGAAGCCTGAGGCGACAATCAGAGGTTTCCATCCACTATCGCTTTCATAGCTCACTTTGGCTGCCACCAGGTCTTGCCCACAGAATTGGGTTAACTTGGTGACAGCAAAGTGTTTCGATACTATAAGACAGCTTCTAGGCCTTGCGGCTTGCTCATCGTATAGTATGGTTTCACCACGTAGTTCACTAAGACCACAGATGCGTTTGATATACACCCATGGTTCTTCAATAGCTGTGATGTGAGGTAATGTATGCAACATGGAGAGCCGCTTACCTAGTAAAGCGGTAGCAGCTTAGAATGTTGCAGATTGATCTGAGTAAATATCATGACAGGATAATTAACTCGTTTCTCATCATATGCCTATTCATTTGGAATTGATTCGGAATTTGATCCGTCCAAAGAATAAGTTTAGATGGTTGTCGTACTTAGATAGCATGACATCTAACGACTTCTGGTCTAAGCCAACAACCAGGGTTGAGCCCTCCTTGTCCTCCGGACCTCGCTCTGGTTTAAGGCTATAGATTTTCCATCCGTTCGTTTCGATGCCCTGGTTCTGAGCACGTAGGCAGGCAAACACTTCCGCTGTTTTCCTGATAGGACCAGGTATCCAGCATATTGCTCGCCTACGTTTGGGTTCGTCTCCGCTGAAAACAGCGAAGCGCGATTTGCCCAAGGGGGGGATTTTAGCAACGGCTGTGGCCATTCAATCGAAATTGGCTTGAGACGAGCATAGCACCTTCATGATGCCATCACTCGTCTCATAGCCTTTTGCGTTTGCACTGACACCGCCGGTGCGGACTAGCCGCCAAAGATGATCGGTGCAGTGTTTTACTTCTCCATCATTCATCTTTTGCTCCTTCCCCAATTTGCCAATAATCGCAACCGGAAGAGCTTTGCGAGCAGCATCACGATATGATACTGCTAGCCTACCTCTGCCAGTGGATGTTGAAGGCAGTTTATCCGCAGCCGATCCGGAACATGAAGCACCAGTGCTCTTGCTTGTGGAAGCAATATCACTGGAAACTGTCGAGTTCTGGGAGTTACGGGGTTTCGCAGTAGCAGTGAAGGTTTTATACTTATTGCCATAAAACTCTGTCAGTCTGCTTGTTTGCATCACGTCAAAACCGCTGAACCGAGTTGACTAAAATATCTCTGACATTATATTTTGAGGTTTGCCAACCTGACATTCAAGACTGGCTAACGCCTGACTGTGAGCCAGGTAGAGGGTCACACCGCATTTTCACAGACGGCTCCAGAACCGATCAGGGATCTGGTGCTGGAGTGTTTGTGGAACCGGATGACCGCAGACTTCACTTCGCCTTAGGCGACAATGCCTCGGTATTTCAAGCCGAAGTCTATGCTATACTTATGGCTATGGACTACATTGCGGATAATAGATGGCAGAACAGGGCTATATCAGTTTGCAGCGATAGTCAGGCTGCTTTTATGGCTTTGAACAAGAGTTTATCCCAGTTGAAGTTTTAGTGTGGTGAGTTTTTGCCAGTTTCGGTTTGATGAGTTTCGGATCGTGAGTTTCGTTTTGGTGGATTTTGAAGTGGTGAATATCGGTGTGGTGAATTTAAATAATTTTGGTTGGTTAGTGTGAAATATCTTGAAATCACTCTAAAACTGTCGACATACATACACATATCGACATACACTGGTCCAAATCACCATTTTACAAAAGAAAGGTATTCGACAAAAACACCAATGTTTGAAAAAAAATTGTAAAAAAAAAATTTGGAGAACAAAAAGAACGCAATGTTCGGAATCATCATATTACAAAAAAAACATGATTCGACAAAAACAACAATTTCCGAAAATTTTCGAAACAAAAAAATTGTAAAAAAAAATTGTACGACAAAAAGAACAAAAAGAAAATGTATTCGCCAAACAACAATGTTCGAAAAATTTACAAAAAAACACTATATGACAATAAAAATACAATGGTCGATTTGAAAAAAAATAAAGACAAATTTTCGAAAATTTTCAAAAAAAAAAAAGTTTATTTAAAAACTAAACTAAAAAAATGTGTAAACTGACAACTTTATATTTTGTACCCAAAATACTGAAAATTTAATATTTTACTTTAAAATGATTTAAAATTTCAAAATATATAAAAATAGTTGTTTTTATATTACCTATGATTTTTAAAGTATTTTTTTGTTATTTTTACTTTTCAGCTGACATTATCACTAATTTTCCTGTAACGCATTTGCGTAACTTATTTAATAATGGCGCGAAAATACGTTTGCAAAAACGGAAGCACACAAAACAGGAAAAAACATACATAAAAATGAAAAAAAAAAGTACTGATTATCCTTGCGAACATCCTTTACACTGTGTCTGTGTTTTGCGAAAACTTTTCATTCTACATTTTTCATTTAAATTCCGTTTATAGCAATTTTTGCATCTACATTTTGTGTCTAGCATGTATTCAATGAAATATCAAAATGTATGAAAACATATGGTAAATACAACTAGACAACACTTCAGAAAAAACAGTTATTAAAAATATAAAAGTTAACAAAATTTAAAGTTACACTGCGATTCGAGTTAATGGCAAATATATAAAACCTAAGTCATAGCAGAAGTATTTAAATAATCATGTTAAGTTAGAGATTTTTGAATATCTAGATACAGAAAAACTTTGTTATGTCACATAAAAATTTACCAGAATAAATACTTTGTTTATTTTACTTATTTAATACGTCACGAGAAAAAACAAAAAATAATTTAAACAGAATACATTTAAAAAAAGTTTTTTTATTAAAAAAAATTCCAACTTTATTGATTATTATCGCAATTACCATTAAAGATATTATATCGTTTTTAAAAACTAAAATACTATGCAGATTTCTCACTATAATACTTTTTTAATTTAAAAAATTCCATTGTTCGTCAATGCAGATCACATCTTAATTGTGTTGGTAAATACAATACACAATACACAACTGATTTGGGTGCCGGGCCATAAAGGAGTTTCAGGCAATGAAACATCTGACGAACTAGCACGTGCTGGATCTGAGGATAATCCATTTGGACCAGAACCTGTGCTTGGACTACCTGCATCTACGGGAAAATTCGTCATCAGCTCTTGGGTCGCCTCCGCACACAAGAGCAGATGGCTGAATGAGACGAAATGCAGATTCTCCAAGCTCACCGACGATAACCAAAAGATCGGCCTAGTTTCTACTTTCCTTAAGTAGAAAGGAGTGCAGAAAACTGACGGGACTTCTAACGGGACACAACGCATGTGAAAAACACATGAACGCAATCGACCTGGCCGAAAGCGCATTATGTTCTGCCTGCTACGAAGAAACTGGCACCACAGAGCACTATCTCTGTGACTGTCCAGCATTTTCTAGAATTAGAAGGCAGATCTTTGGCACAGGCGTGATGAGAGAGGATCAGCTTCACTCTCTATCACACAATAGCCTTCTTAGATTCAATAATGAATCTAAGAAGTATCATTAAAAACCAGGGAACTGGGTCACAGCACAATGGATATAACCCTGTCTGAGTGCTGTGGCTCTATTTTTTTATCCCACATTAAAAAAAAAAAAAAAGACAATCTCATAGACAATTCTTTCTCAGACTGTTTCCCCGTAGAATTCTTACTAGTAGAATTCTTCCTAGTACATTTCTTTCCCGTAGAATTCTTTCTCGTAGAGTTTTTCTCAGTAGAAGTTTTAGTGTGGTGAGATTCGGTGGGGTGAATTTAGGTGTGGTGAATTTTGGTGTGGTGAGTTTTAGTGTGGTGTGTTTTAGTGTGTTGAATTTGAGTTTGGTGAATTTTAGTGTGGTGAATTTTAGTGTGGTGAGTTTTAGTGTGGTGAGTTTTAATGAGGTGAATTTAAGTGTGCTGAATTTAAGTGTGGCGAATTTGAGTGTGGTGAATTTAAGTGTATTGAGTTTTAGTGTGGTAAATTTTAGTGTGGTGAATTTTAGGGTGTTTTTTTGGTGTTTTTGCTTTTGAGTTTTTGCTTTTGTTTTTGTCTTTTGTGTTTGTGTTTTTGCTTTTGTTTTTGTGTTTTTGCTTTTGTATTTTTTGTTTCATCTTCTTAGCTTGTCTATGTGCCGAGTTATGTCGTTTTGAAACCCCGCTAAAACTCACCACACTAAAACTCACCACACTTCAACTCAGCGCACCAAAATTCACTACACCTAAACTCACCATACCAAAACTCACCACATTAAAACCACCACAATAAAACTTCTACTGGGAAAAACTCTGCGGGGAAGAATTCTACGGAAAAGAATTCTACCGGGAAAAATTCTACCGGGATGAGTTCTACGGGAAGAATTCTACGGGAAAGCGTTCAATGGGGAAGAATTTTACGGGAAAAATTTCTACAGGGAAGATTTCTAAGGCGAAATATTCTACGGGGAAGCGCAGTCTGAGAAAGAATTTTCTTTGAGAAAAGTTGTTTTGGCGGAGAATTATTATTTGGTTACTACGTTTATAAAACCAATAAAAAACTTCCACAGCGAAGCACGGGTCTTTGATATAATTAGTAATAATGTGTTTTATATTAATAAAATCGCTACAAATCCTTTCATTCACAAAATCTTGGCACGAGTCGTGCACGGGTCCAGCTAGTATATATATAAAACTCTTGGTCCATCTGTCAGTCTGTCGGTCTGTCGGTCTGTCGGTCTGTCTGTCTGTCTGTTTGTTCCAGCATCACGTCTATATCGCGGAACCGATTTAACTCAAATTTTGCACCAGGATACTATGGAGTCCGGAGGGTGTCATAGGCTATATATGGGCGGGATTGGACAAAGGGGCGTGGCAACTCCCATACAACCTAAACTTTCAAAACGACATAACTCGGCACATACACAAGCTAAGAAGATGAAACAAAAAACTCAAATACAAAAAAAAAAATACAAAAGCAAAAACACAAAAACAAAAGCAAAAACACAAAAGCAAAAACAAAAGTAAAAGCACAATACTTAAGCAGTAACACAAAAACAACAGAAAAATAAAACAAAAGGATGGAAAACCAAAATTAAAAGCAAATAAAAAGAACCAAAGCAGAAACACAAAAACAAAGCAAAAACAAAAGCAAAGATACCTCAAAAAACGAACAATAAAAACCTAAAAATAAAAGCAAAAACACAAAAAAAGCAAATACAAAAAAGCAAAACATAAATGTAAAAAACCCAAAAAAAAAAAACACAAAAGAAAAACACAAAAACAAAATCAACCACACTAAAATTCACCACCCTAAAATTCACCACAATAAAATTCACCACATAAAATTCACCACCCTAAAATTCATCACAAAAAAATTCACCACATAAAATTCACCACACTAAAACTCTTCACACTAAAATTCACCACACTAAAACTCACCACAATAAAATTCACCACACTACTGGAAAAAACTCTACGGGAAAGACTTCTACTGGGAAGAATACTACGGGAAGCACAGTCTGAGAAAGAATTGTCTATGAGAAAAGTTGTTTTAGCGGAGGATTAGTTTTGTTTTGGTTACTACATTTATAAAACCAATAAAAAAAACGTCCACAGGAAAGCATGGGTCCCTGATATAAATAATAAATTTTTTTTTTTATATTAATAAAATTGCTCCATATCCTTGCATTCACCAAATCTTTGCAAGAGTCGTTCACAGGACCAGCTAGTATATATATAAAACTCTTGGTCCGTCTGTCGGTCTGACTGTCTGTTTGTTCCAGCATCACGTATAAACCGCTATACCAATTTAACTAAAATTTTGCACCAGAGTACTTTGGAGTCCGGAGGGTGTCATAGGCTATATATGGGCGGGATTGGACAAAGGGGCGTGGCACCTTCCATACAACCTAAACTTTCAAAACGACATAACTCGGCACATAGACAAGCTAAGAAGATGAAACAAAAAATACAAAAGCAAAAACACAAAAACAAATCAAAAACACAAACACAAAAGACAAAAACAAAAGCAAAAACACAATGAAAAACACCCTAAAATTCACCACACTAAAATTTACCACACTAAAACTCACCACACTTAAATTCACCACATTCAAATTCGCCACACTAAAACGCAACGCAGCCGCGGTAGCTCAGTGGTTAGTGCGTTGGACTGCGAGCCGAAAGGTCCCCGGTTCAAGACTGGACTGGGGCTAACAACATCTTTTCATAGAAACATTTTCTATACCGCGCTACCTCTCGTCAGTAAATGGCAAACCTACGAGAGTAAAACCATTGCCTATGAAAAAGCTCTCATCCGCCGTTCGGATTCGGCAATAAACTGTAGGTCCCACCACTTTGAGTACAAATATAACACGCACAGCTCAAAATGGTGAGAGAGCTCGGCCGAAGTTCTATACAGGACTGTAGCGCCAAACTATTATTATTATTATAAAACGCACCACACTCAAATTCACCACACTTAAATTTACCACACTAAAACTCACCACACTTAAATTCACCACACTCAAATTCGCCACACTTAAATTCAGCACACTTAAATTCACCACACTCAAATTCAACACACTTAAACTCACCACAAAAAGATTCACTGCACTTAAACTCTCCATACTAAAAATCACCACACTAAAACACACCACAATAAAACTCACCACACCTAAATTCACCACACCGAATCTCACCACACTAATACTCATACTGGGAAAAACTCTACGAGAAAGAATTCTACGGGAAAGAATTCTACAAGGAAGAATTCTACTAGGAAGAATTCTACGGGGAAACAGTCTGAGAAAAGTCTATGAGAAAAGTTGTTTTAGCGGACAACGAAGTACAGGTCCCTGATATAAATATTAAAAATGTTTTTTATATTAATAAAATTGCTCCATATCCCTGCATTCACAAAATCTTTGCACGAGTCGTGCACTGGTCCAGCTAGTATCTAAATATATATATATATATATATATATATATATATATATATATATATATATATATATATATATATATATATATATATATATATATATATATATATGTATGTATATATATATATATATATATATATATGTATATATATATATATATATATATATATATATATATATATATCTATATATATATATATATATATATGTATATATATAAAACTCTGTCAGTCTGTCTGTTTGCATCACGTCTAAACCGCTGAACCGAGTTGACTAAAATTTTGCACCAGGATACTATGGAGTCCGGAGGGTGACATAGGTTATATCTGGGATTAAACAACGGGGCGTGGCGTCTCCCATACAACCCCAATTTCCAACGCGTTATAACGGGGGACTTACACCAGCTAAGAAGATAAAACAAAAACTCAAACACAAAAACAAAAGCAAGAATCAAACACAACATCAAAAGCAGTTACAAAAACACAATATCAAATTAAAAAACACAAAGATGGAAAAACAAAAGCAAATACAAAGAACAACAGCAGACACATAAAACAAAAGAAAATACAAACATAAAACAAAAGCAAAAACAAAGACAAAAACATAAAAGCGAAAGCAGAAACACAAAAACAAAATCATAAAAACAAAAGCAAAATCACAAAATAAAAGCAAAAACAAAATAAAAAAAACCCAAATCAAAACCAAAACAAAAAAAAAAAGAAAAAACCAAAGAAAAATACAAAAACCAAATTGCGAAAATATCACAAATACAAAAACCAAAAACGCACAAAACAAAATTTAAAACACAAAAATAAAAGTAAAACACAAATCCACAAAAATTTAAAGCAAAAAGAAAAGTTGATTTTAAAAACAAAATCAAAAGAAAAAACCGAAGCAAAAACATATAAAAAAATGCAAAAAGGAAAAGCAAACTAAAAAGTATAGCAAAAACAAAAAACGGGGAAAAATAAAAAAAAAAACGGAAAAAACAGAAATGAGCAGCTATAAAAAATGAGTTAAAAAAATACCCCCGTCCGGGTACGAAATACTAGTGGAGGAGGTTGACTTCTTCAAAGCTCGCTGCAGCCATGTCCGGAGACAGCGGAAAACATATTTCTTCTAAGTAGGACCGTAAGAACAAGTCTTCAGGATTCTGGGCTTAGAGATTGCAAGACCAGAAAAAAGCCATGGCTAACAGAATGCAACAAAAAAATATCGACTGGAATGGGTAAAAATACACCAACATTTAACAGCAGAATATTGGTCAAATCTGCCGTGGTCGGATCAATCCAACTTCGAGGTACAATTAGTTACATTATGTTTTCTTCGTAAAAAGTGCTTACATTTCCCTGGTACTAAGTAGTTATGATAAGTTTTAGTGAGTCCTCTTTTTTAAATTTTTGGAATACCCGGTGTTACATATGTAAGGCGCAGGGTGGGAGAAGCATATCCCAGACTGCGTGGTACCTATGGTGAAACACGGAGGAGGCAGTATTATAATCTGAGGTTGTATGGCAGTTGGTGGTGTGGGTGAAATATCACTTTGCGAAGGTTGGATGAATAGTGAAAACTATGTAAAAGTCCTTGAAGATGCACTATCATCATTTTCAAAAATGTATGGCGGTACTAACTTACAAGGCTTTAAATTTCAACAGGACAACGCTCCTTGCCACAAATCTAGAATAACAAAGCAATGGATGCAAACTAATAATATCGACCTCTTGGAATGGCCAGCACAGTCACCAGACTTAAATCCAATAGAGCATTAACATATCATAACATAACATATCATCACAAGCATGTTTAATGACAGCTTTACGTGAAAAGTTGGCAAAAATTTCAGAAGACACACAGAAAAATGTTGTACATAAATGGAATGAACGCCGTTAATTGCGACATCGTTCATAATATTTATGGAAAAAATCATTCTATTTATGAACTCTTCTTCGTATATACGTATCGCACAATTTGAGCGAAATTTATATAATAAACGCGTTCATAATTGTTATGAATTGCGTTCATTGAGGTATTCATATTAATATATTGAGGCAAAGCAGCGCAACCTCCACGTCACGTGCAATTCAGTCATGCCGCATGACGCGCATTGATTATTATGACAACTCGTCGCGACGCGTCGAGAAACGTGCACCGCAGGTACTTAACATCGCGCAACAACAAACAGCAGCAATAGGCAGCAACAGCAAAAGTAGATTTAAAATAAAATGTAAGTTGTTAAAAACTAAATAAATTAAAATAATATAATAAAATAAAAAAAAAATAATACAGAAAACAAAAAAAAACATTTTTTTAATTTTTAATTCGTTTAGAGTTCATAAATACCATGAATATTTTCATAAATATTCATAAATTGGATGAATTTGGTCATTGGTTGAGTAATAACGAAAAATTCATAAAATTAATGAACAAATTCATAACATGAACTTTTTTTTTCTGTGCACATGTTTGAAATTAGTTTCAAGCATGCCAAAATGAATTGCTGCGTTCATAGCAGCAAAGGGTGGATCTACAAAATACTAGTTAAATAATAAAATTACGCTTCGTTTAAAACTGGCGTTTTTAATTTTAAAAGATATTTATCATGGATTGAAAACTTTTAAACTTTATAGGGTGCCCCAAACTTTTGGCCAAGAGTTGTATATTAGGGTATTTTTATATATTTTTTTAAATCTTTTGTTATTGAACAATGTCTGAGTTGAATCGATCATTGACCTCAACCCTATATAGTTTTTTTTTTAATTTTTTTTTATATTTCAAAAAACTTTCCTTTATATGTTTGAATTGATAATATTACTAAATATTGAAAGAAAGAATGAACAACGAGTAACAATGCAAAGCGCACAAAATATTTACGAACGTGCACATAAATGAAAATATGTATTTTTGTTTTAATTTTCTTGATTCTCAAGAATATAGCATCTTAAAACTAAGGTCTGTGACGCAATTTTCAAGCGGTAAAAGAAACATAGACAAAACAATGTTGTTTCTCTTTTCTTCACTATGTTCGTCGATTGTGCAGTATACGCACTGAAATTTAACATTATTATTTGTTTCTACTAGTAGCCGCGGTAGCTCAGTGGTTAGTGCATTGGACTGCGAGCTAAAAGGTCCGCGGTTCAAGCCTGGACTGGGGCTAACAACATCTTTTCATAAAAACATTTTTCTATACCGCGCTACCTCTCGGCAGTAAATGGCAAACCTACGAGAGTAAACATTGCCTATGAAAAGTTCTCACCAGCCGTTCGGTTTCGTCAATAAACAGTAGGTCCCACAACACGCACAGTTCAAAATGGTGAGAGAGCTCGGTCAAAGTTTTTAAGTGCCAAACTATTATTATTATTTGTTTCTACTTTTATGCATAATTTTTTCGTTTATTGTAAAATCATGAAGTTTTTCTTAAGTTAAGTTCTATGTGCATATCATTTAATTTATAAAACTAAAAAATATATTTTTAATATATGAAATTTTTAACAGTGTAACTCATTTGGCATATTGGATTCGTTTGAATGTGCAACAGCATCAAAATTCGAATAAAGCAAAGTGATATTTTTGTCTAGTGGATGGTTGTACTAGAATACACACATGTAGTGAGGTGCGATGCGATGCGACAGCATCCCAGTAGGTTTTTTCAGGAGTAAGAAGCTCTTCTAGAAGCTATTCTTGGGTATCCGGAAGTCCTTCTCTACTCAATTATTTTCTTACTTAATTTTTATATGAAATGAGCGTTTTTGAAGAATTTATCCTCTCGCTTCCTACAGAAGAGCTGATAGAATACGTAGCTTGCAAGTGATGCAGGAATACCTTCTAAAAATGCAATCGCATCTTAAGAACAGCTTACCGAAGACGTTTCTTGCAATGTATGCAGGAATACCTCATGGCAAGGTATTATTTAGGAACACCTACCCGGAAGGTATTTTAGAATTCCGAAACCAAAGGTTCAAGAAGTGGTTGCTTTCCAGTTCTTCAGGAACACCTTTCTGGAAGATATTCTATAATTGCTTCGTAAAGAATAGGTTCTAGAAGAGGTTGCTTTTCCGAGACATTTTACTGAAAGATATTTTATAATTGCTACCGAAAGAATTGGTTCTTTCAAACAATTGAAGAAATTGGTTTATTTGAAAAGATTCAGATTATAATTATTATTTTTTCATATAAATCGTTCATAAATGTAGTTTTTATATGTATGTATAAAAACACGAGAAATATACAATATTTGTAATACGTAAGAAATCAACAAAACTGAGTATGAGGTAGGCTATCAGAAAATCATTTGTTGTGCTAAAGTAAAGTAATACTTATTTTTGATTTATATTTATAAAAGGCAGAAATAATTATTACTCTCAATATATATTCATAAAAATATTATATTTCACCTTTCTGGAGATTTGGAGGAGTTACCCTCTTGGGTGTCAAAATGTTTGCCTCGATGAGGTGCATCGAGCAAGTGGAAATATATAGATATATTTTTCCACATATAGATATATTTTTCCATCCATCCATGTTCTAATAGTACCCCTATTTTTGTTTTAGCATCATTCCATCACAATGCTTTCTTTCATACGAATTTTGAAAATAATAATTATTTTTTCTCTGTTTAAAAATAACCGCATTCTTTAAAAATATCGATTAATAAAAAAAAATGTTATTTGTAGTTCAATATTTTATAATTTTTTATAAAATTATTAAAAATAGTATTAGAAAATGTATAAAAATTTTAATTTCATTCATTTGTTTTTAGATGTTATTTTTTTGCAACATATGTATATGCTTATGAATTTTATTTTTGGCCAATTTAAAACACTTTTTAATTTCTGCAACATAAGTTTCCTATGTTATTATTTCTTCACCAATGGAAAACATTTTATAAAATAATACTTACTAAAAACAATTTCATTAATTTCCGTAAATATTTTGAACGGTTCCTTCCCCTGAATTCCATCGTAATTGTATTTTATTATGATGTCCAATCTAAATAAGATAATTTGAATATATTCAATAGATATTATACCATATACTTACTAAATCATTTTCATTAAAATGTTTTATGTTTTCTTCAAACTGCTTCAAATCTTTTCCAGATTTAATAGGAAATTTTGCAACTATTTATGCAGCTCTGCGTTTCTCTGACGCCAATAATTTTCATTTGAATATTTCATAAGGTCATTTTTGATCGGTTACGCGATTTAGACGTGATGCTGGAACAAACAGACAGACATATGTTGCATATACATATGTTGCAAAAAAAAAAACATCTAAAAACAAATGAATGAAATTAAAATTATATATCTATATCTATATATATATATATATATATATCTATATATATATATATATATATATATATATATATATATATATATATGTATATATTGTTACGAAAAGAGGTAATTTGTCCCACTGTGCAAGCAATCAACAATAATAAATGAGACGCAAGACAATTCAGCGCACTAAGTAATGTGTTAGAAAGAGAGGGACGATCATTCAGCGTACTGAGCAATGTGCGAGAAAGAGAGGGAAGATCTACACATTAAAACACATGAGTGCGAATGAGATGCCAATAGCATGCTTCATTCACGAAACGAGTAGAAGGTTCTCGAAACAAGTCGAAGCTTGTCGAAACGTGTCGAACTGATGCATGCAGTATATAAGGCCGCGCATCTGAGGCACTGTACTTCAGTAGTAATTGGAAAGTGGTCGAGTGCATCTCGTGTGATCAATGTCAAGTTAAATTGGAGACATGCAGCAGATGTTAGAATTTGTTATTAGTAAAGTTGTTTATTAAAATGAATTAATAAAGTTAATTGTTATAATTTAAACCAAACATAAGAGTGTTTTTATTTTGTACACAATCCAGCGATACGAACTTGTAGAACAGTTTTCCGTAGACTGAAGTTTCGTAACAATATATATATAGATATATATATATATATAGATTTATATATTTATATATATATATATATATATATATATATATATATACATATATATATATATATATATATATATATATATATATATATATATATATATATATATATATATATATATATATATATATGTATATATATATATATATAATTTTAATTTCATTCATTTGTTTTTAGATGTTTTTTTTTGCAACCTATGTATATGCTTATGAATTTTATTTTTGGCCAATTTAAAACACTTTTTAAATTCTGCAACATAAGTTTCCTCTGTTATTATTTCTTCACCAATGGAAAACATTTTATAAAATTAATACTTACTAAAAACAATTTCATTAATTTCCGTAAATATTTGGAACGGTTCCTTCCCCTGAATTCCATCGTAATTGTATTTTATTATTATGTCCAATCTAAATAAGATAATTTTAATATATTCAATAGATATTATGCCTTATACTTACTAAATCATTTTCATTAAAATGTTTTACGTTTTCTTCAAACTGCTTCAACTCTTTCCCAGATTTGATAGGAAATTTTGCAGCTATTTGTGCAGCTCTGCGTTTCTCTGACGCCAATAATTTTCATTTGAATATTTCATAAGGTCATTTTTGATCGGTTCCGCAATGCTGGAACAAACAGACAGACAGGCTGACTGACATACGGACCAAGAGTTTTATATATATATATATATATATATATATATATATATATGTATATATATATATATATATATATATATATATATATATATATATATATATATATATATATATATATATATATATATATATATCTATCTATCTATCTACGCTACAAAAGAGCGACAGGGACAGCAAACGACGCTAAATTTTTTGCCGCTCTTTTGACATTTCTCTTTAGTAAGGTTTGCCATTTCATGATGGAAAGATATACGAGCCAACAACGAGCCGAATTTCGGAGTCAGTGTCCTCAACGTTAAGAGCGCTACGTCCAATTTATGGTCGTCATAATCGTCCTTGCAGATCAACAATTGAGCGCCTAGTGGAAAAATTTGAATGCACAGGCACAGTAAAAAATGTTCCCCCAGTACAAATATATCCGAATATTTTTGGCCCCAATTGGATAATATGGACTTGGAGGACATGTTGTTCCAACAGGACGGCGCCACAAGCCACACAGCGAATGCCACAATCAATTTATTGGAAACCAAGTTTGGAGAACGTGTTATCTCACGAAATGGTCCAGTCGATTGACCGCCTCGGTCGTGTGATTTGACGCCGTTATACAATTTCCTGTGGGGCTACGTCAAGTCTATGATCTATGACAACAAGCCAGCGACGATTGATGAACTTCGTACTAATATCGAACGTGAAATTGCAGCACTATCGGCCGATTTATGCTTGAAAACCGTCGAAAATTGGGTTCAGCGTCTGGACTTCTGCAAGCGTGCCCGTGGCGGCCATGCAAAAGAAATCGAGTTCCATACATAATGGCATCGACCGTACTTTTACAGGAATAAAGAATTTCATTGATATCCAAAACCTTTTTTGTTTTATTTATTGAAAAACTGGTATATATATATATATGTATATATATATATCGATAGTTCCATTTAGAATTAAAAACAGTGACACGATCACATCGCAATTTTAGATTTAACAATATTTCAGAACAATACAAAATTAAACAAAAATATATATATTTCGTATATTTATTGAGTAATTTCCAAGTATCGGCTAATAAACACTCATTAAGATGACACTATAAGTTGATTAGGTCCTAAGTAATTTGCAATTTGATATATACAGTTACTCACAAAATTGAGCGTACACATTTTGAATTATATGATATACTAATTTTAAACTATTTACATTTTTTTTTTTGTAATTTTATATTTTTTTACGTTTGAACAAATATCTTTTTATTTAAATGAACTAAAAAAACAAAGTTAAATGATTGGTTATACATCTTTTTAATTCAAAAACTAAAACAAATCCAATTTTATATACACAAAATTGAGCGTACAGTTAAACAAATAGTTATAAATGGAAATAACAATTAATTTTACGATGTTAGTATTTCGTGGGTCCACCTTCTGCATCAATAACTGCCTGCAAACGCCGTGGCAACGACTCTACTAACTTTTTGGTAAGAGACGATGGTATATTGTTCCAGACTTCATTAATTTTTCTTTTAAGATCAGTTTTGTTTGTTGGGTTTGTATTTTTCAACCTGGTCTTAAGTTCATCCCAAAAGTTCTCGATCGGATTAAGGTCCGGCGACTGTGGTGGTGTGTAAAGGTGTTTTGGTGCATTATATAACAGCCATTCTCGGACAACATGAGCAGTGTGTTTCGAGTCGTTGTCTTGTTGAAAATAAAACGTTGGGGGTAACTGAAGCTTCTCTGCAGATGCTGACAAATTTCTTTTGAGTATGCCCAGGTACATCATTTTGTCCATCGTAGTTTCGATAAATTCGAAGGTCCCTGCTCCATTTGAGGACATGGAACCCCACAACATGACACTACCTCCTCCGTGTTTGACTGTTGCACACAAATTTTGTTTTTTCATTTCTGTATTAGGCTTCCTCCATACAATTTACCTTCCGTCAGATCCAAATAAGTTCATTTTGGTTTCGTCGGTGAACAAGACATTATTCCAAAAGCTTTGTGGTTTATTAATATGGGATCTAGCGAATTCCAAACGTTTTTTTTTATTTACTTGTGAAATGTATGGTTTTTTTCGAGCAACTCTACCATTTAAATTACTCCTACGCAAAACTCTTCGAACAGTTTCTGTAGATATTGGTTGCTTTATCATTGCAGATACCTCAGCTGATAATTTTGGGACACTAGTTTTTGGATTAGCGGTTATTTTTCGAACAATAAAGCGTTCATCTTGAACAGACAGAATTTTTAAAATTTGAATGTACGCTTAATTTTGTGCATTCGAAAATGGTATCTTTTTATTATTTTAATTCCAGGGGACATGGATATTATAATTTATAAATATTTCTTCTTAATAACTATAACTATAATATGCACTTTTAATATAAAAATTTAATTTTGCAAAAAAAATGTCTTTATTGTTGTTAAAAATATGTTTTATTTCCGTTGTTATACGTGTATACTCAATTTTGTGAGTAACTGTATATATGGGGCATTCCACGTCAATTCGCCGAGGTTTGACCCTGACCCCCTTCGATTTGCTTCATATCTTAATATGTTTTTATTATTGGTCAATGAAGTATAAATTTAATTTGCCTTTTTAAAATTCTTAAAAAATGTACATAAATTCTTGTAATTGAACAAAGATTATTCCACTTTGATTTGGAGTGGTAAGAATTTTTCTGCAATTTTTTTTCTTAACTTTAAAAATCCTGTTTTTTAGTATATAAATCGTCATAATTTGGGATTGGTTTGAGGTACATCAATAAAAACTGGTATATACTCATATGTCTTAAGTACAAACCGTGTAACAAAAAATGGGCGAATATTGTCAACTGCCACGCATAGCTGCCATATAACATTTATAGTAAACACGTTATTAGAGGTATTATGAAGATATTAGAGGTATATTATTGAAATTTGTTCCAACATCATGTAATATAAAAATAAAATTGACCACAGATAATTGTTGCGATCGACCAACTACCACGCCTACCCGTCATATAAATTTCGCATATATGACTCCGTTATGGCTGATGATCGCGATGAAATTTTTGATGTTTAAATTTTTTGTGAGGATCAATAATACAGTGCGACACTAAATTTAGTGACGGAGATTTGACAATTTTTTTAGAATCCTTGAGTAACCTGACGAAATTTCACCAAACAAACTTATGTCCCATCACGTCAGATTTACGAGATATATGACCATAAATGTCCTATAGTGACCGTAATATTACTGTTGGTTTATTGAGAAAACAGTAGTAGTTATGGATTTGTTGTCTGAGAACCAAATGTAGATACAATCCACTCTTCATATGTGTAGTACATATTTTATTTCTATCTCGTCCTTTTAATACCAATATTAATTATTTTCAAAGGATCAATCTACATAATCGACTAATTTCATATTAAGGAGTTGCAAATGTGTCATGTTGTCTATGGAAAAAATATTCATCATAAAAAAAACATAAAAAAATGGCCAAATAGGTCAAAGTCGTACGAGCTGTAGTTTCTCTAATACTCAGCACTGCAAAGTATTTTTTATTTTATATGAAACTGCAAAATACTAAAGTTTTTCGTGGATGAAAACCAAAGGTCCCTTTTCGGTGCCAAGGATTTGGCTTTATTTTTAATATCCTGAATGTGTGAAAAATTTTATCATACCAAAAATTATGTTCTATCACGTCAGGATTTCGAGGTATTGACCCCCAAATATCTGGTAAATTCGTCATTTCCATAGTAACATTTATTGAAAACGGTATTAGATATGGATTTCTTGAATGAAAACCAAATGTAGGCATTCACCTAAGGATCTTTTCTGTAGTACATTTTAATTTTCTATCTCGTTCTTAAACCATTAATATTAAGGATTTTCAAAAAATCTCTGCTGTTAATTGGCTAAATTTATATGAAGAATTAATAAATATATCATTATGTCTTTGGGAAAAATATTAAGCATATCAAAACAGTAAAAATTGTTATAGTAGTCTACATTTGGTTTTCAGTCAAGAAATCCATATCGTATACCGTTTTCAAGAAATGTTACTGTGGAAATTAAGGGTTTACCAGATATTTGGGTGTCAATACCTCGAAATCCTGACGTGATAGAACATAATTTTTTTAAATTTTTTCACACATTCGGGATATTAAAAATAAAGCCAAATCCTTGGCACCAATAAAGGATCATTCGATTTTAAGCTACGAAAACTCTAGTATTTTTCAGTTTCATATAAAATAAAAAAATACTTTACAGTGCTCAGTATTAGATAAACTAAAGGTCGTACGGCTTTGACATATTTAGCTCCTTTTTATGTTTTTTTATGCTGAATATTTTATCCATGGACAATATGATACATTTGCAACTCCTTAATATGAAATTCGTCGATTATGTAGATTGATCCTTTGAAAATCGCTAATATTGGTATTAAAAGGACGAGATAGAAATTCAATATGTACTACGCATATGGGCATTTCCAGTAAAACGTCAACCACGACCGAAAAATTCAAAATGCTCAAATCTTTGACATACAGATGGATTTGGAATTTTAAATATCCGAATCTAAATCTGTGAAAAGAAATTTCTATTCCTTTAACGGTAACGTATAAAAAAATACTCATAAAGTTACATTACTATGCGATTTGTAAATATACGTATTTTTTATGTATTTTGAGTAACTAAAAACATATTATTTTTAGTTTTTTCAGGTAACATTAATAAATATTTCTAAAGCTTAAAAATAATGATCCAAATTAAAATAACGGAAAATTTTTGATAAGCGATTTCGATGTCCCAGTCGGATCCAAAAAGATACATTTATTACCATAGTAAACTGAAGAGTTGAATCCACATCATTTTCCTAGTGAGTCTAGAACATTTTTGACAGCTAATTGAAATTTGTCCCGTCCGGAACTTTGAGTACCAAAAATGTAGAACTACAGTATAACTAATATAAAAGTAAAAAAAAAAATTAAAAATCTTAAAAAACATCTAAAAATTTGGATAGTAAATTACTTTTCATTTCGTAATAATGATTATTAAATTTCTCATATACATAATTATTTTTAGCAAAAAATCGTAGTGCAAATTTCCATACGGAACGTCCGGAATTATTCTGCGATTTATTACGAAATAACTGTAAATTTTAGAAAGAAAGTGTACATATACAAAAATAATGTAAATTGTCTCAGCTATGTTCTGCGATCAAGTAAATTTATTAATTTTCCTTCGAGATCTTATAGTTTTAAGCGTACGAATGTCCCGTCCGGAACCCCTTGGATAGTGTCTATATTTGGTTCTCAGACAACAAATCCATAACTACTACAGTTTTCTCAGTAAACCAACGGTAATATTGCGGTCACTTTAGGACATTTGTGGTCAATTTATCTCGTAAACCTGACGTGATAGGGCATACATTTCTTAGGTGAAATTTCTTCAGGTTTATCAACGACTATAAAAAAATTGTTAAATCTCTGGCACCAAAAAAAAAGTGGGCTTTTGCTGCTTTGTGTAATTATACGAAATTAATTAAGAGATCCGTTGATAACTCGATATAAAGCTAATAGAACAAGGTTTTAGAGCAAGTGAGTTATAACTTCTAAAGTAGAACATGTGGCCTGTGGTCATTATCCTTGCAATTCAAAATGGAAGTCCTTAAAAAGTACCCTTTTTAAAATTCTGAAAAAATAGCATATTTTGGTTGATTTAATATAAATACTCATGCAAAATTTCAAGATGGTATTTCGTTGGCATCATACCTTAATTTTTTTTTAATTTTTACATATTTTTTGTATTGAAAAAAATATTTTTTTTG
Source organism: Dryomyza anilis (assembly GCA_951804985.1). NCBI lineage: Eukaryota > Metazoa > Arthropoda > Insecta > Diptera > Dryomyzidae > Dryomyza > Dryomyza anilis. The sequence goes on from OX638135.1 coordinate 34,224,823, forward strand.
TCCACTGTAAAATTTGCAATATTTTGTTCAAATGGCCTCAATTTCTTCAAATTGTCTCTAGTTTTTGAAATATATACCATTTTTGGAATAATGTAAAAACTATATTCCAACAACAATATCTCAAAAACTAGATTCATTATTAAAAAACTGACGCCATTTTAGAAATCAGAGTTACATATATATACAAGAACTATTGCAACTTTTTCTGTAGAAAAAAATATATAAAATAGAATGCCATCAAAATACCATCTTGAAATTTAGCATGAACATTTATATAAAATCAAACAAAATATGTGATTTTTTTCAGAATTTTAAAAAGGGTCCTTATTAAGGACATCTATATTGAAGTGCAAGGATATTGACCACGGTCCACATGTTCAAGTTTAAAAGTTACAACTAAAATCTAAAATCTTAGTCTAAAATCTTGTTCTATTAGCTTTAAAACGAGCCATCAATGGAGTTTCTAGCATTTCTACTTTAAGAGATATTGAAATATTAACAACCATACAAAAGTTATTTTGGCCCATATTTTGTAACTTTGAAGTAGTGGTCGAAAAAAAAATGGTCCATGTAATCTCAATAACGTTTATCAGTTGCCCAAATTTCATTGAAATCGAAAAGGAAAATCTCAAATTTTACTTTTTTTGGTCGATTTGTTGTGGAATGACCCGTATACTTTCTTTACAAAAATGTTCATTGCATAACATTTTTTTGTCGTATTTATTTATTTTTTGTGTTGAAAAACTTTTGTTTGGAACTATATTTACGTTATTTTTGTCAAAGAAACATTTTTTTCAAACTAAAAGTTATTGGAATTTTCTTACATTTTATTTTTTAAACAATACAATACAAACAGTTTATTTTTTAATTTATTTTTTTAACAATTATTTTTAAAATTTTTATTTTAGCAATTTTTTTACATAGTTTAAACATATTTTTGTTAGTAAATTTATTATTATATTTTTTATACGTTAAAACTAAACAAAAATAAATTCCTTAAAAAAGCATCAGACATTTCAACGAAATACTTTTCGTTTATTTTTACGTTTTTTAATATATTTTTGTATGAATAACAATTTTCAATGAAATAAGACCCTATATTGTGTTTACCGTCAACTGGGGTGACTTTGACCCGAAAAACTGTATGTATTGATTTTGTAATGCTTTTAATTCGCTATTTTGTTATGGAATTAATATTTCATTATTTTATAAAATATTGTAAGTATGTCCTTTTTAAGCATCCGCAATCAAAATTTCATGGTGTAATAACAGTAATTAAAAAAATAATAAAAATAAAAATGGTTCAAAGTCACCTCGCGCGTGAGGTGACTTTGGCCCAAACATGTTTATCACCAATTTTATCTATGTTTTTATGGAACTATGAGATGACTATGATACTATATCATCATAAATGTTTTACTGAAAATCCAGATCACTTGAAACCCATATATTTTGAATAATAAGCATGGTAATAAGGATTAATATGAAAAAGATATATAATGATCACTTTCAGTTTGTACCCGCCTTAGTTTTGCAATTAACTCAACTCCGTTGTTTTTCAATTATATTGTTATGTCAATATCTGCCATTAAATAAACAAACTAACTAAAATTCAAACACGTTTATTTTTAAAATGGGAAAATATAGTATATATTTGGAAAAGAATGGAACAAATAAACCCACAATTTTACATGAGTTATTTTAACATTGGGTATACACGTTCGAATTATTTGATGTGGTTTTTAAGCGGGTCAAAGTCACCTCCATATATAGTTTGGGGCGACTTTAACTCGGACCAAAGTCACCCCAAAAACATTAATTTTAAGAACGATTAAATAAAATAAATAATTAGAAATTGTAATGGACTAAAATGACAATACATACATGGTTTATTAGAAAGAAAATATATTAATTTCTAACATAAACAATGTAACGTATTAATAGCATACGTATATTTTACATACTCAATTGATTTTGTTCGTAAATAAAATTATTGATTTTTAGCAACATTTACAAAGATATTAATATGTTGTAATATGAGTGCTAAAAGTTAAGGAAATAGTATAACGCAGATAGAAAATGCTTCAAAGAAAATAATTGTAACAGTAATGAAATCTGTAAGTCACTTGGATGCTGAGAAAATTTGAATGCAAACATTATTTTTTGTTTGGCCAAAGTCACCTCTGGAAGTCTAAAGTCACCCCAGTTGACGGTATAGAATTGATGTATATTTGTTTTATAAAATAAGACCCCGTATTTTTTCTGAAATACGCCACTGTATTTGAACAATAGCCAATGCATTTGAACAATAGCCCCAAACAAAAATAACACCCAAATAAATTCAATTTAGCATTATTTGCATTTGTAATGCAAGTGAATATCAAAGTTTTGGTCGAACATTTGAAAAAAGTTGGATGTAGTTCATGGCTGAGACATCATTTAGTATAAATATGAAAATGGTTGTACGATATTAATTCGTTTACAGCTAGTATTCGCATTTAAATGAATTTGAATTGATTTTTAAAATATCTCAAAGTAACATTTTGAAAGTGAAGTATACCTTTAAATGAATTAATATTGTAAAATCACTTTTAAATCCATACTCAAAGAGATCTCAGCTACAAAATAAAGGGTGTAATCGAAATTATTTATACATTTTCTTTTATTTATAACTTAAAAAGTTAACACAGTAAAAATAAATATCACAAATGAAGAACAATACTCCATAGTTTTTAAAAATAGTTAAAGAATTATATTTCTGAATGAGTTAGGACAAATTTGCGTATTTTAGTCTTCCAGCCCACCATCAGCCGTTGGACACAATTTCTTCGAACATTTTTGATACCACTAATCCAACTATCGCTTATTTTATTTCAGTTTAACGCAATTTTAATATTTTTCTAAAAATTGATTTTATCTCAAGGCAGTTTGTAGGGTTACATCCTTTTGAACAAATTGTATCATATTGTTCTATACGGGTATCAACAGTCCCTCGCTCGTTTATTTGGATCTTTAATCTATTTCTTCGATTTTATTTGAAACTTTAAATGAACTCAGTTTAAATCTTATCTTTACTTTTTTAAAATATGAAACATATTATTTTTTTTTTGACTTATTGATTCATAAATCCTGGTTTTCGACCTGATTCCTATTAAGAATTGTAATATTTCTAGCAGTTTCCGAGATAATCTTGGAATAATTGTTAATCAATGAATTGTATTACAGACATTTTAATACATTTTGAATTAAAATGTATACAATCCTAAATATTAACATTTTTTGTAATCAAATCGGTATTAAAATTGAATATACTTTGGAATAAATAAGTGAGCATGTACAAATTTCAATACAAAAAGTATAGAATATAATACAAAAAAAAAACACGTGCTCTCTACATTTTTCTCTCATTATTCTGAAAAAATAATACAGTTTGACTTACATTATAAAACAGTAAAGGATAAATATTTAAAAATGCTGTCATTTCTTCTGCTTACCTCTATCCATTGTTCGTTCAAATTTGTTGTGCGCAGTGAAAATGACGGAACATAACTAAAAAAATGTTTTTAAATTTAAAAAAAGTCCAATGAATGAAATTTTTGCCAATTATTTTAATGGAGGGGGTATTTGTTACGTGTGCAGACAGTTTAACAATGATTTTATAAAAGTGGAGAAATGTAAAAACGCAAGTTTCTATGACTGAAAATTTGGTTAGTTTGAAATACTTTTGATAGAAGTTCCAATAGCAAAATTTGGAGTAAGCTCGGAGCAGAGGTCTACCACGAGCACTTAGTGAAAGTTGTTGTGCAGTCCCGAAGTTGTGCGTCATTTTTCCATTTTTATTAAAATTTAATATTCTAAGAATATTTTATAATACAGTAATGTACTAAAATTTAATACAAATTATATTAAAATCTGTAATTTGTTATACAAGAGCCTTTTATTTTTAATATACATTGTATCAAAAGTTTCTCTCTTTCTCACCCATGAAAATATTCCAAATGGTATTAAAATTAAATACAACTTCAGATTACAAATTTATTTTAGTACTTGACATGAATTTAATTTTAATACATTTCTGGTGTGGTCATATATGTAAGTCAGATTGTATTCAAATTTAGTCCAAAATTTCTAACCGTGTAGTAAAAGTTAAATTTTTTGTACGAACCGTGGACACCGCTGAACATATTCTGACAAGTTCATTACAAATGACGCCCGAGTAGGGACATCGCAACGAGAACAATTAAAATAAAAAAAACCTGAATAAATAATTAAATAAATCCAAATCCACATATATACGCCTTAAGAAAAAACCCGACATTAGCCAAGGAAATAAATACACTGAAAAAAAAATATATATAGTTAGCAACATGGTCACCACCTCTTGGATACGCACGCTCCACAAGGAAGAGCTCGTCACATACGCAACGGAATTTGGACTCAACCTCGTCCATACGCATCAATATCCACCAAAAAACCTTATTCATATCTACAGCTAGTTGTACCTTCAACATCAGCAGCAACGTACGCAATAGTGGTGATCATTTGCAAGAGCAAGGCAAGGAATGGTTATCTCGTTCTTGCACTTGATCTTGCACGCTAAGTCTTGCTCTTGCATAGGTACATATGATCTTGTTCCAGTAATACCTTTCTTGCTCTTGCTTGGAAGAATCCTCCTAAATTTTACTTTTTATATTTTAAATAAAAGATCAAAAACAAATATCTTATTAATTATGTATAGAATTTGAACACTAATTGTATTTAAGTTATTTATTTTCCATATTTTCAAAGTCTTCAACAAGAAATAAATTATTTTACAAACAAAAAAATAACATAAAAATTTGAATAATATTTTAAAAAGAATTAACTAATACAAAATAATTGTATAAATCAAGTGATCTTGACGAGAAAATTCAAAATCTCAAGGCCATAATAAAATGAACATCATAATAAATGTAAAGAATACTTCGTATAGGAATATTTCAGTTTTCGCCAGAGATTAAAAGAATCCGTATGCTACACGTACCGTATGCCAAGAGAACACACTACCTTGCTTGGTAACAAACTCAAACTCTACAACGCGAATAAAACAATAAAGAATAAAACAATAAAGATTTACGATGCGTATACACACACTTTCGCACAACGTATACACAAACTTTTTTGGTTTCATAAATTATATGAAATAATGCACATCGAACTTAACATAAGAAAAACTTCATGATTTAACAATTAACAAAAAACTATTTATAAAAGTAAAACAAAAATAATTATGTGCATAGCGCAGTGCATATGCACAATCGATGTACGAACGTAGCGTAGCGAAGAATTATATTCTTTAGCCTTGAAAAACAAAAAATAAAAACACATCTTCATTTAGTCTTGCTTTTCTTGTATTTATTGCAGTATTAGTCTTGCACTTGCTCTTATTCTAGCATTTTTATCTTGCTCTTGTTCTCGCAAGAAAATCTCGATCATGTTCTTGCAAAAAATGCAAGAACAAGAAATATTTGATCATCACTAGTACGCACATCATCGTTTTACAGTGATGCCAGTACAAAGTACACAGTAGCCCCCCACAAGACCTTCACTGTCGACAATGCAGTCTCATTTCTAACGACGAGCACGGTAGTCCTACATACGTCAAATGGCAATGGTAACGCCGTGAACGAAACATCAAGCAACATTCTTAGGAGACCAATCCTCAGAAACACCGAAGTAATCCCTGATGACTATCAACTCGGCACGTCGGCCGACCACGTCTACCTGCGAGTTATCAAGCATTTTCAAATTGTACATTTCAAAAATATAAACATCGATTTTCTAGTAATTTTAGAAAATTTATGACAGCTAATTGCAATAATTGCAATCTGTCCCGTCCATTACTTTGAGTACCAAAAGAACTATATGTAACTATACATTAACTGTGTTCCCGTGATATGTGATCTAGAGCCATTGCTCTGTTTTCTATACAAAAACAATTAGAACCAGATCACAAGCTGGTTCTATCCAGTTCAATCGAATGCTGTCAAGTTTTCTCTGAATAAAATAGTTGGTAATTCCTTTTTAAATTCTGAAAAAAAAACATATATTTTGATTTAATATTAATGTTCATGCCAAATCTTGATGGCATCATATTTTAAAAATTAATTTTCTAAATTTTTACATATTTTTTGTACTGAAAAAAAAATATTTATTTCAACAGTAAAAGTTGCGATAATTATTGAATATATATATGTAACTCTGATTTCTAAAATGTCGTCAGTTTTATGATATTGAATCTAGTTTTTGAGATATTGATTTTGGGATATAGTATTTATATATCTCAAGGATTCAAATACACTCTAATAAAAATTGGTGGGAATTTACTACTATTATAGTTGGCATTAGATTACCTACAATTATAATAGTAAAATCCTATCACAATTAAATAAAAAAAAATCAAGCTAAAAGTGTGGAAAATAATAGCTTTTTATGTAGCATTATTTCTCTTCAGAAAACTTTTTTTTTTACTTTTAAGTACATAATAAAACATGAACTAATTAAACTGATTCATTTGTAAAAAGTATTAATCATAATGTCTGTATTGTTTAAGAACATTTTATCGACTGACATTAAATGTGTATCTTTTAGCATTCATACATGTTTGACAGCGTAAAAACACGCTACTTTGTTAAATTTAAGAATTAGTATTTAAGTTTTTCTACTGTACATTTAGGTTTTTTAGAAATAAATTCTCGTTATTAGCCTTGTTAAAATATTCAAATTGAAAAATAATATCTTCATTCATTTTTTTAAAACTCATTATAAAAGGTTATGGGCATTTCTCTTTGTGTAAAAAAGTAATTAGTGAGTGTTAAATTTAGAATCGTGATGGCAATTTGGGAGACGCTTGCCAACATTTATTAAGATTCAGGTCTGGTACGTAGAGTTGGATTGATCCAGAAGTTCTGCGCTACTAAGCTGAGCGAATTTAGCAGCGTTGAAGACTACGTTAACGATGTGCCTAACAACGCACACGCGCTCCGTGGCCTCAATGTCGACGATGAATGGGCAGGTTCTATTATGCTTGCAGGGCAGCCGGACGAGTACAAGCCCATGATCATGGGCATACAGAGCTCCGGAATGTCGATTACAGGCGACGCAATAAAATGAAACTCCTGCAAGACGTAAAATGCGTGACAACAAAGGACGAAGCTGCATTTTCTCGACATCAAAAGTTTAAAAAGAGCCCGAAAAATAACAAAGGACCGAAGTGCTCCAACTGTCAAGGATTCGGACACTACGCATAAAATTGTCCAGAGAAGAAATCTTCAATCAAGGAGAGACAGTCAAGCGATGCTGGAATCGTTTACAGCTCCGGTAATCAAGAATTCGTAGTGGTACTTGGACTCTGGAGCATCGTCGTATATGTGCTCGGACAAAAATAAATTTACGAGCAAGATAATTCCAAACAAACAGGAGGTTATGATCGCCAATAAATAAAGTCTGCATGTTGAAGGTGTCGGAAATAATCCTACAGCTGGTTCACATGGACGTTTGTAAGCCGATGGAGGAAAAGTCTATTGCATGTTCCAGATACATCCTAACATTTATCGATGATTCACTCGAAAAGTATTTGTTTACTTTTTGAAAAGCAAGGATGAAGTGTGTGAAAAATTCATCGAGTTTAAGAATATGGCGGAAAGCCAGTTTGGAAAGCGCATTAAAGCTTTGCGTAGCGACAACGGCACAGAATTTTGCAACTCAAAGATGAGGAAAATTATGAGAAGTTCCTGTATTTAGCACCAGACAACAGTTCTATACAAGCCTGATCAACATCTGCTTACGTCATCAACCGGACGCCGTGCACAGGTCTGAAGGACATAACGCCATAAGAAGCTTGGACTGGCCGTAATCCTAACGTCACACATCTAAAAGTGTTTGGGTGCCAGGCTGTTATTCATATTCCAAACCATAAAAGGAGGAAGCTGGATGCAAAAGGCAAAGAAGTGATCTTTGTTGGCTACTCTTTGCATCCGCGGTCATATCGCTTCTATGATACTTTGAAGAGGGTGGTGGTGATTTACAGAGATGCTGTTTTCATGGAAACGAAAACCTTCAAGTTTCTGCGCAAGTTGTGACTTATACTTCACCCCACCGATGTGCGATTCAGTGTGGGAAATGCCAGAAGAAAATACTGTGGAAGAAAATCATACAGTAATGCAGCCAGATGACGCCGAGGACGATTTTTATTCTGGTGATGATGATGATGTCATCGAGATAACATCAGATGATGGAATCGCACACGCTAAAGATGAAACGCCTGCAACAGAACTAAGAAGATCAACACGTTCTCGAAAGCCACCAGTTCGTAATGGATATTTGTGTCCTATGTTGCTAGTGAACTCGAAACTGATGATCCCAAGACTGTAAAGGAAGTATTGAGATCCAGTAATTCAGACGAGTGGAGAACGGCGATGGCAGATGAGTTTAGCTCATTGCAAGAGAATAATACGTGGGAGTTGGTGCAGTTGCCTGAAGGTGAAAAGTCCGTCGACTGCAAATGGACCTTCAGGACATAACACTATGCATGCGGCAACGTAGAGCGCTACAAGGCGAGGTTAGTAATTAAAGGCTACTCGTAGCGGTATTGCGTCGACTATCATGAGACGTTTTCGCCAGTAGTAAGGTATGCATCAATTCGCTTACTGCTGAGTTTGGCTGTCCGTTTTGATCTCGAATGGACGTGGATTTTTTACAAAGTAAGCTAGATGAGGAGATCTTCATGAAGTATTCAGAGGGGTTTCCAGTGCAGAGATTGTAAGCTTAAAAAATCATTATACGGACTGAAGCAAACAAGTAGAGTTTAGAACCAAAAGCTGGACAAGACACTGCAGACCATTGAATTGAGTCAATCAAAGATAGACCCGTGCATCTACTACAAAGTAAAGCAAAATTAAATGACGTACGTGGCAATATATGTGGATGACATTCTTATATTCACAAACAATGTTGCATATAAGAAGCACTATAGGGACATTCTTAAGCAGCATTTCAATATGAAAGACTTGGGCGAAGCAAGGTTTATTCTTGGTATGCAGATTACGCGAGATCGTCTTAATGGCAAGATATGGATCGATCAAGAATGCTACATCTTGTACGTCCTGAAGCGATTTCAGATGGATGACTGCAAGCCGGTTACGACATCCATTGACATCCATCATTGACATCCATAAAAAACTGTCGAATGAGCTGTGTCCATCGTCCGAAGAAGAGCGAGAATATATGAAGACAGTTCCATATCAGGAAGCCATCGGCAGGCATAATGTATGCAGCGCAAGTAAGTCGACCAGACTTATGTTTTGAAGTGGGAATGTTGTCCAAGTACAACAACAATCCCGGAAAATCGCACTGGACTGCTGTGAAGCACATTCTGCACTACATTAAAGGTACGAATGGCGCGAAAATCGAGTTTTGTCGTGATGACAAAGGATCACTGGAAGGTTATTCAGATGTAGACTGGACAAGCGATATATGCGCCAAAAACGGTAACAGGCAAAAAAGCAAACTACTGTGGCCCTATCTACAACAGTAGCAAAGTACATGGCACTGGCATCCGCATCGCAAGAGGCTCTGTGGCTGACGGCCTTGTTCAGGGAACTGCTCAATATTTCTGGACAATTTAGGATGATACTATATTGTGACAACAAGAGCGCAATCAACTTGTCGCAGAATGATATGTACCACGGTCGTTCCAAGCACATCGATATACGATACCATTTTGTGCAAGACTTAGTCAACGAACAGAATTTGGAAACATGGGTCGATCGAAGGAAAGTGGTGTCTTACCAGCATCTAATCCTAAAGAGACCAATGCCCAATTGGAAGCTAAACTTCCATTGGAGACCGGACCCGGATCTTTGAATACAGAGGTCAGGTTGTCCGATGTCCAGGTGAGTAGGAGAAGGAAGAATAAAGCGAAAGATCGCAAACAGGATGAAAAGGCTGGAGGCGATGCTGGAGCTTTCTCTTCCCCAGCTACCACAGCAAAACGCGATAGATCGGTGGAGGTTACTCCGACTGAAGCCGGACCATCCGCTGCTGATGTGGTGGCTGCCAATACACCTGAGAAGCGCAATGGCAAGAAATTTAAAAAATGCACTGCTACTGCGAAACCCTGTAACTCCCAGAACTCGACAGTTTCCAGTGATACTGCTTCCGCAAGCAAGAGCAATGACGCTTCATGTTCCGGGTCGGCTGTGAATGAACTGCCTTCAACATCCACTTGCAGAGGTGGGCAAGCAGTATCATATTGTGATGCTGCTCGCAAAGCTCTTCCGGTTGCGATTATTGGCAAACTGGGGAAGGAGCAAAAGATGAATGATGCAGAAGTAAAACACTGCACCGATCATCTTTGGCGGCAAGTCAGCACCGGCGGTGTCAGTGCAAACGCAAAAAACTATGAGACGAGTGATGGCATCATGAAGGTGCTATGCTCGTCTCAAGCGAATTTCTATTGGATTGCCACAGCCGTTGCTAAAATCAACCCTTTGGGAAATGGTGATTCGCTGTTTTCAGCGGAGACGAACCCAAACGTAGGCGAGCAATATGCTGGATACCTAGTCCTATCAGGAAAACAGCGGAAGTGTTTGCATGCCTACGTGCTCAGAACCAGGGCATCGAAACGAACGAATGGAAAATCTATAGCCATAAACCGCAGCGAGGTCCGAAGGACAAGGAGGGCTCAACCCTGGTTGTTGGCTTAGACCAGAAGTCGTTAGATGTCATGCTATCTAAGTACGACAGTCATCTAAACTTATTCTTTGAACGGATCAAATTCCGAATCCATTCCAAATGAATAGGCACATGATGAGAAACGAGTTAATTGTCCTGTCATAATATTTACTCAGATCAATCTGCAACATTCTAAAGCTGCTACCGCTTTACTAGGTAAGCGGCTCTCCATGTTGCATACATTACCTCACATCACAACCATTCCAGAACCATGGGTGTATAACAAACTCATCGGTGGTGTTAGTGAACTACGTGGTGAAACCATACAATACGATGAGCAAGCCGCAAGACCTAGAAGCTGTTTTATAGTATCGAAACACTATGCTGTCACCAAGAAAACCAAATTCTGTGGCAAGACTTGGTGTCAGCCAAAGTGCGCTGTGAAAGCGATAGTGGATGGAAACATTTGATTGTCGCGTCAGGCTACTTTCCCTATGACCCACTACTGCCTCCTCCGCCAAAGGCAATTGTTGAGCTCATAGAGTACTGTGATCTTAAGGAGACTGACCTTATTCTTTGCTGTGAAGCTAATGCTCAACACTCTGTGTGGGGCAGCAGTAAATGTAACGCACGAGGTACCAGACTCCTTGACTTCATCATGACCTCCAATCTGAACATTCACAACACTGGTAATAAACCCACGTTTGTGACTGCAAGAAGACAAGAAGTGCAAGAAGACAAGAAGTGCCCTCTATGACGGTAAAAAACCCTAGAAAAACGAACTGGGCACGCTTCAGACATGAACTTGAGAATTCCCTCCATATTCCTGTCAGAATTCGTACCAAGGAAAGTATTGAGACGTCCGTGCAAGATATAAACGATGTCATAAATTCTAGTTTTGTACGAACATGTCCGGTACGAAAAACGTTATCTAGACCTCCCGTTCCTTGGTGGATCGCTTGTCTTGAAACCTTGCGCAAGGATTCCAGAAAGCTTCTAAATAGGGCCCTAAGGAGCAATTTAGACTCTGACTGGTTTCTTTATCGAGCTTAGCAGAAAGAGTATAAGAAACTTGTAACTAAAACTACTCTACAAAAATACTTGTTATTTTTTAATATTTTTGTATCAACAAAAATAAGTTTTAATTTTTTTATTTCAAATAATTTTAGAATTCGATAATTTTTCATTCTAATAAAAAGTTACGTTTTTCCAATAAATTAAAATAAATTTAATTTAATTAAAAATATATTGTTTTATTTTATTACATCTAAATTGGTGACCCCCTACGACGAACCCCGATGAATTATTTTGGAATAATGCCAAAAACAAACACCATCGGCGATGCTGTATCGACCACTACTCCAGTCGCGACCATTAAAATTCCCTGTTTTTGGAAGGAGAACGCTGTTCTATGGTTTGTTCAAGTCGAGGCGCAATTCGAATTACGCCAAATAACTGACGACCGCACAAAATATTTTGTGGTCATTGCCGAACTGGAGACAGAGTTACTTTCGCAGATAACTGATATTATTTTAACTCCTCCAAACTATGCGTACGTTAAGCCAAATCAGCGCCTTGGCATAACGTACGCATAGTACGTTAAGCCTTCGGTTTCTGAAGAAAAGCGCATCAAACTTCTTCTCAACAATCTCGATATTGGCGATAAAAAACCCAGCGCATTGCTCCGCGAGATGAAAAATATGGCAAACTGTGGTGTTACAGACGAATTCTTGCGTACAATGTGGATGCAACGACTGCCACCACAAACTCAAGCCATTCTCGCACCTTCCTCGGAATCGCTAGACAACATTGTAAAAATATCGGATAAAATCGGTGATATTGCAGCACCTTCACCAACTTCGGGCATTGCTGAAATCAATCCTGTATTTGATTTTTCGGATTCCAAACGTCAAATCGATGAATTAACCGCTTCAGTTCAAAAAATGCAGAATCAACACACGCGCCGTTCAAGAAGTCGCTCTGGAAATCGCTCTAGAGCCCGCTCTCAAGATTCTTCAGCTGGTGGGAACTGCTATTATCATCATCGATTCGGCGTGAACGCACGGAAATGTCGCGAGCCATGTTCATTTGTGAACAACGCTCCCTCGGGAAACTCCCAACCCGGTCGCTAGAGGCGTCCAGTGATCGGGACTTAGCTACAAATCGCCTATTCATCTACGACAAATTGGTAAGCAAGCACTTCCTCATCGACACAGGTGCTGATATTTCCGTCGTACCTGCCGTGCTCAAAAATAACCGTACATGCCAGCCGACTTTTTGAAGCACTTTAGTCTGATGGTTGATTTTAAAAATGGTCAACTCTTTGACGACCAAACCAACATACGCGTAAATGGACGTATTGGATCAGTTTCGAGCTATTTAGAAATTAAAACGTTGGTAAATGATACGCAGTACCACAATTTACTTTCTCGTTTTCCTGATATTACGAAAGCATCAACAATCAAGAAAGCCAAGCACAGTGTTGAGCACGTCATCGAAACTAAAGGACTTCCTGTAACATCAAAAGCACAACGTTTGACACCGGAGAAGCTTGACATAGCTCAACGTGAGTTCCAATTTATGGTTGACCAAGGATTGTGTCAGGCATCCAAAAGTAGCTGGTCGTCCGTTACACATGACTACAAAGAAAAACGGACAATGGCGACCATGTGGTGACTACCGTCGTTTGAATTCACAAACAATTCCCGACAAGTACCCGATACCACATATCCACGACTTTGGACACTGCCTAACAGGTAAATCGATTTTTTCAACTGTTGATTTGGTTTGCTCCTACAATCAAATCCCAGTCGCGTCCAATGATATCCCGAAAACAGCGATAATAACGCCATTCGGTTTGTTCGAGTTTGAGTACATGAGCTTCGGTTTGTGCAACGCAGGTCAAACCTTTCAACGCTTCATGCATGACGTTCTGCGTGGTCTCGATTTTTGTTTCATCTACCTTGACAATGTGCTGATCGCTTCCGAGAACGAAGAACAACATTTACTCCATTTTCAGCAAACTTTTCGAAAGCTTTCAAGAATACGAAATTGTCATCAACGTCGCAAAAAGTGGTCATTGTGTTGAGAAGGATGGCATTCGTCCGCTTCCTGAGAAAGTTGCTGCGATAGTCGATTGTCCAAAGCCGATAACCGTTTAAGAATTTCGACGCTTCGTGGCAATGATTAATTTTTATAGAAGATTTTTTTACGACATGATCAAATTAAGCAACCGTTACAGCCACCATATGACGGACCATTTCGAGTGATTAGCCGCACTGAGAAATTGTTTACTCTTCTCATAAATGGTGTAGAAAAAGTGATTTCTATCGATCGTGTTAATTAAATCTGGATATTTCTGAAGACGCACGAAGAATTACATTTCCAGTACCAACCAGCCACTTAATACCCACAGGTTCTCAGAATCATACGAAGTCATCGACAACAAAAAGATTAAGCAGAATTCCTGCTCCACTTACGACAAACCCATAGTTAAGGAAATCTGGCAGGACTGCTTTCAGAGAAGTTCGCAAGGATTCTTTTAAATGGATATTTTTGTTTTACTAAAATTTCTAGGGGAAGTAATGTAACCAAAACTACTCTACAAAAATACTTGTTATTTTTAAATATTTTTGTATCAACAAAAATTAGTTTTAAGTTTATAATTTCAAATAATTTTAGAATTCGATAATTTTTCATTCTAATAAAAAGTTACGTTTTTACAATAAATTAAAAGAAATTCAATTAAAAATTTATTTAAAAATAGATTGTTTTATTTTATAACATCTAAAAACTAATTCGTAAATCGAAAAGTGTTTCTTATAAAGATTTCTGCAGTAGCATCGAATCCTGCAGTGAGACTAGCCGATTGGTCAAGTTTCCTAAAAGAAATGGAACTGCCCGACTGGACTCACTGCGGAGACTTCATGGCTCGTATACTGAGTCTAGGACAGAGGCACTCAGTGTCCTAGTTGACACTTACTTTCCGCATAGTGCCACTTTGTAATCCCAGCACTGGAGACTGCAATAATAACTCTAATGTGACAAAACATGACTGGCAGGTTGCCAGATTGGTTGTGTACGATGAAGCTATCCAATACGCAGTGGCCTCTTTTGATGGCTTCAAGTCACCTGGGCCGGATGGCATCTACCCAGTCATGCTACAGGAAGGTATAACACAATTACTACCATGCCTAAAGAAGATCTTTAGAACAAGTCTCGCATGGGCATTCATTCCGACATCCTGGCGTTAAGTTAAAGTAGCCTTCATTCCTAAAGTTGGAAGAGAAGACTATTCCATAGCCAAGAGTTTTGGACAAATTAGTATGATGTCCTTCATACTAAAGTGTCTAGAAAGACTAGTTGAGTTGCACATCAGAAAAACATCGTTGTCAAGGTACCCACTATCATCAAGACAACATGCCTACCAACGTGGAAAATCCTGTGAAACAGCATTGCAACATCTGATTGGCCGGATCGAGCATGCTTTTCAGAGGAAGATGTACGTGATGGGCATATTTGTTGACATCGAGGGTGCTTTTGATAATGCGACTTTTGATGGAATGTGTGACGCAGCTAGAAGGCATGGAATAGATGAAACATTGGTCAAATGGCTAAGGTCAATGCTAATGTTTAGGACCATCACTACTGAGGCGGTGTGCGGTCAGTATCAACGAACTTGATGGACCAGGTGTCTATTCCCAGGCCTATGCAGACGATGTTGCCTTTCTTGCCACAGGCTTTTCCCTTAATGAGGTCTGTATTAAAACACAAAACTCATTGAATTATATTGACAGCTGGTGTACTGCAAACGGACTTTCCGTCAACCCTCACAAATCAGGATTACCCCTATCAGTACTTAAAGGTGTCACTATTCCTCTGTCTAGCGAAGTAAAATATCTCGGCTTAACTCTAGATAGTAAACTACATTGGAAAAAACATGTTGGAAATATAATTTCGCCGAGCAAAACCTTATGGATTTACACGGCAATGATAAGACCGATGAAATCATATGCATCGGTAGTCTGGTGGGACAAGCGAAAGTGCGTGACAACTAATCTTGCCAAGATTCAGAGAACCGTGTGTCTGGGTGTTAGGGTGCCTTTCCCACTACACCTGGTCGAGTACTGAATGCAATCTTAAACCTACCAACACTTGACATCTTCATCAGAGGCGAAGCGATGAAAGGCTGCTGGAGACTAAAACGAGGTGGTTTCTGGTTTAATGTTCCCTAGAATATCTCTGACATTGCACTAGACACTCCATTAGACAACTGTCTACTGGAGATGCCCTCTGATGCAATGATAGCAGAAATATTACCAAGACGAAATTTTGAGAATTGCCAACCTGACATTCAAGACTGGCTAACGCCTGATTGTGAACCGGGTAGAGGGTCACACCGCATTTTCACAGATGGCTGCCAAACCGATCAGGGATCTGGTGCTGGAGTGTTTGTGAAACCGGATGACCGCAGACTTCACTTCGCCTTAGGCGACAATGCCTCGGTATTTCAAGCCGAAGTTTATGCCATACTTATGACTATGGACTATATTGTGGATAATTATTGCAGAACAGAGCTATATCAGTTTGCAGCGATACTCAGGCTGCTCTTATGGCTTTGAACAACCCGGTCATCATATCCAAAATAGTACGTCAATGCAGATCACGTCGCCTCTTGCACACAAGAGCAGATGGCTGAATGAGACGAAATGCAGATTCCCCAAGCTCTTGACACCGACGATAACCAAAAGATCGGCTTTAAGTAGAAAGGAGTGCAGCAAACTGAAAGGACTTCTAACGGGACACAACGCATGTGAAACACACATGAACGCAATCGGCCTGGCCGAAAGAATGTCCTGTCCGGAATCCCTGGAAATGCCCATATGTTTTTGAAATACCTTAATATATATATATATATATATATATATATATATATATATATATATATATATATATATATATATATATATATATATATATATATTTATATATTGTTAAGAAAATTCAGTCTACGGAAAACTGTTCTACGAGTTCTTATCGCTGGATTAATAAAAACACTCTTATGTTTGGTTTAAATTATAACAATTAACTTTATTAATTCACTTTAATAAACAAATTTACTAATAACAAATTCTAACATCTGCTGCATGTCTCCAATTTAACTTGACATTGATCACACGAGATGCACTCGACCACTTTCCAATTACTCATGTGTTTTAATGTGATGCTTCCATCTTTTTCCCGCACATTAATTCAGTGCGCTGAATGATCTTCCGTTTCTTTCTAATACATTGCTTATTGCTTAATTATCTTGTATGGTCCTTCCGTAACTTCTCTGAATTTGTAAGTCGTATCTGGCCTTCATCTTATCACTCGCAAGTTGTGCACGCTGCCTTATAAATTGATGCACTTCATGCAATTCTTCACTTTTTCTGGAAACATAATCGTGAACAGAAATTCCAGCTGATGGTCTCGCACCAAATTTTAAATCCGCAGGTAATCTTAAGTCTGTTCTAAAAACAATTTTAGATGGTGAAGCTGCTGTGGTATAATGAACCGCCGTTCAATATGCCATGAGGAATAGTGATATGTGTATATCCCAATCTTTTTGATTTTTATAAACCACTTTTCTGAGTTACTCTTCTAAAGTCCGATTGAATCTCTCTACTATGTCATCAGATTGCGGGTGCAATGGCGTTGTTCGTGTTTTGTGTATCTTGAGGAATTTGCATACTTCCTTAAATACTGCATACTCAAAATTTCTTCCTTGATCTTAATGCAAGTCCAGCGGTACTCCAAAACGGCTTACCCACTTACTGTTGTGGCTTCTTGATTCGGCATGGGATACACTTCAGACCACTTGCTGAAGTAGTCTATGACGACAAGCACATAATTGTTGCCCGCGTCACTGATTGGAAATGGCCCGGCGACATCCATGGCAATACGCTCGAATGGTGCTACCACGTTGTACTGATGTATTCTGCCGCGATTTCTGACTATTGGTCCTTTTGATGGTACACATTGCGGACAACTGCGAATCCAATCAGTGCTGCCTGATCGGTTCTCAAGTGAAACTATTGACCGTACAGATATTTGTGAACATTTTTCACACTTTTGATTACAGCCCATTTATCACTTGAGAGAGAACTCCGTCTATTTTGTATATACTTGCATCGGTATCAAGTATTAATTGCTCACCTGGAATTGGATACGCAAGAATTGGAGCCGAGCACCTTCAATTTCAAAAACGTATTTTCTTGATCATCGCCCCCATTTAAAAGCTCGATTTTTTCTTGTCAACTCGTGAAGACTACTAGCAACATTGGCAAAACCTGGAACAAATCGTCTGTAGTAAGTACATATCCCTAAGAAACTTCGTAGGTCATGTAGGTTTTGCGGTCTGGGCCACTCCTTTACTGCAACTATTTTATCTTCGTCTGTATGCACTCCTTATGAAGTAAATCGATGACCCGGATACTTGACTTCTATTTTGAAAAGTGAGCATTTTTTTGGGCTAAGTTTTAGCCCCGCCTTTTCTAATCGAAGCAATACTTCCTCTAGATGTCTTAGATGGTCGTTAAAAGCCTTGCCAATGACAATTATATCGTCAATGTATACCAAGCAAGTTTTCCAGTGTAACTCTCTCAATACGTGCTTCATTAACCGCTCGAATGTTGCTGGGACATTGCACAGTCAAAATCACATTATCAGAAATTGCGATAGTACATCGCCAGTACTGAATGCAGTCTTCTCTCGGTCGTTTTCATCGTTTTCTACCTGCCAGTAACCGCTTTGCAAGTCCAACGTCGAAAACCATTTTGCATTAGTGTATCCAAGGTATCATCGATTATGGGCAGTGGATCTATCTTCATTACATCATTAATCTTTCGGTAAGAAACGCAGAAGGACTACCGTCCTTCTTTTTCACCAATACTACTGGTGAACTCCATGGACTCTCAAATAGTTCCACTACGCCATTTGTGCTTGACGAATTGGGTTAGAATCACCAGCATCTATTCGATAATTCACAATGGCAGTTCTGCCATCCTTTTGGTTCTTTTCAGCGAATACATACCGATATTTATTAATTAATTATTGCACTTTACACTTTTCTTTGCCAGTTAAATCTTTCTTTTGAGTAGATTGCTGTTCTATTTGCGGTGTGACATAGTCCCTTGATTGATTTGCCTCGCAATTTATAATTGCTGATTCGTCTTGGCACTGGCCTAGCACTGTTCCTTTTTTGATTAACTTTGACGAATTTTCATTGTAACTGTGCCACGTTTTGTTTCATAATCACGTATACCATCAACGAACGCATTTATCTTGCACTTTTCTATGAAATCACTTGATGAATCTGCATATGACAAATGCGCAAGCCTTTCGACGTTCGCTGCATACGCCAAAGTTTCGCCATTTCGTAGCATTCTGCCCTTCAGCTCCATTCTGTATATCTGTTTCATGTGATCACTGCCATATTTGCGTTGCAGTGCAGTCATAACCGTCAAATAACTGTTTCTACCACTTTCCGGATCAGTCTGCAATACTTCGGCTTCGCCTACTTTAGCGTCACGATAAGTGCGACTACGTTGTCCTTATTGCTCCACCGATCTTGAAACTGTGGTCTCAAATTGCAGCTTAAAAATGTTGAACTAGTATGAATTACCTTTATTTATTTAAATAACAAATTACTACAATTTATCTTTACAACGTTCGCTCACGATATGCACTAGTTCACAATCGAATCACAAGTCAACTGCTGTGCCTCAGATGCGGCACCCGGTTCGACAGGGTTCGGTTCGAGAACCTTCTACATTTCTCGTGAATTATACATGATATTGGCATCTCATTCGCACTGATGTGATTAAATGCGCTCATATATCTATTTCTCGCACATTGCGTCAGTGCGCTGAATGTTATTTCGTCTCTTTCTAACACATTGCTTAGTACGCTGAATTGTTTTTCATCTCATTTTCTCTGCCCTCCAACTTATTCTGTTTGTCCTAAACAAATGTTATTCATCTCTTTCTCTCCCTCTCTCGATATGTACAACTTTCTAAATGTACCACATTTCGTCGGAGTTTTCAGTGTTCTTGTTACTTTTTGGAATCAGCTTTTGTACACTCATGCCAGTACGTTCGCAATGTGATCCTACGTTGTATTGATTCATCTTTCCGCGATTCTAGACAGTTGTTATTTTTGCGGAAACACATTGCCTAGATTTATGAATCCAATAGGTAACTGAATTCTGATATCTGATCCATTAGAAATGTTTCCTGACTTCTTCAATCGTTTTATCAATGCTCAAGTGACCTCCATTAGATCCACCATGGTATTCCAGTACTACCCTTTTTATTTTCGACTTAAGAACAACCACCGATTTCCAAACGGATTTGCCATTTTTACTTTCCTATACAGGGTTCAAACATCTATTTTGTAGCGTCAGACTTTGTAACGGTCCGGTTTCCGGTTTATAGCTGGGGCACCATCAGCGAATTGATTTGTATGGTTCCGGAGTTTTAAAGCACTTTCGGCAGTCATACAAATCAACCATTGCCGGTCGGTTTGTCGGTCAGCAGGAAAATGCGAGCGATTTGCCTTGCGCGCTCGCTTTTATACTAGTCTCTTCTTTTTCGTAGTGACCGATGAGCGGTGAAGTTGGATATGTTTTCCAACGTTGTGGTGTTTGTTTATTATTGCGGCTGCGTTTAATGTTGTTGCGGTGTTTAGCTTCGTACGGCGTTTTATGTTTTCGGCGTTTAACACCGCCGTCGTTTTATTCATTATTACTATTATATTTGATATGCATTATTGTGCGGTGCCATTTCGCAAGAAATGGTACCGTCACAACTTTTCCCCCTTCATTATTGCACTGTCGGACCTATATCTTTCCATGATGGCTTTCTATGTTGTTCCTTGAATGTCATAATTTTTTCAATATAGGGGTCCTTTTTTTATCATTTCCTATTTACTCTATAGTCCATTGAGCATCTACCATTACATTTAACGTACGAATGTCAATAATGTTCGTCTTTCCTTTTTCATTCGGGCACTCTTTGGGCTCAATTTTACACACTCGCGCTGTCACATGTCCCCTAGTGTTATTTTGCACATCTTCAGGTCACTTTTCTAGTCTGTATTTCTTATAAGGTTGCACTATTAAGCATTTGTGTTTTTTACAGCAGTCGCGTGCCATATGCCCATATTTTTCAAAATTCTAACATTTACCTTTAAATTTAGTATCTCGGTTGGCAACTGTATTTTCGGGTTAATTTCCTGAAATAAAAGTTCTTGCATCTCATCTAGTACTCGTGCCTCCGTCGCTGGTCGGAACATTGCAGTAGCTATCTCCTGCGTAAGCGCTGTAGTGACCGTTTCAATAAATGTCACCTTCGGCATAGTCATTGCTACACGTTTTGTCTCAGGATCCTGTATGCCATCAACGAATGCATTTATCTTGAACATTTCAAAAAATCACATGCTGAATCGGAATACGCAAAATGTGCAAGTATCTCAATATCCACAGCATATTCCTGCAACGATTCGCCATTAACTTCAGCTGTATTATAGGTGTCATGTGGTCACTGTTATATTTTCGTTGCAGTGCACCCATGACCGCTAAATAACTGTTTAATATCACATTTCGGAACTGTCAGCAAAACTTCAGCTGCGCCTTCTTTTAGTGCCACAATAAGCGCAGCTACCATGCCGTTGTCTCAAATTGTAGATGAAAAAGGCCGAACGCAGTTGTTTCATCGTACAGTGTGCCCAAACGCTCTTAAATCGGTTGATATTCAGTATTTTCGGAACGATTTTAAAAATTTTAAAAGTGTTGTACAGTAAGGTCTTGAGAGAACTTAAGTTTTGATATTTGAGATTGTATCTTTAATTGTTATGGAAATCAGTTAAGTTGAGATTTTTTTCATGAAAAATCTTTCAAAAATGGTAAAAAAACCAAAAGTTATCCGATTTTAAAAGTTCTTATGTTTATGAAAAGCTTAAATTGAAATCTAATGAAAATGTGTTTACTTAAGAAAATACCTTGCTTCATTTTAAAGATTAATTTTTGAAGACTTTATTTTACATATGCATACATAGATTGTACATTTTATTCTGAAATCAAAATATTTGTGTGGGACTCTGAAGTATTTGAAATTAGTATTTATTCGGTAAATTTATTTGATGATAGCGTTAAGATAGCGTTAGATATGTTCTATTAAATTCAATGTTAGTTTTGCTTAATTTCCCATACAAAATACTAAACTGAATTCTGGTGTACACAATTTTGAATTTCATATGAGAAATTAAGAAAAGCTAACATTAAATTTGATTGAATATATCTAATGCTATCTTAACGCTATCATCATGCAACTTTTACCGAATATATACTAATTTCATATTTTTCAAAATTAATAAAAAAATTTGGGAATTTTACGGGTATATATACCGTTTTTTTATACCCTACACCTATGAGGTACAGGGTATATTAACTTTGTGCATATATTGTAACGCCCCTTAGGAGGCGAGTCCGGTATGGAGAAGTATATATATTCTTGATCAGCATTACTACCCGAGTCCGTTTAGCCATGTCCGTCTGTCTGTCTGTCTGTCTGTCTGTCTGTCTGTCCGTCTTGCTGTCTTGCTGTCCGAATACAGAATAACTTGAGAAATACTGATCAGAATGCGATGAAATTTCGTCTCAATATATTTTAGCCAAAAGTTAGAACTGCGTTTGAAAATGAGCCAAATCGGTCAACGGACACGTCCACCTCCCATACAAGTCACTTTTATATAACTCTTTCTGAACTAATAACTCGAAAAGTATTCAAGGTATAGTTATAAAATTTAAAACGTATTGTTAGAATTCACCTAAAAATATGTGGTCCAAAAATGGGCGTGATCCGCCCACTTTTTTTTTTCATTATTTCTCGGGTTTTCATAGTGGAAATTTGATCCGTAAATTATTAAATTACATCTATGAAATATTAGCCTTTCAAAATTTTAAATATAGGCGAGGTCCGCCCAATTACATTTTTCAAATTTTTTTTTTAGTTTTTGATACTTTATATAATTTTTTAATTTATGGGGATATAAGACGTAAATTTCTGATATATCAATAATATTCTGAGGGTTAATATCCCCACCAAAAGTGTAGGGTATTCCATAGTCGGGCCCGACCGACTATAAAAATCCGCCCCATATGACCGAACTTACCCATGTGACCTAACTTTCCCAACTCGTTTTTAAATTAATATTTTCGGAAATAATGTTGTCCTAAAATTAAGTAAGGTTAAATATGTTTAAAGCTAATTTATGTTTAAAATGTCATACATAAATTTTACGTCGGGCGTTGAAAACATTTCTGCAGGTGTGCAGAATCAAAACAAAATTAAAAAATACGAAATTTTTATAAAACATGATGTTATGTCATATATGTCATATTATCGTATTGATATGTCAACATTGTTGTCATTAAATGGCGGTAACAATATTTGCGGGAAAGGGTGGCAACACTTGCCAAAAATATATTTGAAATTTATTCGTTAAGTATTTTTTATGTATTGGTGTGCTGTCAACGAGTCGTCAACCAGCAGACACCATGTTCTTGTATTTTAATTTATTATTAATTGTAACATTCAATATTTTTAGAAAATATAATGTGCATATTTCTTCGCTGGGGGGCATGGAAAAGCCTACAACTTTATTTTTTGGTTTGGTTGATAGGTAACGAGCACGAGCCCGATGACTAAATTTTCAGACACACACGAGAAGCACGATAAAGCACGGAATTTTAAATGACACGAAAAACACGAAAAAAGCTTGGAAATATATGAAAAAGCCGGCGAGACATGAAAAATAATACCGAAACCGTTTGGATTTTTGCAACCGGAATCGTTATTAGAAATGTGTGAAACCGGAACTGGAATTGGAACAAATATATTTTTTTGGTTGGACTCGCTATCTAAAAAATCACGGAACCAGAACAGGAACAGATATTATAGTCCATTTCAGGGATCGCAAAGAACCGGAATCGGAAACGTTGTTAAAAAATGTATGGAACCGGAATCTAAAACTATTTAATTGTACCCTACACTAAGAGTGAAAGGGTATATTCAGTTTGGTACGTACACCCTGAAGAAAGCATATTCTGTATGGAAAAGTATATATATATATTCTTAATCAGCATGACCTCCTGAGTCGATTAAGCGATGTCCCTCTGTCTGTATGTCTGTCTGTCTGTCTGTCTGTCTGTATGTCTGTCTGTCTGTCTGTCTGTCTGTCTGTCTGTCTGTCTGTCCGTCCTTCTGTCTGTCTGTTGAAATCACGATTACAGAAAAAGTAGAAGAGCTAGAGCAATGAAACTTTAGATTTAGATTACTTATATATCTGTCTGAACAGAAAAATTGGCATGATCGGTCTTGATTGGCATGAACAAAATCTTTAATGGGCGCTTGGCTGATTTTGGAGGCACGGGCACGACAGCAACTAGCACGCATGTAGATTTTCACGCACAAACTCAGATTTTCGGGCGTGATTCACGCCAAGCGCACCAAATTTTTACATTTGGGGCAAAAGAAATTGCGACGCCATTTTGTACGACGTAGACAATGTCGCACATTCGCGTAGATTTTCCGCAGCCAACGTGTGCAGCCACATTCGAGGAGATTGTCCGCAGCCATTGCCGCACATTCCCGGAGTTTGTCCCGAAGCCACTGCCATACATTCGCGGAGATTGTCCGCAGCCAACGTCTTCAGCCACATTCGCGTAGATTGTCCCGCAGCCAACGTGTAGCATATTCGAGGAGATCGTCCGAATTATTGGCGGAGAGTGTCCCGCTGCCAACGTGTAGCGTATTCGCGGAGATCGTCAGCATTATTGACGGATAGTATATAAATCGCGGCGGCCAGTGTCAAAGTTACCATAGTAGACGTTGAAGAACCAACCCAACCCAGTTCACGGGGGTTGGGATGTCGTGATGAGATGGCAACATTGTTGTCATGAAAAGGCGCCAACAACACTTGCCAACAATTTATGTCAAAATTGATCGTTAAGTTTTTTTGATGTATTGTTGTGCTGTCAAGGAAGGTGGCGGGCTTCGGCCTTTTCATGCGAGCCGTCAACCAGCAGACACCAAGTAAGTCCTTGTATTTTAGTTTACTATTAATATAAAATTAAATATTGTTAGAAAATAAATTGTTCATATTTCTGTTCACGAAGAATTGTGTCTTTTTATTGATCGCTGGTGGGCATAGAAAGGGGAACGCCTACACATATTGCACACATATGTAAAGTAAACCTGAACCGGAACTGAAACCATAATAAAAATAATTTAGGAACCGGAACCGGTACCGGAACCATTTTTTTATTTTTGTATAGAACCGGAACTGGAACCGCAGAGAATAGAAATTCGGTTTCTAGCCCTGCTTTAAAGTTTTCTTTCTTTTTTTATTTAATTTGTGTTATGTATTTTTGTTTTAAGCAAAAATACAAATTAAATCACAGAGTTTTAAAATTTAATTTTTGCATTTAATATTTTTTAAAAAATTTGACAAAGATTGAAAATATTTTGAAACTATTATTACAATAATTCTAAAGAAATATTTCTTTTCACGAAGAATTGTTTCTTTTATTGATCGCTGGTGGGCATAGAAAGGGGAACGCCTACACATATTGCACACATATGTAAAATAAATATATAAGTGTTTGGTATCATTAAAAATAAGAGATTTCAAGGACAATCTGTATATAAATCCTGAACACCTTTTTTTTAAAAGAAGAAAAAATAAAAAATAATTATATGGCAACAAATCTTTAAATTTGATTAAATATATCTAATTAAGTATTAACTTTATCATCATAAAACTTTAGCCAAATATATGGTAACGCAACCACTTCATCCCCTTTGCAAACTCTAAAAACTCGATTTTTGTTGTTTTGCACCACAGCATCCAAAAACTTTTTTTTTTAATTCTGAAAAAATTTACATAAATTCTTGACATTGAAAACAGATCATTCCACTTTGATTAGGAGTAGTAAGAATTTTTCTTCTATATATTAAGTGGTAATGAATTCAAGAGTCGAATTGCAAATTGTTGATTGTTAAATTTTGGCAAAATAAAAGTGAGGCTTCTATTTGAAACGCAAAGACGTAGCTGAGCAAAAAGATATAATGGAGTTTTGGAATATAACAACTTTTGCAGAAATATGCAGTTTCTTATATCCAGATAGTTTGTAATGCAACAAACTAAAATGCCCTTACTTACATCTTCGACATGTGAAAAACGTATGGGACATTCCACTCCCCTTTGTCCAATCTATCCGTAGTGGCTATATAAACGAATCCTCATTATTAAAATACAATTCCCATTGGTTGTGCACTTAATGCATCCTCCTACAAAACACAAATTTCGATTTTTCCATGGGATTTTTTTGAATTCCCAGTATTGAGAACAATAAAACAAAAAAAGAATCGTCCAAATCAGTCGATCCGTTCTCATGGTTTTGAGAGACTAATGTGTGGCAATTAATTTTTATATACATGTATAGATTATGTTTTTACGTAAAAATAAAAAAATATTTATATTTTTATTGCGTTTTTTGGCTTGTTTGTGGAACCGGAACTGGAACTGGAATCGTTATTTTATTTTTTATAGAACCGGAACTTAAACCGTAATAAAAAATAATTTAGGAACCGGAACCATTTTTTTATTTTTGTATAGAACCGGAACTGGAACCGCAGAGAATAGAATTTCGGTTTCTAGCCCTGGTTTAAATTTTTCTTTCTTTTTTTATTTAATTTGTGTCATGTATTTTTAGTTTAAGCAAAAATACAAATTAAATCACAGACTTTTAAATTTTAATTTTTGCATTTAATATTTTTTAAAAAATTCGACAAAGATTGAAAATATTTTGAAACTATTATTACAATAATTCTAAAGAAATATTTCAAATAATATTTTAAACAATTTTATTAAAAAATATATTTAAAAGTAAAAAATAGTTAAATTTGATTGTGCCTAAATTTGTCTAAAAAGTTTTAAAGAGATTTCTTTATTATGTGTGTGTTTCCCACTTTCCAGAAATGTTTTTTAAACGCGTCTTTAATTAGAAATTCACACGACGTCTGATGTCTGCTGTAGATGCGGCCATCGGCCAACGCAACGCACAAAAAAGTATGGACGGCATTTAATAGGCGGCTCTGTAGCTGATTAATGGTGAAAGTTTTTATACCCTACAATAAGAGTGAAAGGGTATATTCAGTTTGGTACGCCGTTTGTAACACCCAGAAGTTAGCATTTCCGGTATGGAAAAGTATATATATTCTTGATCAGCATGACCTCCTGAGTCGATTTAGCGATGTCCGTCTGTCCGTCTGTCTGTCCGTCTGTCTGTCCGTCTGTCTGTCTGTTGAAATCCCTACTACTTTTAAAATTGAAAATCTAGATAAATGAAACTTATAACTTAGATTACTAATATACCTACGCTGTATGTGCGAGATCGGTCCATTGTGACCTATGATCCGACCACTTATGTTCAAATACCTCATATAAAATGTACATATAAAGATCAATTTTTATCTATACGTGCTTAGGAAAACTTTGTTGGTCAAATATATATTGATATCATGCTCAAATACATGATAATAATGTTTTCCGGCGAAAAGACTTGTGGTTCACAAAAAAAAAAATCGAAATTCGGTATACCTACCCATTTGTAAATATGGGTATCAAATGAAAGAAAAATCTTCAGGGATGGAAAGTTTGTAGTTATTTTCAGGATTCGTATACCATGGTGACCTATATATCACTTTGAATGGTAACCACACATATGTGTAGGGTATTTATAGTCGGCTTAGACCGACTATAATTTTGATAATCCTAACTATCATATTTACACCTACTTTAAAATTTCCCATGTGATCTAACCTTCCCAACTGGTTAATAAATATGTCTAATAACCTACCCAAAATTAGCTAAAAGTGATATATTATAGTTCCTCTTCTTTTGGTATTAAAAAGGGTTATTTTCGTACAAAAAGTCAACTTAATCGACTTTTACTAGTGAAATAATCGATTATTCGAAAAATCGACTTTTAGACATTTTGAAAAAGTCGAAAAGTCGACTTCTGGGTTCGAATTTAGAACTCTAGTTTTTTTTGCAGCAGCAACAGCAGGTTATTGTATTGTGTCCAAAATCATACTGAAGAAGCGGCACTTGGTACATTACCAATGCAAACAATGTAAGTAGTTACATTTGACTAACAAGTTATTGTTTTTGATAAAGTTTTCTTTTATTAATTTTTATTTGGATTTTTAATAAATATTTCTTCTATTTTTTTTCTTAACCTTGAAAATCCTGATTTTAGTATATAAATCGCCATAATTTCGGATTGGATTGAGATACATCAATAAAAACTGGTATATACTCATATGTCTTAAGTACAAACCGTCTTACAAAAAATGAGCGGTTATTGTCAACTGCCACGCCTATCTGCCATAACATTTATAGTAAATACGCTAAAACTCTGTAGATATAAGAGGTATATTATTGAAATTTTGTCCAACATAATATAATATAAAAACAAAACGTTTTAATAAAAATTGTGGTGATCGGCTTACTTCGACGCCTACCTGCCAAAAAACATGACATATAAAGTGATACAATATGTATTTAATTTGGTCTCTATGAAAAGAAGAAGAACATGGTATACTATATGTCTATAATGGTCATCATCATATCTCGGCTTACTTACAGTACCGGAGTTATGACCAATGATATGTCGAATTTATATGGTAGGTAGGCGTTGTAGTAGACCGATCACAATTTAGTTTCGTATAATTATTGATCCATACAAAAAACTAAATCATCAAAAATTTCATCGCCTTGGACAAAATGATGACAAACATGATGTTGGACAAAATTTCAATAATATACCTCTTATATCTTCAGAGTTATAGCGTATTTACTATAAATGTTATAGGGCAGCTAGGCGTGGCAGTTGACAAAAACCGTCCATTTTTTGTAACACGGTTTGTACTTAAGACATATGAGTATATACCAGTTTTTATTGAAGTACCTCAAACCAATTCGAAACTCCAAATCAAAGTGGAATGATATTTTTTCAATTTCAAGAATTTATGTAAATTTTTCAGAATTTTAAAAAGAAGTTTTTGGATGCTGTGGTACAAAACAACGCTATATATATATATATATATATATATATATATATATATAGATATATATATATATATATATATATATATATATATATAAATATATATATATATATAAATATATATATATATATATATATATATATATATATTATATATATATATATATATATATATATATATATATATATATATATATATATATATATATATATATATATTTATATATATTTATATTTAAAAATGATTTTCAGCTTTATGTGTTTAAATTTCCCTTACAAATATTTTGATTTTATGATAAAATATACAATCTATGTATAAATATGTAAAGTAAAGTCTTAAAAAATTAAAAAATTATGTTCATGTCTATATCTTTAAAACTAAACAAGATATTTTCTTAACTGAGCTGATTTTCTTTAGATCTCTTTGTAAGTTTTTATTGAACAAAATGGGATAAATTTTGTATTTTCTACAATTTTTCAAAGATTTTTCATGAAAAAATCTCAAGTTTACTAAATTCTCACAATGCAACACTTTTTAAATTTATAAAATCGGTTGAGTGGTTCCGAAAATAATGAATTTCACCCGATTTAAGAGCGTTTGGGCACACTGTGCATCTTACCATTTTAACCATTTTAAATTTTTGTACTCTATCAAACACGTCATTCATATGCGCTTCAAGCTTATTTACTTTTCCATTAAGTGTGTTAGAAACTTCTAGAAGCTGCTTCGGATGTTTTGAAGTTGTCCAGAGTTATCTGAAGTTTCTGCTCTTTTGTATTGGAACTTTGTAGCACTTTTGCCTCAAATCGATTTGAATTTTCCTGAAGTTACTGCTCTGCTCTTTGGTTGGAATTTTCTAGAAGTTCGTGCTTCATGTCTATTTTGAGCTGATTGGAAATTTATTTTTTTTCTAACTGCGAGTAACTGGCTTATATCAAATGCTTGGGACTGCACTTTTCCTTCTGTATCCAGACTTTTCGTTGACGGTGCTGCAGCTTCCACTTCAAAATCGTGTTTATTAATGCGGACTTAAAATTCCTCAAATATGCGCTTTTGCAGCTCTATTTCGTACCAGAAGTTTGAAGATCACGATTCGCCAGCTCCTTCTTTAGCTGGTCGACTTTAAGTTGTTTAACATTAACCATTATGTATTACAATCCCTCTTCCGACACCAGTGTTACGAAAATACAGTCTACGGAAAACAAAGTCCTATCTGTGGATTGTGTACAAAAGAAAAACACTCTTATGTTTGGTTTAAAATGTAGCAATTAACTTTACCTAAACAATTTTACTAATAACAAATTCTAACACCTGCTGCATGTCCACTATTTAACTTGACACTGTTCTCACACATGATGGACTCAACCACTTTCCAATCACCGGATTACTTCTTGTCAATAATTTAAAAATACAGGGTGTTTAAAAAATGACGCATACAATTTTTTTAAAAATTATATAACTTTGAATTATGTATCGTATAGCGTCAAGTTTGGTCTCATTTTGGAGGTAATTTTCTTTATTACCCTATAGATATTTAATATATTTTTAATTAGCATGTAACTATTATAAGCAATTAAAAGGACATTTTACTAAATGAGAGGTATTTTTTTTTAAATAAGACTAATTTTCATCGTTAAATTCTATATAAAAAACATTCTTTTGTTCAGTAGTCACTTGTGCACATCTATATGAACAGAATTTTTTGTTCAAACGAATGTGCGTCTAAGCTGCTTTTTTATGTGTTTTGGCTATATCATCGTTTTGATTTGTCAGTATACGAAATACATAAGTACAATATTGATAAGAAAACATCAATTTATTAATTTTTAATCTTTAAAAATCTGATCCAATTTGTTTTAATTTTTAAATCTATATAATAAGTGCGTTAATATTCGCGAATTTTGTTAAATTAAAAAGAAATAAAATTTTTATTTTTAAAAAAATTATTATAAACCAATATCCTCTAGTTTATAGTGGAAATATGTCCATGGCAATTATAAATGCATTTTTTACAGGTTGTATCAATACACAAAAAAAAACCATTATTGTTAGTCAAACTATTTTTAAGTTTTGGATATAATAACCGACTTAGTAATGTGAGAACCGAATAATCTTGGTAGGCAATGAGTTGGTTGTGGCAACATATATATTTTTAATGGCTTATTTCTAATTTTACTGATAAATCAGAACCAAAGACTATAAGACGTGCGACTTCGTATTATTCAACATAGTAAATTCCAGTTTTTTATGATATTTTTTGGTACACGGATT
This sequence comes from Dryomyza anilis, assembly GCA_951804985.1. Taxonomy (NCBI): domain Eukaryota; kingdom Metazoa; phylum Arthropoda; class Insecta; order Diptera; family Dryomyzidae; genus Dryomyza; species Dryomyza anilis. The sequence continues at coordinate 34,255,983 of OX638135.1, forward strand.
GTGTACATGAACTCTGTCGCATCTCTGCTTGCATTGTTGTTGTTTCACCGTGTACAATTTTCGACAACACAAAACAGCTGTTTGTTAATTCAGATGCTGAAAAATTTGTGAAATTTGCTAAAATTTACACATTTTTAGCAACCGGACTACTCAAATGCAGAAATTTTGAGTTACAGGTAATGAGTCTTAAAATTAGCACTAATTTTTTAAAACTATGCCTAAAATTCATAGTCTAAGGGAAAAGTGAAAAAATTATTAACATTTTCTCAAAAAATTTTAAAATTACGAGAAAAAAAATAGCAATTTGGTGAATAAAACCAGCGTGCCCCCCTTTTCATTAGTGAAGGGGGGCACGCTGTATAGTTTCGCTAATCCGACAATTATATTTAAAGTTTTTTATAAAACAAAACATTACATCACAAAAAACATTGTAATCTTTCAGTAAGCTTTTTATAAGATGAAATATGCAATGTTTTGTTTTAAAATAAACTTGCGAAATGTTTACAAAACGTTGCAAAATAATTGTCGGATTAGCGAAACTGGACATTGGTTGTAAGCTTACATTGGAAGCTTATGTGTAATATTGGACAGTAAGTTATATGCAATAATATTGTTAGCTTAATATAAAACGTTTTGTAATGAATTTGTAAGCTTATTACAAATAGTTTTGTAATAATTTTTGTAATAATTTTTGTAATAATTTTTAACACACCAATAGCAATTTGTTAGCGAATTAAAATTTAATCTTGGAAATCTGATTCATCGGACGAATCAGATGTTCCTAAGGATGGTGTGTGCATCCACATCTAAGATCATTCGGAGAAATATTATAATTTTCAACCCCATCAAATATGTGATGTTGACTGTCATTGCCCACTGAATATCCCCGAAAATTTTGGGACATGAATAAATTAACAATTTCTTCGATTTGCGTTTTATTTGATTGTTTACGTTTCAAAGACATTATTTAATTATTATTTATACGTACACTATGTTTTGCTCCTAATGTAAGAAATATGCCCAAAATTTGCACACAATCTTAACACAATTGTCTTTTCTTCGATGTTGACATTTAATTTGTTTTGCGTTTTACGTTGCCGTTAGTAAAAATACATTTTACAAACACTTGTTTTATAATTGCGTTTCTTTTTGTTAATAAGCTTATTACAATAATAAAGTAAGTAATTTGAAAACATTTACGAAATGGTTGTGAAATTTTTTATTAGTAAGCTTATTCAGAAATCTGAGTCTGCAAACCTTTACAAAAATGTTTATTGGGATGATGAAGCCAAAACCATAGTTGCCAGTACCGTGGGAAATTTCCCAATTGTGGGAATTTTTAGTCGCTGTGGGAATGGTTATTCCCATGGGAATTTATAATGGCTGTGGGAATTTTTTTCCCACAGTTTTTTTTTATGTAACTCAATTTAAGAACACACTAAATGTAAATTTAATGCTATTAACATTTCGAACGCACCGATTTGCAAAGTGAAAATAGGATCAGTGAAGGCATTAATTCAAAAATAAGTCCGTGCCTATTTTAAAATAATAGAAAGTGTTTGTTGTTTAAGGTAAAAATGAGTGGACGTAGAAAGCTTCCCAAGACTCCACAACCTGAAGACATTTCAAGATTATTTAAGAAGTCGTGGTAAGTGGTTGTTTACTTTTTAATAAATAAAAATGAAGAAATTTAACCCTAAGCTAAAAAAAAAGAATTGTGGAAAAATAAAAGAAACATGTATTTGTGTTTCAACATCAAAATAAGCACAAGTTGCAACAAAAATATTGCTGTTGCAGAATCTTTGGCAACAGCACTAGCTGCATTAGCACTTTTAGAACTAACAGATATCCATTATAATGAAGACAGTTCATCCGACAGCAGTAAATTTTAATAATTTCGACTCGTTGTTGGCTCGTCTCTGTTGAAAAACCATTGAAAAAAAACTTTTGTAGCGCTCTTATTGAATAATTTTTAAAAGAGTCTATGCGTCATATTTTCATTTTTTTAACATCCTGTATTTTCAAACCTATTGACAAAAAGTAAAATGGGCTTATTTTCAATAAACAATCCACAAAAAAAATCCAGAGTGCAACTGAATATTGTTGACGAAATCCGTTCGATTTGAAAAACAATGAATATGAAAAATAAAAAAATTGGAATAATCCACTTTCCCCAGGATTTTTCAAGAGGTCCGAAAGTGATCTGTTTTGAAAACGAATGGTTGTACTGCAAAAAAATGTGCAATTCATTGAATTGTTGGAATTTAATTTATTAGGCATTTGCTTTGTATTTCTTTAGCTATCTTTAAAAGTTCGCTTCTCGGCTTTCTTCTGCAATTCGGATCTTATCTCTGGTGAAGTTGCTTTGCTTTTTTGCTTTTTATTGGCGATTGAAGTTTTTTCTTGGCTAAACAATTAAATAATTCTTATAACACATTATTTTCATTTAAATTACAACAAAGAATGCTTAAATTCCACTTCCCACTTTACCCTAGAAAATGTCCTAAAATTACAATTTTCCACATTACCCCACGTCTCCATTTTACCCTAGGCTCCAGTACTCATAATTTTGTATATCATATAATTTTTATCTATTACATATGACACCCTAAAAGCAAAAATGAAACAAAATTTTAGTTCAAATAAAAATATTTAAAATTTTTGTGAGAGCAAAAACGAAATATATCAAGTGATCGAAGTAAAACAAAGCATAAATAAATTTGAATACTTAAAATAAATAAAATAAAGTCAGAGCAAAAATAACATAAAGTTTTATCTCGTTTTTGCCTTCACTTTTTTTATGTTTTGAAATTACTCTGAGTTTGAATTAATTTGGATTATAGTATAGGTAGTAATATTGTAGTTCATGGCGTATTTTATGTACACAGCGTCACTTGGTTGAGCCACTAGGATCCATTGACAGAATAGAGCTGTTTGCAGAATTCAAACTACTTAGTCAATTGGTAAATTAACCGAAGTAATTCCCAAGCCACGTTGGGAAGAAGAGTACGATTAAAAGTGAATACTCGTTATAGATTTGAAACACGTTGGTCGTGAACGAGAGTGAAGGAAGGTGAAGCCAGCAACATCTTCTCTGTTATTCATATTCATAAATAATCAAGATCAAATTTTGCAACTTTTTTTTATTCACGCCGCAGTTAAGTGTTGCATTTTGTCGTCATAATCAGCAAAAGTTTTTGACAAACATTTTTTATTTTGAAAATCGATTGCGGTCTTCATGGCATGGTCAATGGAGTGGTGAATGACCACTGGGTCAAAAAATCTTTGACCCAAAAATAGTTATTTCAGATATCTATTGTGGACTTCATGGCACCTTCTGGAGTGGTAAATGACCACTTCAACCAATTTTTGACCCAAACATTTTTTTGTGGAAATCGATTGTGAACTTCATGGGATGCCTAATGGTCCCAGTGGTGAATGACCACTGGGTCAAAAAATCTTTGACCCAAAAATAGTTATTTCAGATATCGATTGTGGACTTCATGGCACCTTCTGGAGTGGTAAATGACCACTTCAACCAATTTTTGACCCAAATTTTGTGAAAATCGATTGTGAACTTCATGGGATGCCTAATGGTCCCATTTGGAGTGGTCAATGACCACCAAGAGTGGGTCAAAAATACAATTTATGACCCAAATGTACCTCGTAAATTGATGGCGGACTTCATGGGATGCCTAATAGCACTTTCTAAAGTCGGTCAAAAAATTAATTTTTGACTCAAAAAAATGTTCTTCATTTGGAATGGTCAATGACCACCAAATTTTGACCCCAAACATTTTATTGCGGAAATCGATTGCGAACATCATGGAATTCCTGATGGCACCATACGGAGTGGTCAATGCCTCTTGGTCTTTGGTCTGGCATCCCATGATGTCCGCCATCGATGACAGAAATAAACATTTTTAGGTCAATAATAGGTTTTTTGATCCACATTTGGGTGGTCATTGACCAATCAAGAAAATGCTATTAGGCAACCCATTAAGTCCGCAATTGATTTACGAAATACATTTTCTTTTTGGTCAAAAATTGGTTATTGGTGGTCTTTAGGGATGTCAATCCCGGGATTTCGTGATTCACATCCACGTGCGTCATTGACACATTTTTTTAATACATTGGTTCCAAGGATCATATACACACAATCATTAAAACATATAAAACCAAAAAAGTTCCAATGATGCATCTGGATACTCATCTACCCCCAGTTCATCACTTTTATACAAAAATGTTCTATGGCGCAAGTGGAGGCGCATCTACGTCCAGTGTAATACTTTCATCCAAAAAAGTTTGGAACACTTTTATTCGAAAAAGTTTCAATGGTGCACCTAGATGCGCTTTCACAGTAATTGGAACTCTTTCGTCACAATATTGTCTAATGACGCATCTGGATGCGCATATACCCTCATCATCCAAAAAATATCCAATAACGCAACTGCATTTATGCTAAAAAGTTGCAATGGTGCATCTGGATGTGCATCTACGTCTTTAAGAACACTTTCATCCAAAATAATTTCTAAATTCAATTAATCCTGGTTGGTGGATTTAAGACAAATATCATATAAAACCAACAAATCTAAATTCTTGTTGGCCTGAAAAGGTCCTAATTGGGATATGAATTATCCACAAAATTGAAGATACAAAGAAAGTTATATGTATATGTGTCCATTATCCGTTTACTATAAAAAAAATGCTTTACTAACAATCCATCTTCTTTCTTCCAATACAATATAATATTAAAGAAATTTTCATAGATAGAGAATAATGATACAAAAAAATAGTTAGAGCAAAAATGAGATACGACTTTATCTTGTTTTTGCTCTGATATTTTTTTGTAGCTTTTTTGTTTTTAGAAAATTTTGTTTCGTTTTTGATCTACAATTTTTTTTTCAATTTTTTTATTCAAACAAAATGTTTACTCCACTTTTGCTTTGAGGGTGTCATACATATTTTATTTTACCTTCCCCCGTGCATTTACATTTTACTAACTATTTAACTCTTGCATACGTGCACTCTAACATAAATTGATGGGAATTTACCTAGATTACCTAGAATTATAATAGTAAAATCACGTATCAACGAAAGACATAAAAATCACGCTAAAAGTGTGTAAAATAATAACGTTTTATGCAGCGTTATATCTCGCTAGAACATATCCCAAAAAAACAATAAATAGGTATTTGTTTGGTACTCATTAAAAACTCATCACTATTTTCGGTCAATGAGTGTGAATGAAATTGTAATTTAATATCGATTTTCATCGACATTTTTAGTTTTTTTTTTTATTTAGTATTGCATAGTGAATGTAATCTTAACGCAACAGCAAATGTATCCAGAAATGTGTAGGCGATATGTCGCATCCATGGCAGACACATGGCCGTTTCAGCACACAGATCATGTTGTGGAGCTGATTTGTAAAACATTATACATTTCGAAACACTACTTAATGTGGGTAATAATTGTGTATGGATTATTCACTTTGCAGTACTCAATAAATAATTAACTAAAAAAACTACTTAATTTTTTTTTATTCTATCTTTATATCTGCATCGTTTAAGAAAATTTTATCGAATGACTCGAATGAATCTCCATGCATTCATACATGTTTGACAGCGAAAAAATACGCTACTTTCAACGTTTTGTAAAAATTCCACTAAAATAGCGACAAAAAACAAACGAATTTTAAGAAATTATTAAAAACACTCTATTTATGCTGTACATTTAAAATACACGCTCTGCAGCTGTTATTCAATACTTATTTTAGCATATCACCAAAAAAAGCGTGAAATTGACTACATTTATAGTAGTAATATTACAATCATTTTTTAGAGTGTGCATACGTAGCCCCCGTAGGGGCTATGGGGGCGATTATCACAAGGCAACGTGTCTGAGCGCTTCAACATGGCGGAGCCAGCGCAATCCTTGTCGGTGTGGTCTCAAGTCAACTCACTGGTCACCAGAATTGGCAAATTGTCAAATGGTGACACCACCACTTCGGTGGAAGCACTCCTCGTGGAAGTCCCTGGAAACGGCGCTCTACACCACCCGGTGTAGAAGTCGGCTAAAGTGAGTGCCGACTCCGCCACCTTGTCTCTAGGTTCACGCCCGTGGACGAAAGGCTGGCAACAATCCGCATCAAGACAAAATATTTCCACATCAGCCTATTTTGTGCACACGCTCCGACGAACGAGAAAGATGACGAGACAAAAGAATGCTTCTACGAGTGCCTAGACAACGCATACGAGTGCTACCCACGTCACAATATTAAAATCGTGCTAGGGGATTTTAACGCCAAGGTGGGCAGAGAAGCCATCAATTGTCCTACAATCGGAAAATTTAGCCTCATTGTGAGTGTGAGGAGATTGAGATGCATGGGGACAGGAATGAGGCTCGAAAATTCTTCGAGAAAATAAGACGCCTAGCCGGAGGTTCAAAATCCGGACCCTCTTCTTGTAAAGATGAGAACGAGAATCTGGTCACAGATATCCAGAGCTCACTGAAGATATGGAGGGATCACTTCACTAAACTGCTGACCGGTGATGATGACCGCAATTCCACCGATAGAGAAGTAAACCCGGCAACCCCAGTACTTGATGACGATGTTGAGATTCCGCCACCCGACCATGACGAGATCAGAACAGCCATCGCTTGGCTGAAGAACAACAAAGCCGCAGGTGCTGATGGCCTGCCTGCTGAATTGTTTAAGACCGGAGGCGAAGAGCTAATAGAGAGCATGCACGAGCTCGTAAGCAGAATATGGTCGAATGAAAGCATGCCAAGTGACTGGAACCTCAGTGTACTCTGCCCAATCCTTTAGAAAGGGGATCCCACTATCTGCGCCAACTACAGTTGGATCAGCCTACTCAATATCGCACACAAGGTTCTATCGATCGTATTATGTGAAAGACTGAAGCCCATCGTCAACAGACTGATTGGACCTTATCAGTACGGCTTCAGACCTCGAAAGTCCACCATAGACCAGATTTTCACATTGCGCCTAATCCAGGAAAAGACCCTAGAAAACAGATCGACACCTTCCACCTATTAGTCGACTATAAAGCCGCCTTCGACACTCCGATAAGGGAACGATTATACGCCGCAATGTCTGAGGTCGGTATACCTGCGACACTTATAAGGCTTTGCAGGATGACCCTGAGCAACGCACGTTGCTCAGTGAGAATAGGAAAAGACCTCTCCGAGCCATTTCATACCGAACGAGGTTTCAGACCGGGTGACTCCCTATCGTGCGACCTTTTTAACTTATTAATGGAGAAAATAGTTCGAGCTGCCGAACTCCGTCAAAGCGGCACTATCCTCAACAAAAGTGTCATGCAGCTCGCATATGCCGACGATATTGATATCATTGGCAGGAGCACACGAGCAGTCAACGCAGCATTCTCCAGATTAGAGAAAGAGTCGCGTCGAATGGGTCTAGCGGTGAACGAGGACAAGACGAAATACCTTGTGTCAACAAACAGAAAAGAGTCCGTGCGTCTTGGACAAAAGGCTGATTTTGAGACCTACAAGTTCGACATTGTGAAGGACAACAGGTGCTACTTTGGGCTCAGTAGGCAATTGAGAAGTAGAGCCCTCTCTCACTCATCATGCCCGTCCTACTTTATGATGCAGAACATGGACGCTGGCCTCCACCGATGAGAGAGTACTGAAGGCGTTCGGGAGAAAGAATATTCGTAAAATCTTTGGCCCTATCTGCTTTGCTAACGAGTATCGAATCAGGATGAACCATGAGCGGTATGAGTTATTCGACGACATTGACACAGTCAACGCATCAAGATCCAGCGGCTTCGCTGGTTAGGTCATGTCGAAGGAATGGATGAAAACACTCCAGCCAAGATGGTGCTTGAATCGAAACTCTAAGGTGGACAGCATAGAAGAGGGCGTCCTAATCTGCGTTGGAAAGTCCAAGTTGAGGACAACCTGGCAACGCTTGGTATTTCTAACTGGCGTCAGCGCGCGGAAAGCAGATCCGACTGGCGCGGCTTCATCTCAGCGGCCAAAATCGACCCACGGTTGTAAGGGCCATTTAAGTAAGTATACGTAGAAGAAATATCTGTTTTATATAAGAAATGTTGTCGAAAAAGAGTTTATGAATTATAGACGCGTTAGTTTCAGCATGCAAATTACTCTGTAGCAAGCAGAGTTGCGCGCTAACTATTTAATTAATTGTGACAGCAAACAAATCTTTATTTTATAACATAAAAACAAATTATACGAATTTATAAAAACGATAGTAATTAAAACCACATGTAACAGCGAGACGAGTTATAAGACTATCAGTTTCGCAGCCGATGATCAAGAACAATCCTTTATCGCCGATGCGTATGCCACCTAGCGGCTTTTTATGCAACTTGCTTGAGTGACTACAGTAGCCCCCTTGGAGTGGCTCGAATTTGTATGAGGAGTCACGAATTGTACTTTACTACCAGGATAGGTCCGTGGATTAGGAGGTCTACTATACGCTGAAGAAGTATATCGGTTTGATGTCAATGTTTTGCGGCGTCAAAATGGCTGGATTGATTGAAGATTCGATTGTTGCTGGATCCGGTGATGATGTAGATGGAAATGATGTACGGTTCTCAATAAATGCTGGTTTTAATCTTTCTGTGGATATAGTGTGAGGACTATATCCACATTTTTGAAAACAAAATCCGATAGTTTTTCAATGACTTCATATGGACCACGATAAGGTGCCCCGAGCGGCTTCTTCACTTATTCGACTCGAACGAATACAGGGGTACATGTATTGTTTTATTGTCAAACGCATGCATTTTATTGTGATGTGCGGTAGGGGCTGTACGTACACTACGCATGAATTCACTAAATTTTTCTATGAACTCTAGAGGTTCTGGTCCAACTATGAAATACTCGCCTGCTATCCGAAGGGTCGTCCCGTAAGACATTTCGGCTGCACTTGCGATCTGTGCCAGCGTTCGATCATACCATTTGATGCCGGGTGGTAAGCAGTTGTTCGTGTACGATTGTACCCAACCAGCTTCGTGAGCGCATCGAAGTGTTTTGATTCGAATTGGGACCCTTTATCGCTTGTGATCGTCAGCGGTGCATCGAAACGACTGATCCATCCAGAAAAGAAAACGTTAACGACTGTGTCTACAGTGACATCCCTTAAATATATCGCCTCCGGCCATCGCGTAAAGCGGTCAATTTAAGTTAGACAATATCTATAATTATGCGACTGAGGCATGACTATTATGTCAACGTGGACGTGTTTGAAACGCTCGCTGGACATATGAATGCGTTTCGGTACGTTTTTTACATTACGATGAATTTTGGTCTTTTGACATGGCACACAAGTACGGCACCATGTAACTATATCCTGATTTCTGTGAGGCCAAACAAATTTTGGAGCGATAAGTTTCATGGTAGGACGTGCGTTTGGATGAGACATTATGTGCATTATTAAAAACTTGATGTCTTAATGAAGGTGGTATGTACGGCCTTTCTTCATCGCCAGCGATATCACAGTAAATTTCCCATTCCGTGCTATCCACTATGATTTTGCGTAGTTTCAACGAAGTTGATTGAGACTATAGTAAATGACGTAGCTCCTGATCATCGTTTTGCTGCTGACCAATGTCTTTTGTTGAAATTTAAGTAATTAGTATTAATTCGCGACATGGCGTCACCGACTACATTTAATTTCCCCGGTACAAATACAATGTTTGAAGTGAACTGACTTATGTATTGCAGGTGTCTCTGTTGTCTGGGCGAAGCCTGTTTTTTGCACAAAAGTAAACGAAAGTGGACAATGATCTGTGATGATTATCATATCGCGAGCTTCAACCAAATGTTTAAAAAATGTTATACCTTTATAAATGGCGAGCAACTCACGGTCGTACGCGCTGTAATTTTGTTCAGTTTTGCTTAATTTCGAACTATAAAATCCCATTTACTAACTGATCAAATGCTGCTACAACAGACTTATCAGAGGCGTCGCAACGGATTGTTAGTGTTGTATTGGTAGCTGGATACGCTAGCTGGACAGCATCGACTAAAATCTGTTAACATTGTCTGAAAGCATTCTCTGTATCCCTGATCCAAGGCACGGGCCTTTTGTCATTCTTCTTAGCACCCGCTATGAGTTCCACAAGTGACGCGTGAATTTCAGCTGCATTAGGCATATTTAGTCGATATAAATTCCAAGAACCCAAAAATCTGCGTAGATCTGAAATTGTTTCAGGTTTTTGTATTTTTTAATGGCCTGTACTTTTTCTGCTGTAGGTTTAATACCGTGTTCGTTAATGGTGTATCCTGTGTATGTAACCTCTTGTTGAGCAAAATCGCATTTGTTGAGATTGATCGACATACCGTGTTGCTCAAGTATTTCTAAAAAGATGCGTAAATGCTGCTCATGTATACCCAAACTGACTGATGAAATGAGTATGTCATCAATATAGCATTGACAAAAATTCAAATTGCGAAATACATAGTCCATTAAACGTCGAAACGACTGCACCGCATTACTTAGACCAAAGGTCATGACATTAAATTGAAAAAGGCCAAATGGCGAAATAACTGCGGTTTTATGTCCATCCTCTGGAGCCACCGGAATTTGATAGTATGCGCGAGTCAAATTTGGAAAAAATTGTAGCCACCCAATTGAAACGTAAAATCGCGTAGATGCGGAAATGTATACAAATTTTAATTTTTATGTCGAATAATAATAACTCTGGTCTTAAGTAGATGCTCTGAGTTTTAATAACATAAGTAACTCAATGACGATAATGGGAATTTACACAAATAAGTGGACATTAAAAAAAACTTGAAGTGTTGTAGAAATTCTGTAAGTGAGGATATTCATTGTTTTTCGATGCCGGTCGGAATTCTTGTATATTTTTGGTGTTATTTAAAGCTGATAAATACAAAATTCTGAAAGATAGTAAATTTCATAAAAATGTACTAACAATTTTCGGAAATTTACCAGCAAAATCTGCTGCTGTAGTAGGTAGTAGAATCTATCAATTTAAATTGAAAAGTTGCAGATCTGCTCCGGTCGGAGCAGAATGTGAACACTGGTCCTTACACTTACTTATTTTTTGCCCGGCGAAGTATATGTGCAGGGCAGCATTTTTTCCAAAAATACTATTTTTTTAATGGGACTTTGATTAAAACAGTTATATCTCACTTTTTAATACATATATTCCTAAAATGTTTTAAAAAGACATAAGTACGTAAAGCTATTGAATATTAGGTAAAAGTTTCATGATGATAAGGTTAATACCTATATAGATATATTCAATCAAATTTTAAGGGTTTTTCCTATATTTTTTTTTTATTTTTCTTATGCTTCCCTGCACATATAATTCGAAAATATGTAGAAATAACTCTTCCGTAAAACTGCTTACTTAAAATTTACCTTTGGACTTTGAAAACTTTTCCGCAGTGGGTCAAATTAAAAAAAAAAAAATTAAAAACTTGAATATTGATGAGTGTTGCAAGATTGGTTAAATATATTTTGGATAAGTTTTATTATTTAAAAGATTCTCAGTAATGTTATCTATCAAAAAAATATAACAAAAGCACATGTTACTAAAAAAAAAAATACTTACGGAGATTTGCTTAAAAGTCCAATTTTCCAAAAAAATAAAAAATGGAAAATAAAAACAAATTTTCGAATTTAAAATTTTATATTTACTAAACCACTTCAGATATTTAAAAACGGTTTTTAGTTTGTGATGTATGTATTAATTGTTTATAAAAGATCCATACAAATATTTTAATTTCATCATAAAATGTACAATCTATCTATAAATATGTAAAGTAAAGTCTTCAAAAATTTAACAAAAAAATCATGTTCCAGTCTATATCATTAAAATTAATCAAGGTATTTTCTCATGTAAGCACATTTTCTGTAGATCTCAATGTAAACTTTTCACAAACAAAAAAATTTTAAAAATCGGATAACTTTTGGGTTTTTTACAACTTTTGAGAGATTTTTCATGAAAAAAAGTTTGGTTTTTATCTCCATAACCATTAAAGATACAAACTCTAATTTCAAAACTTAAGTTCATCTCAAGTTTTCTCTGCATAAAACTTTTTAAATTCTTTAAATCGGTTGAGTGGTTCTGAAAATACTGAATTTCACCCGATTTAAGAGCGTTTGGGCACACTGTGCGACGTGCCCTTTCAGCGACTGGGGCACCACGAGTAGTTATGTGATGCTGCACGCCGTGGTATGTTTTTTTTTTTATAATCAACCGGTTTAGTTACTTTGCAAAAGTCGTTTAGAAAATTGTAATATGAATGATCTACATTTACTGTGCAAATTGTCTGTCGAGTTTACAAGATTCGCTGTTGAATGCAGATGTGTTCGTGAGTCCAGTAATCTTCTATGCCGCAAATCAACGAGTAAACCGTGGTATTTAATGAAGTCGACACCAATTATGGGGTGCGTGACGTCAGCAATTGTAAACGTCCATTAATGAGAACGTCGCAAGCCAAGATCCAGGAACATCACTTTTGTACCGAAAGTATTTATTGTGGATCCGTTCGCTGCAAATAATTTAATATTAGTTTGTGAATAGACAATGCTTTTATTGGAATTATTTTACGAAAATTGGGTATGACCGATATGTCGGCGCCCGTGTCTACCGGGAACCGCAGTTTACTGTTTTTATCAAGTATTTGCAGGCGGGGAGTGCGCATGCTAAGTTCACCGAAGACTCAACTAGTTTAAATTAGTTGATGTGTTTTTAAAACTGCGTGGTTTTCGGCATTTGCGTGCCTTATCGCCAAACTTCTTATGGTAAAAACAATTTTGGTTGTATCTGCCTCTTGACTGACTGCGTGATCTGGCTCGGTCGTGGTTGACGAAACGATTTAATTGTTAAATTTCCTTAGTCTGTGCATGTATTTGTTGTCTTAAGTCGTCGTTGCCTGATGACGGCGCAGCGATGGCAGAAGTTGATGACGAAGCGTTGTCAAGTGACATAATACTTGGCCGCGTGAAAAAATGGTTATATATAATTATATCTAATCATGTATAAATATATATGGTTCTATATATGATTATATCTAATGAAAAAATGGTTATATATAATTATATCTAATCATGTATAAATATATATGGTTCTATATATGATCATATCTAATTTAATATGATTTCACATATAATCGTATCTGATCATATATGGTAGATATGGAATCAGATATGATTGGATATAGTGCGACATATGACCATATATATTATCATATCTAATTGTATATAAGTTATATGATATCATATATAATTTATATGATCGCATAGAAAATCAGATAAAACCATATATAATCATATATGACACATATGAAGCCATATATATTCATATATTAAACATATGGGCCATTCGACACCAAATCGACCAAAAAGGGTCAAATTTGAGATTTTACCTTTTCGATTCGACTACTTCCAGAGACACAGTGGCTCAAAGTTACAAAAAATGGGCCAAACATCACTTTTGCATGGTTGTATATATTTAAATATCTCTTAAACTAGAAATGTCGTTGATGGCTTATTTTAAAGCTAATACAAAAATCTTTTATAAAAAGTAAGTTGTAACTTGTAACTTAAAAAGGGTCCTTTTTAAGGACATCCATTTTGAAGTGCATGGATAATTACCACGGGCCACATGTCCAAGTTTAGAAGTTACAACTTAATTGGTATAAAAGTCTTTTCTATTACCTTTAAAACGAGGTATGAGTTTCTAGCATTTCTACTTTAAGAGATATTGAAATATGAACAACCATATAAGTGATTATTGGCCCATTTTTTGTAAATTTGAACTACTGTATCTCTGGAAGTAGTGGGCGAAAAAATAAAAACAAAAATTGATCAATGCATATCTCGATACCCTTTATCAGTTTTCCAAATTTCATTGATATCGAAGAAGATGAGTTCTAACCGCTGTTCGATTTGGTGTAGAAAGACCCATATATGAGTAGTGTTGTGTATCATAATCGTAGAGTTCACAGCTTACATATGATCCACTGTTGTGTATCATAATCGTGGAACTTACAGCGTGCTTATGATCCACAACATAAGATAACCAGTATATTTTTCTTTATGGTATACTTTTAGGGTTAAGCATTATGCATGTTAAACACAAACAACATTTAATTGTCTTGGCGCACACCGCTTAACATAGCACAGGTATACACGCCCACGTTAAATAGGTCACTCAGATCACACAAATAAATGCTGACTTAGTTATTTTAGAATGATGAAAGTACTCAATTTATTGTGAAATTATAAATACGCTGACTAAGTTATTTTATCATGATAAAATTACTCAATTTATTGTGAAATTATAAGAATACGAGGTGTTATGTAGAAGTTAAGTATAGACTAAGAATCAATTGTTTCCGATAAGCTGAATTGTCTACAAATAAATGTTAAGTATAAGTGTAACCAACTTTTAAAGCGAAATAAAGTGTCTTAAAGTAAAAAAGACCCGGTTGTTTTTAATAATATAAAGAAAGATAAAAGGACTCAGTAAGTATAAAATGGATCAAGGAAGTTAAAGTCCTTGTAGAAGGACTTCAACATACAACATTTTGGCGCAGCCGGTTTCTCAAACAACGCTCTCAGGGACCGAGAGAAGAAGGACGATAGAATGAAGAAAAGGACTAAAAATCACAAAATAAATGGTGATTATTTAATTTTTCTTTTGAAAAAAATACGTGAGTAACAGCAGAAAATTTAAACAATTATTACAGTGTTTAATAAAGTAATAAATACAAATTGAATAAATAAATATACAAATGGAAATTAAATAAATAAAGATTGAATAACAAACGAAATAAAAAGAAAATAGGAAATTTATTTAATATTAAACTCAGATAAGTAAATAATTTTTTTTCTAAAATTAATATAAAACGGAATTTTTGATTTTTTTTTTTTTTAATTTAAAAAATTTTAGAACATTTAAAATATCATTTTCATTTTAAAATTTAAGTGAGAATAAAATAACATTTTAAAGATTTTGAAAATTTAATTAAAAATTTTACATTATTATAAAATATCTGATTTTAGTCAACAGATTTAAATTTTAAAAATATTATAACGGAAAAACTCGTATATAACGAAAAACTCGAAAAACTCGAATGATTTTTGTATGAACCACTTCGCCTTTCCTCTTAACGTGAGGCTAGTCAGCATTTCATCCAACTCGCTCTGGTCTATAATTGTCGGGTGTAATCGTCCCTTGTATCATCTTGTATCATTTTTTTTTTTGTAAAACAATTTTGAGCAGAACAGCAGACTCGCGTTTCTTTAGTCCGAATAATGTATGTTTTTGTTATTGCTTTCTTCGACCACATGTCTTTTAGTAAATAGAATACAATATCAAAAAAACGTCTTCTATTGAATTTATTGTGTTCCTTTTGCAAGTAAACAACAAAATATGCGAATCCAAAAACATATCATCGAATCTCACGATCAAAATTACCCTAAATAAAACAACCAAAATGTATGGCTGTTGTTTCACAACAGGAAGTTTTTGTTGGGAGCGGGATAGCTGCGCTACCCTGATCTTATTGACCGATGGTGTCACTGCAAGTTTAATAGTCCCAACCTTTACATTTCTGGTTAAGTTTTTGTGTATGAAATTTAGTTAGCACCAATACTTAACTTAAATCATGTTTCAATTGACATTTGCTAAAAAAAAACTCTATGAAGAGTATTTCCAAGGTTTATTAAGCAAGGTGAGGAAAGTCGAAATGTGGTCAAATTTTTTTTGTTAAATTTAAAAAAAAAAATTAAAAATAAAAAACAGAAATGTAATTTCCTCACCTTTCTTAATACAGCTTGAGTATTTCTTGTATATTTAATGCGAAAAACACTTAGTTAAATATAAAAATAATATTTAATTTTGTATTTTCTGACAAATAAATATTTTTGTTTATGAAAATTAAATGTTTGGATATAGAATAGCCGTAGTTGAACCCATACGGAGGTCACTGGTAAGTGTTCGTACCCTTCATTCATACATTGTATGAACCTTCCGTATGGGTCCGACTACGCAGTACAGACGAAGTCGCAGTCCAGCCGCAGTCCAGCCGCAGTCGAATACAACAGCCCATTAACGCTGGGAGGAAAACCCACAGTCTTTATTTCACGATGCTGTACTTATGTTCGCCCTAATGTTGTCCATTATTGCTATGGATGCTAAAAATTACATATACATATTTATAATTTATATATTTTTTAAAAAATTACACACCTATTTTTATATATAGTTTCATATTGGTTTCATATCCAATTATATATAGTTATATATAATTTGATAGAGACAAAGTACGGATCTGATTATATCTAATCTCAGATCAAATCATATATGATTATATATAACCATTTTTTCACGGATAGAAGTGGTCAAATCAGTAACTTCACTGATTGCTAAAATTCCACGAACTTGCTCAGGCAGCTGCTCAAGAAAAAAGTTCGTAAAACGATGTCACCAAACTGATTTCCTGACAAATATCTGAGCCGCTGTAGAAAATTTGATGGTTTTTCATCCAAAAACTCGATGCCTCGTAGAAGACGGCGTAATTTTGATTCATTTGTTTCGCACTTGTAAGTCGATTTTTAATTGCATCATACTTCCAATCAGCTGGTGGATTCGAAATAATGTCAGTGACGAACGGCAGTGCAGCTGTGTCCAGGTGTACCAGTATGTATCTATACTTGGAGGCGTCTGCTGTGATTTGTGAGATTTCGAATGCAGCTTCCACTTGCGCGAACCATAATGTTGGATTTTCTTGCCAGAATTGAGGGAGCTTGACGGTGCGTGTCGCTTGAATCTCGAGAGAATCCTCTGGTGCATCTTGTTTACCAGGCATGCTGTGAAATTCTTCGTTATCTGATGCAACGTTTGTTTGTTCAGTTGTGCCTGTGTCGGACGATTGCAGCATAACCTAACTTGCTTTTTCACAAAGACTCACCACTTGTAGCGAGCAGCGTTAATTAATTTGTTACAGGAATTGTTTTTAATAACAAATCTGTATTTTATAACATAAAAACAAATTATACGAATTTATAAAAACGAATGTAATTAAAATTACATGTAACAGCGAGACGAGTTATAAGCGCATCAATTACGCACCCGATGATCTAGAACAATTCTTTCTCGCCGATGCCTATGCCACCTTGCGGCTTTTTATGCAACTTGCTTGAGTGGCCACATCTCTAGTGTATATGGCGCGAACTAGTGTATGTTAGCTACACTTGCGATATGCAGACTAGCGACACTAGCGCGATCTTGTGCAAACTAGCAGAACTTAGGTACCAGGCAAACAGTTCGCTATTCGGGTATTCCACGTCAAACCGGGCACTTTTGAGATTTTCTTTTTTTGATTTCGTTGAAACTTTGCAGTCTGGTTCTATGTGGAAAAATATTTTACACGTGTTTCATGTTTTATCAAAAACATTATTGGTAGTTATACCCCTTAATAAATTAAAAAAAAATCATTGAAATTCAACATTTGGCATTTAGTTAAATGACGATAGCAAGTGAACCATAAGTTCAATATTGAAAAATCTGATCTCATTTGAAAGGTAATTACTCTTTCTAATGTTTTATAATAGTTTGGCATAACAGTCTTATGTGAACTTAGGCCGAGCTCTCTCACCATTTTGAGCTGTACGTGTTATATTTGTACTCAAAGTGGTAGGACCTACAGTTTTTTTTGCCGAATCCGAACGGCGGGTAAGAGCTTTTCATAGGCAATGGTTTTACTCTCGTAGGTTTGCCATTTACTGACGAGAGGTAGCGCGGTATAGAAAAATGTTTCTATGAAAAGATGTTGTTATTTCCAGTCCATGCTTGAACCGGGGACCTTTCGGCTCGCAGTAGAACGCACTATCCACTGAGCTACCGCGGATTAATGGTTTACTCTTCTTTAAAACATCTAATACAAACATAATAATAAATAACATAAATTTTTAAAAAATTCTTTTACACCATCACAAAACTACATCAATAATGCACCAACAATAAAAAATTTGGAATGTGATCTCAACGCCTACTATTTTAAAACTTTTTTTTTCAAAAAAAATATTTTTTTCTGACGTTTGAACATCGTCAATGCGTATAACAAGCTTGTTTGATAAAAATACCAATAAAACAATACCATTTATAATTTTTATTGACGTAATAATATTTTTTGGTTGAAATATTTTAAAAATATTTGAATACTAATTTCGTCTATGTTTGACATGTACATTATCTTGCTGTGTATTGGCAAGCTGTTTATACGCATTTTAAATATATTGATGCCGTTCAAACGTCTGAAAAAATATAAAAAAAGTTTAAAAATAGTAAGTGTTCGGACCATCATTTCTTATTATGTTTGTATTAGATGTTTTAAAAAAGAGTAAACCATTAGAAAGAGTAATTCATTACCTTTCAAAAGAGATCAATTCAAAAGAGATTTCAATATTGAACTTATGGTTCACGTGCTACAGTAGTTTAACTAAATGCAAAATGTTAAATATCGACGAAATTTTTCATTTTATTAAGGGGTAGAACTGCCAGATAAATCATTTTTTTAATAAAAAATACGTGTCAAATATTTTTTGGCTCAGAACATGTCTGTAAAATTTCAAAAAGATCGGAGTCATTTTTTGTCGAAAACCACCCGGTTTGACATGGATAGGCCGTATTGCAAATAAAAGTATGCTGTAAATGCAAATTGAAGTTTCCAAAAATTTAGCATTCAGAATTTGCTTTTAATAGCACATTTTTATTTTAAGTGTGTTGTTTTTATATATGTTGACTTTAGTTGGGCATAAATTGCGAAGGCCAATGAAGTTTATAGTTTATTGTTTTCTGTTTTTGAAACATCAAATTATTCCGAATAAATACACTTTATAAACTATACCCGCCACGACGCGCAGCGGGTCGTGTGTTTTATATTCAAATCTTCAAATTTTTACTAGTTCGAATCTTTCAAAATTAACCAACTTTGAGCCAAAAATAAAGAGTTCCCACCTCGGCAAAAAAATATTATTTTATTTATGTTCATAGTATTGTCAATATACAAAATTTTCGCTTTTATAAAAAATAAATTATTTAATCATAAAATAGAGGCCTTCTGGACCATTGTGGTCTGGAGTAACGCTAGCTGCATTATACCAAATTAAATTTAGCAGAAGATCCACAATTTCAGATGAAGTGATTTCGCGTTTGATCTGCTATAACCTTTTTTCTCGCTATTTTTGCAGAATGGAAATCATATAAATTGTAGTATATTTCTTTTGTCAACGTTTTTACGAGCCTATATTTCAAAGAAAACATAATGCAAATTTAGAAATTTTTGTGATATTGCGTTATCTTTTATCCACAGATTTGCTTTTGAAATAAATTAAAATATAAATACATATGTAATATGCGATTTTGTAGCATCAATATATTTTTGAAGTGATTGTAAAAAACTAGATATTTACGTTTTATAAATTTATAATATTTTAAAGTGAAATTTTTTTTTAACAAAGTAGAAAATAAAGTAGAAAAGAAATTCAAGTCGTGCAGCGAAAATCAGTTCATGGAAATGGCACTTCCATAATAATTACTAGATTAATAATTACTGTCAAAGACATATCTCCTAGTAGAAAAAACAAAAGTTAGGCATATTTCATTCAACGATTAAATTAAGAGCATAAAGTTAATTGGTAAAAATTGAATATTTATTGTATGTTTACATTAGTCGTATTTTTAAAACTGATCACACAAAATCGCAATAAATCAATTAAAGAAATTATAATGTACACCATTGATATGCGAAATACCCATACTCGACGGTACGTACGTAGTGCCGCCGGGTTTACATTTGGCACAATTACGTTTTAGAGCAGGACGTTGTTTCGAGGCATGACAATGCATGGCAAAGCGCAACTCCTCTGCCATTTCGGAACACAGCGATTGGCGTTCCGTTTGGGTATTCTTTTTGGAATTCCAACAGAATTCCAATATTGCCACAACTACTGCAAGGGCTAACCCACAGAGCAATACTACAAATACGCCACCTACAGATGAATAGAAGAACAGAAAAAAATTTAAATTTAAAGAACAAAGATGTTTTAACATAAATTACAGTGATTTTCCACATACCAATATTTTCCACACCCAACGCGTTAGCTTTTGATTCTTTGCTCTTGTCATCACGATTACACGTATCGCCTGTATTTTTCCACCATTTATCGTACAATATCTGTATAATACCCTTCTCTTGTAGTTCCAATATAGCGAGCGAGATTATGTCACGCCATTGCGAACCCTTTGGAGTGGCAATACCGTAGCCCTTGGAGTCGAGTAGACCACCGATCTGTGTCAAATTGCAATCGCGCTGCACAGCAAAGTCTAGCATGGTGGATTCCATGAGAAATGCATAATTTCCATCCATGACACGATTGATACCGTCCTCGTACGTTTTAACAAAGACGGATGGCTTACGATTTTCCATGTAACGCCACATTTTCTGATATATTCCTATTTTCGAATCCTAGAAACAAAGAGAAACATAAATTAGAGTATTCACTTAAATGGCTCAATTCATATTAGGGATGACATTTCTGGCATAATAATATATCATAATTCATAATGAAACCGAAACAAACGATATTTTAACCGTATGACTTTTTCAATCTTGTATGTTTCAGTTTCATTTTTTTTTTCATATTCCTAACTCACAAAAGAAAAAGATACAAACAAAGAAATATCAAACCCAACGCCACCCTACACTTCCCAAGCATGTTCCATACCACCATCCCCCTATTGATCACTCCCCTATTATTATGCAATTAACACATCATACAGGACATCTCACAAACCATTCCAAATACATATCCTCAAATGTACCAAAAAAAAAATTTCATTTTTCTTTTCATTCTTTTTTTCATTAACTTAAAAAAAAAAATAACTAATTAGAAAATAAAAAAAAAACTAAATGAATTAATACAAAACATCAAAAAAAATAACTTACTAATTTCTATACTCCATAGTAGTGGATTCTACCACCAAAAAGAAACAAAATTACTTTTCTAAAAATTACTATACTTAGAAAATATTAAAAAAAAATATATATAAGATGATTATAAAAAAAATAATAACTGCGATTTTAGCCTATCATTTCCTGCTGTTCCAGTTGCAGAACATTAAACAAAACGAGCATTTAATGTATCACTGTTAAAACACATAAAACCTTAACCATAACCGACGTCGTTATGTGGTCAAAGCTCTTTGTTTCATATACAGTGACTTCGCTAATGTATGATAATTTCCCTCGTCGAACTTTTACCGCATACATCCACCAATGCGCTCTTCGCGCGTTAGTCCCAAAAACAACTTCGCTATATACAGCTTTTGGAACGTAAAAGCCGCTACTGTCTCGTTTTTTTTTTCGAGAGATGGGACTTTGCGGACTTTGACGGGATCAAAAAATAAATCCCGTATCCCGCAATTTTGCTACTGCGACAAGCAAACACTCAAAATTTATCCAGAATCATATACACATATATATATATATATATATATATATATATATATATATATATATATATATATATATATATATATATATATATATATATATATATATATATATATATATATATTGTTACGAAAAGAGGTAATTTGCCACTGTGCAAGCAATCAACAATAATAAATGAGACGCAAGACAATTCAGCGCACTAAGCAATGTGTTAGAAAGAGACGGAAGATCATTCAGCGCACTATGCAATGTGCGAAAAAGAGGTGGAAGATCAGCACATTAAAACACATGAGTGCGAAGGAGATGCCAATAGCATGCGTCATTCACGAAACGAGTAGAAGCTTGTCGAAATGTGTCGAACTGATGCCTGCAGTATATAAGGCCGCGCATTTGAGGCACTGTACTTCAGTTGTAATTTAATAGTGAACTAATGCGTCTCGTGAGTGAACATTGTAAAGATAAATTGTAGTAATTCAGCAGTTCATGTAAGTGATTATTCTTTAAGTTGTTATTTAAATTAATAAAGTTAATTAATACTAGTTGAAATAATACTAGTTATAACCAAATATAATTTCGTTTTTATTTTGTACACAATCCAGCGATACGAACTCGTAGAACAGTTTTCCGTAGACTGAATTTTCGTAACATTGGTGTCAAAAGTGGGATTGTGATACAAAATGGTTAAATTCAAACAACTTAAAGTCGACCAGCTAAAGAAGGAGCTGGCGATTCATAATCTTCCAACTGTGGATACGAAAATAGAACTACAAAAGCGTCTAATGGAAGAATTAGAGAACCAAGGCATGGACCTCGCAGATCACGAGTTTGAAGTGGACGCTGCAACAGCGTCATCGAAAAGTGTGGACACGGAGCAAAAAGTACAGTCCCAAAGCTTTTATGTGAGCCAGTTACTCGGACCAATACAACAACAGTTTCAAGAAAATTCCAACAAAATAGAGCAGAAACTTCAAGAAAATGCCGAACAGTTTCAAGAACATTCGAAGCAGCTTCTGGAAGTTTCTAATACACTTTATGGCAAAGTAAATGAACTTGAAGCGCATATGATTGACGTTGATGATAAAATGAAAAAATTGGAAGACAACGCTGATGAGAAATATCAAGGTTTCGACAAAAAGCAACAGAAAATACAAGAAGATTTCAGTTTACTACAGCTAAGTGGACCCTCAATGCATGTTGTCAGTGGTACGAGGCTAAAATCACCGATTTACGATGGAACCACAGCGTTCAACATTTTCAAGCTGCAATTTGGGACCACGGCTGTAAGTAATCGATGGAACAATGAAGACAGCGTAGCCGCACTTATCGTGGCACTAAAAGGAGGTGCATCCGAAGTATTGCTGACAGTTCCAGAAAGCGATAGAAACAGTTACACAGCGGATATGTCTGCACTGCAACGAAAATACGGCAGTGATCACATGAAGCAAATCTAAAGAATGGAACTAAAGTGCCGAATGCAAAGAAATGGTGAAACATTGCAAGCGTATTCAGCGGACGTCGAGAGGCTTGCGCATTTGTCGTATGCAGATTCAACGAGTGATTTCATAGAAAAGTGCAAGATCGAAGCCTTCGTTGACGGTATACGTGATCCGGAAACAAGACGTGCCACAGTGACAATGCCGAAAGTGACATTTACGGAAACTGTAACCACAGCGCTAACACAGGAGACAGCAACTACGTTGTGCCGCCCAGCGCCAAAGGTCCGTAAACTAGATGTGGAAAATGAAGACCTACTTCAGGTAATTTGCCAAGCGTTAAAAAGTGGAGCTAATCCAGATTACACTGCTGCAAACTGAGATACCCAATTTAAAGGTAAATGCTACAACTGTGATACATATGGGCATATGGCACGTGATTGTTGAAATCCCGCAAGCCCTCAATGTATCCATTTGCAAATGAACCCCGACATGAAGAAACCCAGGATCATGTCCAAAATAGCGTAAATTTCAATCAAGCTTTAAACTAAAACGAGTCAGATCTGCGGGGCACGATCTGACTCCCATAACCGATTGCCCCAGAATCTCCATTTCACAAATTGCTCGAAAGTCGAACAGTTTAACTGTCAAGGGGCTAATTGATTGTGTAGCATATATGGTAACGTTGGATACAGGAGCTTCACACTCAATTATAAGAAGTAACCTTGTTAGGGACGAAATAGAGCCGCTTGTCGGAATAAGATAGCAAACAGCGACAGGTAAAGAGGCTCCAATCAGAGAAAAAATTACAAAGGAAATCACTATTGGCACTACGACAGTTAAGCATGATTTTATAGTGGCGGAAATAGTAGACGAAATAATACTTGGCATAGACTTCATGATAAGGAACGGTTTCACACTAGATCTAACAAGAAAAATTTTGAGTTATGCCAACACAGAGATCCAACTAAACATTGATTGTGACCAGAGCCCGAAAATTAAACAAGTTATCGCTCATAAAAATAGAAAAATACCACCTAATTCAGAAGCAATTGTGTGGGCGAAATTAAAGTTGTTCCAATAAGAGTTCTCAACATGGAAAACTCGTCCAAATTAATTAAAAAGGGAACAGTGATAGACCAGTGTCAAGAGGCATCAGCGATTATAAATTGTGAGTCAAATCCATCAAGGGACTACGGCACATCGCAAATAAACAAACAATCTACTCACAGGTTTATAAATGAGTGGACGAAGGATTTGGCTGCCAAAGAAAAGAGTCAAGTGCAAAAGTTAATTGATAAATATCGGTGTATATTTGCTGAAAAGGGCCAAAAGAATGCCAGAACTGCCATTGTAAAACATCGAATAGACTCTGGTGATTCTAACCCAATTCGTCAACCACCAAGAAGGGTACCACTAGTGCAAAGAGACGAAGTATCACATTTGGTTGAAGAAATGCACACAAATGGCGTGGTGGAACCATCTGAGAGTCCATGGAGTTCTCCAGAAGTATTGGTGAAAAAGAAGGACGGTAGTACTCGGTTCTGCGTTGATTACCGAAAACTTAATGATGTCACCAAGAAAGATAGTTATCCACTGCCCAGAATCGATGACACCTTGGATACACTATCTAATGCAAAGTGGTTTTCAACGTTGGACTTGCAAAGCGGTTACTGGCAAGTAGAAATCGATAAGAAAGATCGAGAGAAGACCGCATTCAGTACTGGAAATGGACTATGGCAATTTTTGGTAATGCCGTTTGGACTATGTAATGCCCCAGCAACATTCGAGCGGTTAATGGAGCACGTATTAAAAGGTTTAGACTGGAAAACATGCCTAGTATACCTTGATGACATAATTGTTATGGGCAAGGATTTCAACGAACATCTGAGAAATCTAGAGGAAGTATTCCTTCGATTGAAAAATGCGCGTCTACAACTTATCCCAAAGAAATGCTCACTTTTCAAGAAAGAAGTCAAGTATCTGGGTCATCGAGTTACCACGGAAGGAGTGCATACCGATGAGGATAAAATAGCTGCAGTCAAGGAGTGGCCCAGACCGCAAAATCTACATGACCTACGAAGTTTCTTGGGGCTATGTACATACTACATACGATTTGTTCCGGGTTTCGACAAAAAGCTACAGAAAATACAAGAAGATGTCAGTTTACTACAGATAAGTGGACCTACACAGCATGTTGTTACTGGTACGAGGCTAAAATCGCCGATTTACGATGGAACCACAGCGTTCAACATTTTCAAGCTGCAATTTGAGACCCCGGCTGTAAGTAATCGATGGAATAATGAGGACAGCGTAGCCGCACTTATCGTGGCGCTTAAAGGAGGCGCAGCCGAAGTATTGCAGACTGTTCCAGAAAGTGATCGAAACAGTTATTTTGCGGTTATGTCTGCACTGCAGAGAAAATATGGCAGTGATCACATGAAGCAAATCTACAGAATGGAACTAAAGTGCCGAATGCAAAGAAATGGTGAAACATTGCAGGCGTATGCAGCGGACGTCGAGAGCCTTGCGCATTTGTCGTATGCAGATTCAACGAGTGATTTCATAGAAAAGTGCAAGATCGAAGCCATCGTTGACGGCATACGTGATCCGGAAACAAGAGGTGCCACTGTGACAATGCCGAAAGTGACATTTACGGAAACTGTAACCACAGCGCTAACACAGGAGACAGCAACTACGTTGTGCCGCCCAGCGCCAAAGGTCCGTAAACTAGATGTGGAGAATGAAGACCTACTTCAGGTAATTTGCCAAGCGTTAAAAAGTGGAGCTAAACCAGATTACACTGCTGCCAACCGAGACACCCAATTTAAAGAAAATCACAATTGGTACTACGACAGTTAAGCATGATTTTATAGTGGCGGAAATAGTAGATGAAATAATACTTGGCATGGACTTCATGATAAGGAACGGTTTCACTCTAGATTTAACAAGAAAAATTTTGAGTTATGCCAACACGGAGATCCAACTAAACATTTATTGTGACCAGAGCCCAAAAATTAAACAAGTTATCGCTCATAAAAATAGGAAAATACTAATTCCACATGGAGATTGTGGGATAAGCAAGTTGTGGGTTATTGAAGCAAACGAAGAACTGTATAAAAGTAACATTGTGGTAGGAAGAACCCTCGTTGAGGCGGAGAAAGACAGAATTGTACCCATAAGAGTTCTCAATTTTGAAAATACGTCAACATTAATCAAAGAAGGAACAGTGATAGGCCATTATTAAGAGGCATCAGCAATTATAAATTTGCAGTAAAGGAGTGGCACAGACCGCAAAACCTACATGACCTACGAAGTTTCTTGGGGCACTGTACATACCACAGGCGATTTGTTCCAGGTTTTGCCAATGTTGCTAGCAGTCGAATTGATAAGAAAGAACTGCTCATTTCAATGGAGCGATGATCATGAAAGGGCATTTTTGAAATTAAAAGATCTACTGTGCTCGGCACTAATTCTTGCGTATCCAATTCCAGGTAAGAAATTTGTACTTGATACGGATGCAAGTGGATACGGAATAAGCGGAGTTATCTCTCAAGTGATCAATGGGCAAGAAAAAGTGATCGCAGTAAAACATTACTGTGTCACCAGGAGGGAGCTTCTTGCTGTAATTGAAAGTGTGAAAAGTTCCCATAATTATCTGTACGGACAAGAGTTTCACTTTAGAACCGATCACGCAGCACTACGATGGTTACATCAGTTTAAAGATCCGGAAGGCCAAATTGCGCCTTGGATAGAACGATTACAGAGCTACGATTTCTCAATCGAACATCGTAAAGGAGGAAATCATGGAAATGCAGATGCTCTGTCACGACGTCCTTGTAAACTTGAATGCAGATATTGTTCAAGAGCAGAAGGAAAAGAAAACATAATTGATATTCGTTTGCTAAATGTTTTGCCCGATGAAAAATGGACTCCGGAACAAATTCAAATTGATCAAAAGAGTGATCCCGACCTAACAAAAATCATGATGTTCAAGGAACAGCAAAGAAAACCATCATGGGAAGATATAGCAGCCGACAGTGCTATAACTAAAGCTTACAGTGGCAGAGCTTAAAGCTGAAGATGGCACATCCGCTCGAAGTTTGATTGTTGTTCCCAAGTCAAAAATAAAAGAGATATTAACGGAATACCATGGTGGATCTAGTGGTGATCATTTGGGCATTAATAAAACGGTCGAGAAGGTAAAGAAACGTTTTTATAGTATTGGGTGCCAAGAGTCAGTGGCCGATTGGATTCGCAGTTGTCCGCAATGTGTACCAGCAAAGGACCAACAGTCAGAAGTCGCGGAAGGATGCATCAATACAACGTGGGAGCACCATTCGAGCGTTTTGCCATGGATGTCGCCGGACCGTTTCCAATAAGTGATGCGGGGAATAAGTATGTGCTTGTCGTCATTGACTGCTTCAACAAGTGGCCTGAAGTGTATCCCATGCCGAATCAAGAAGCCACAACAGTTGCGGGTGCATTAGTTAACAACTGGGTAAGCCGTTTTGGAGTACCGTTGGAATTGCATTCAGACCAAGGAAGAAATTTTCAGTATGCTGTATTTAAAGAAGTATGCAAAGTCCTCAACATACCCCATACATACAAAACACGAACAACGCCTTTGCAATCGCAATCAGACGGCATGGTGGAGAGATTCAATCGGACTTTGGAAGAGTATCTCAGAAAAGTGGTTGAGAAAAATCAAAAAGATTGGGATACACACATACCACTATTCCTCATGGCTTATCGAATGGCGGTTCATGATACCACAGCAGCTTCACCATCTAAAAATGTTTTTGGAACAGACTTAAGATTACCTGCGGAATTAAAATTTGGAGCGAGTCCTTCAGCTGAAATTCCTGTACACAATTATAAGAAGTAACCTTGTTAGGGACGAAATAGAGCCGCTTGTCGGAATAAGATAGCAAACAGCGACAGGTAAAGAGGCTCCAATCAGAGAAAAAATTACAAAGGAAATCACTATTGGCACTACGACAGTTAAGCATGATTTTATAGTGGCGGAAATAGTAGACGAAATAATACTTGGCATAGACTTCATGATAAGGAACGGTTTCACACTAGATCTAACAAGAAAAATTTTGAGTTATGCCAACACAGAGATCCAACTAAACATTGATTGTGACCAGAGCCCGAAAATTAAACAAGTTATCGCTCATAAAAATAGAAAAATACCACCTAATTCAGAAGCAATTGTGTGGGCGAAATTAAAGTTGTTCCAATAAGAGTTCTCAACATGGAAAACTCGTCCAAATTAATTAAAAAGGGAACAGTGATAGACCAGTGTCAAGAGGCATCAGCGATTATAAATTGTGAGTCAAATCCATCAAGGGACTACGGCACATCGCAAATAAACAAACAATCTACTCACAGGTTTATAAATGAGTGGACGAAGGATTTGGCTGCCAAAGAAAAGAGTCAAGTGCAAAAGTTAATTGATAAATATCGGTGTATATTTGCTGAAAAGGGCCAAAAGAATGCCAGAACTGCCATTGTAAAACATCGAATAGACTCTGGTGATTCTAACCCAATTCGTCAACCACCAAGAAGGGTACCACTAGTGCAAAGAGACGAAGTATCACATTTGGTTGAAGAAATGCACACAAATGGCGTGGTGGAACCATCTGAGAGTCCATGGAGTTCTCCAGAAGTATTGGTGAAAAAGAAGGACGGTAGTACTCGGTTCTGCGTTGATTACCGAAAACTTAATGATGTCACCAAGAAAGATAGTTATCCACTGCCCAGAATCGATGACACCTTGGATACACTATCTAATGCAAAGTGGTTTTCAACGTTGGACTTGCAAAGCGGTTACTGGCAAGTAGAAATCGATAAGAAAGATCGAGAGAAGACCGCATTCAGTACTGGAAATGGACTATGGCAATTTTTGGTAATGCCGTTTGGACTATGTAATGCCCCAGCAACATTCGAGCGGTTAATGGAGCACGTATTAAAAGGTTTAGACTGGAAAACATGCCTAGTATACCTTGATGACATAATTGTTATGGGCAAGGATTTCAACGAACATCTGAGAAATCTAGAGGAAGTATTCCTTCGATTGAAAAATGCGCGTCTACAACTTAGCCCAAAGAAATGCTCACTTTTCAAGAAAGAAGTCAAGTATCTGGGTCATCGAGTTACCACGGAAGGAGTGCATACCGATGAGGATAAAATAGCTGCAGTCAAGGAGTGGCCCAGACCGCAAAATCTACATGACCTACGAAGTTTCTTGGGGCTATGTACATACTACATACGATTTGTTCCGGGTTTCGACAAAAAGCTACAGAAAATACAAGAAGATGTCAGTTTACTACAGATAAGTGGACCTACACAGCATGTTGTTACTGGTACGAGGCTAAAATCGCCGATTTACGATGGAACCACAGCGTTCAACATTTTCAAGCTGCAATTTGAGACCCCGGCTGTAAGTAATCGATGGAATAATGAGGACAGCGTAGCCGCACTTATCGTGGCGCTTAAAGGAGGCGCAGCCGAAGTATTGCAGACTGTTCCAGAAAGTGATCGAAACAGTTATTTTGCGGTTATGTCTGCACTGCAGAGAAAATATGGCAGTGATCACATGAAGCAAATCTACAGAATGGAACTAAAGTGCCGAATGCAAAGAAATGGTGAAACATTGCAGGCGTATGCAGCGGACGTCGAGAGCCTTGCGCATTTGTCGTATGCAGATTCAACGAGTGATTTCATAGAAAAGTGCAAGATCGAAGCCATCGTTGACGGCATACGTGATCCGGAAACAAGAGGTGCCACTGTGACAATGCCGAAAGTGACATTTACGGAAACTGTAACCACAGCGCTAACACAGGAGACAGCAACTACGTTGTGCCGCCCAGCGCCAAAGGTCCGTAAACTAGATGTGGAGAATGAAGACCTACTTCAGGTAATTTGCCAAGCGTTAAAAAGTGGAGCTAAACCAGATTACACTGCTGCCAACCGAGACACCCAATTTAAAGAAAATCACAATTGGTACTACGACAGTTAAGCATGATTTTATAGTGGCGGAAATAGTAGATGAAATAATACTTGGCATGGACTTCATGATAAGGAACGGTTTCACTCTAGATTTAACAAGAAAAATTTTGAGTTATGCCAACACGGAGATCCAACTAAACATTTATTGTGACCAGAGCCCAAAAATTAAACAAGTTATCGCTCATAAAAATAGGAAAATACTAATTCCACATGGAGATTGTGGGATAAGCAAGTTGTGGGTTATTGAAGCAAACGAAGAACTGTATAAAAGTAACATTGTGGTAGGAAGAACCCTCGTTGAGGCGGAGAAAGACAGAATTGTACCCATAAGAGTTCTCAATTTTGAAAATACGTCAAAATTAATCAAAGAAGGAACAGTGATAGGCCATTATTAAGAGGCATCAGCAATTATAAATTTGCAGTAAAGGAGTGGCACAGACCGCAAAACCTACATGACCTACGAAGTTTCTTGGGGCACTGTACATACCACAGGCGATTTGTTCCAGGTTTTGCCAATGTTGCTAGCAGTCGAATTGATAAGAAAGAACTGCTCATTTCAATGGAGCGATGATCATGAAAGGGCATTTTTGAAATTAAAAGATCTACTGTGCTCGGCACTAATTCTTGCGTATCCAATTCCAGGTAAGAAATTTGTACTTGATACGGATGCAAGTGGATACGGAATAAGCGGAGTTATCTCTCAAGTGATCAATGGGCAAGAAAAAGTGATCGCAGTAAAACATTACTGTGTCACCAGGAGGGAGCTTCTTGCTGTAATTGAAAGTGTGAAAAGTTCCCATAATTATCTGTACGGACAACAGTTTCACTTTAGAACCGATCACGCAGCACTACGATGGTTACATCAGTTTAAAGATCCGGAAGGCCAAATTGCGCCTTGGATAGAACGATTACAGAGCTACGATTTCTCAATCGAACATCGTAAAGGAGGAAATCATGGAAATGCAGATGCTCTGTCACGACGTCCTTGTAAACTTGAATGCAGATATTGTTCAAGAGCAGAAGGAAAAGAAAACATAATTGATATTCGTTTGCTAAATGTTTTGCCCGATGAAAAATGGACTCCGGAACAAATTCAAATTGATCAAAAGAGTGATCCCGACCTAACAAAAATCATGATGTTCAAGGAACAGCAAAGAAAACCATCATGGGAAGATATAGCAGCCGACAGTGCTATAACTAAAGCTTACAGTGGCAGAGCTTAAAGCTGAAGATGACACATCCGCTCGAAGTTTGATTGTTGTTCCCAAGTCAAAAATAAAAGAGATATTAACGGAATACCATGGTGGATCTAGTGGTGATCATTTGGGCATTAATAAAACGGTCGAGAAGGTAAAGAAACGTTTTTATAGTATTGGGTGCCAAGAGTCAGTGGCCGATTGGATTCGCAGTTGTCCGCAATGTGTACCAGCAAAGGACCAACAGTCAGAAGTCGCGGAAGGATGCATCAATACAACGTGGGAGCACCATTCGAGCGTTTTGCCATGGATGTCGCCGGACCGTTTCCAATAAGTGATGCGGGGAATAAGTATGTGCTTGTCGTCATTGACTGCTTCAACAAGTGGCCTGAAGTGTATCCCATGCCGAATCAAGAAGCCACAACAGTTGCGGGTGCATTAGTTAACAACTGGGTAAGCCGTTTTGGAGTACCGTTGGAATTGCATTCAGACCAAGGAAGAAATTTTCAGTATGCTGTATTTAAAGAAGTATGCAAAGTCCTCAACATACCCCATACATACAAAACACGAACAACGCCTTTGCAATCGCAATCAGACGGCATGGTGGAGAGATTCAATCGGACTTTGGAAGAGTATCTCAGAAAAGTGGTTGAGAAAAATCAAAAAGATTGGGATACACACATACCACTATTCCTCATGGCTTATCGAATGGCGGTTCATGATACCACAGCAGCTTCACCATCTAAAAATGTTTTTGGAACAGACTTAAGATTACCTGCGGAATTAAAATTTGGAGCGAGTCCTTCAGCTGAAATTCCTGTACACAATTATGTTTTCAGAAAAAGTGAAGAAATGAACGAAGTGCATCAGTTTGTAAGACAGCGTACACAATTTGCGAGTGATAAGATAAAGGCCAGATACGACTTGCGCACAAATTCAGAGGGATTTACGGAAGAACAACTTGTTTTGCTCCATAACCCACAAAAGAAGAAAGGCTTATCCCCTAAGCTACAAACACACTGGGAAAGACCATACAAGATAATTAAAAGAATTAACGATGTCTTGTATCGGATTCAGAATACTGCAGACGAAAAATGAAAGTTTTACATTTAGAAAGGTTGGCGCCGTATAGAGAGAGAGAGGATTAACATCTGTTCGGAACGAACAGAATTAGGTGGAGGGCAGTTTTACGAAAAGAGGTAATTTGCTCCAATGTGCAAGCAATCAACATTAATAAATGAGACGCAAGACAATTCAGTGCACCAAGCAATGTGTTAGAAAGAGACGGAAGATTATTCAGCGTACTATGCAATGTGCGAGAAAGAGATGGAAGATCAGCACATTAAAACACATGAGTGCGAAGGAGATGCCAATAGCATGCGTCATTCACGAAACGAGTAGAAGGTTCTCGAAACAAGTCGAAGCTTGTCGAAACGTGTCGAACTGATGCCTGCATTATATAAGGCCGCGCATCTGAGGCACTGTACTTCAGTTGTGATTTAAAAGTGAACTAATGAGTCTCGTGAGTGAACATTGTAAAGATAAATTTTAGTAATTCAGCAGTTCATATAAGTGATTATTCTTTAAGTTGTTATTTAAATTAATATAGTTAATAATTACTAGTTGAAATAATACTAGTTAAAACCAAATTTAAGTGCGTTTTAATTTTGTACACAATCCAGCGATACGAACTCGTAGAACAGTTTTCCGTAGACTGAATTGTCGTAACAATATATATATATATACATATATATATATACATATATATATATATATATATATATATATATATATATATATATATATATATATATATAAAAGCGCGTTTCTTTTTTTTCCAAAAAAATAACGATATTTGGTTTTGAATATAGTGTGACAAAAAAAAAACTAAGTGAAGTAAAAAAAATAAATTGTGGCCACTTATCTGGGCAATTGCGTTTCCGTTTTGATCGCCCTGCAATGATAGTTCCAATTTGCCTCCGTTCGTCGACCACACTACAAAAATGAAATTAAACAGATATGTTGGAAAGAAAATAAAAAATCTTTAAAAACGATATCTACAAAAGCTTTCCCGCAAACTAACATTTAAACTCTTTTTTTCTTAATGATTCGCCTCCAGACCACTGGCCATAACTGTCGCAAAAACCTTAGGAATCCGTCCCGCCAAAACGACTTCCTTTACAAAACGGAATTATATTATATATGATCACATAACGCTGAACATATAACTCACGGTTAATTGTTTAAGACACAAAAAAATACAACTTTTTTAAATTCCGAGAATTTTTTGCAAACTCCGTTTTATTGTTAACCGCGCAATTCAAAAATTTCTACAATGAAAATTATTAAAAGTTTAATTATTTCTGAGAACCGAAAAATAAATAACCACTCGCACTGAATAAATTGAAATAAAAAAAATAACTTATAACAAATTAATTTTGTTGGCGGATCGACCGCGATCCTGTATGTACGTCTGTAATATAATGTAATATAATATAATATAATATAATATAATATAATATAATATAATATAATATAATATAATATAATATAATATAATATAATATAATATAATATAATATAATATAATATAATATAATATAATATAATATAATATAATATAATATAATATAATATAATATAATATAATATAATATAATATAATATAATATAATATAATATAATATAATATAATATAATATAATATAATATAATATAATATAATATAATATAATATAATATAATATAATATAATATAATATAATATAATATAATATAATATAATATAATATAATATAATATAATATAATATAATATAATATAATATAATATAATATAATATAATATAATATAATATAATATAATATAATATAATATAATATAATATAATATAATATAATATAATATAATATAATATAATATAATATAATATAATATAATATAATATAATATAATATAATATAATATAATATAATATAATATAATATAATATAATATAATATAATATAATATAATATAATATAATATAATATAATATAATATAATATAATATAATATAATATAATATAATATAATATAATATAATATAATATAATATAATATAATATAATATAATATAATATAATATAATATAATATAATATAATATAATATAATATAATATAATATAATATAATATAATATAATATAATATAATATAATATAATATAATATAATATAATATAATATAATATAATATAATATAATATAATATAATATAATATAATATAATATAATATAATATAATATAATATAATATAATATAATATAATATAATATAATATAATATAATATAATATAATATAATATAATATAATATAATATAATATAATATAATATAATATAATATAATATAATATAATATAATATAATATAATATAATATAATATAATATAATATAATATAATATAATATAATATAATATAATATAATATAATATAATATAATATAATATAATATAATATAATATAATATAATATAATATAATATAATATAATATAATATAATATAATATAATATAATATAATATAATATAATATAATATAATATAATATAATATAATATAATATAATATAATATAATATAATATAATATAATATAATATAATATAATATAATATAATATAATATAATATAATATAATATAATATAATATAATATAATATAATATAATATAATATAATATAATATAATATAATATAATATAATATAATATAATATAATATAATATAATATAATATAATATAATATAATATAATATAATATAATATAATATAATATAATATAATATAATATAATATAATATAATATAATATAATATAATATAATATAATATAATATAATATAATATAATATAATATAATATAATATAATATAATATAATATAATATAATATAATATAATATAATATAATATAATATAATATAATATAATATAATATAATATAATATAATATAATATAATATAATATAATATAATATAATATAATATAATATAATATAATATAATATAATATAATATAATATAATATAATATAATATAATATAATATAATATAATATAATATAATATAATATAATATAATATAATATAATATAATATAATATAATATAATATAATATAATATAATATAATATAATATAATATAATATAATATAATATAATATAATATAATATAATATAATATAATATAATATAATATAATATAATATAATATAATATAATATAATATAATATAATATAATATAATATAATATAATATAATATAATATAATATAATATAATATAATATAATATAATATAATATAATATAATATAATATAATATAATATAATATAATATAATATAATATAATATAATATAATATAATATAATATAATATAATATAATATAATATAATATAATATAATATAATATAATATAATATAATATAATATAATATAATATAATATAATATAATATAATATAATATAATATAATATAATATAATATAATATAATATAATATAATATAATATAATATAATATAATATAATATAATATAATATAATATAATATAATATAATATAATATAATATAATATAATATAATATAATATAATATAATATAATATAATATAATATAATATAATATAATATAATATAATATAATATAATATAATATAATATAATATAATATAATATAATATAATATAATATAATATAATATAATATAATATAATATAATATAATATAATATAATATAATATAATATAATATAATATAATATAATATAATATAATATAATATAATATAATATAATATAATATAATATAATATAATATAATATAATATAATATAATATAATATAATATAATATAATATAATATAATATAATATAATATAATATAATATAATATAATATAATATAATATAATATAATATAATATAATATAATATAATATAATATAATATAATATAATATAATATAATATAATATAATATAATATAATATAATATAATATAATATAATATAATATAATATAATATAATATAATATAATATAATATAATATAATATAATATAATATAATATAATATAATATAATATAATATAATATAATATAATATAATATAATATAATATAATATAATATAATATAATATAATATAATATAATATAATATAATATAATATAATATAATATAATATAATATAATATAATATAATATAATATAATATAATATAATATAATATAATATAATATAATATAATATAATATAATATAATATAATATAATATAATATAATATAATATAATATAATATAATATAATATAATATAATATAATATAATATAATATAATATAATATAATATAATATAATATAATATAATATAATATAATATAATATAATATAATATAATATAATATAATATAATATAATATAATATAATATAATATAATATAATATAATATAATATAATATAATATAATATAATATAATATAATATAATATAATATAATATAATATAATATAATATAATATAATATAATATAATATAATATAATATAATATAATATAATATAATATAATATAATATAATATAATATAATATAATATAATATAATATAATATAATATAATATAATATAATATAATATAATATAATATAATATAATATAATATAATATAATATAATATAATATAATATAATATAATATAATATAATATAATATAATATAATATAATATAATATAATATAATATAATATAATATAATATAATATAATATAATATAATATAATATAATATAATATAATATAATATAATATAATATAATATAATATAATATAATATAATATAATATAATATAATATAATATAATATAATATAATATAATATAATATAATATAATATAATATAATATAATATAATATAATATAATATAATATAATATAATATAATATAATATAATATAATATAATATAATATAATATAATATAATATAATATAATATAATATAATATAATATAATATAATATAATATAATATAATATAATATAATATAATATAATATAATATAATATAATATAATATAATATAATATAATATAATATAATATAATATAATATAATATAATATAATATAATATAATATAATATAATATAATATAATATAATATAATATAATATAATATAATATAATATAATATAATATAATATAATATAATATAATATAATATAATATAATATAATATAATATAATATAATATAATATAATATAATATAATATAATATAATATAATATAATATAATATAATATAATATAATATAATATAATATAATATAATATAATATAATATAATATAATATAATATAATATAATATAATATAATATAATATAATATAATATAATATAATATAATATAATATAATATAATATAATATAATATAATATAATATAATATAATATAATATAATATAATATAATATAATATAATATAATATAATATAATATAATATAATATAATATAATATAATATAATATAATATAATATAATATAATATAATATAATATAATATAATATAATATAATATAATATAATATAATATAATATAATATAATATAATATAATATAATATAATATAATATAATATAATATAATATAATATAATATAATATAATATAATATAATATAATATAATATAATATAATATAATATAATATAATATAATATAATATAATATAATATAATATAATATAATATAATATAATATAATATAATATAATATAATATAATATAATATAATATAATATAATATAATATAATATAATATAATATAATATAATATAATATAATATAATATAATATAATATAATATAATATAATATAATATAATATAATATAATATAATATAATATAATATAATATAATATAATATAATATAATATAATATAATATAATATAATATAATATAATATAATATAATATAATATAATATAATATAATATAATATAATATAATATAATATAATATAATATAATATAATATAATATAATATAATATAATATAATATAATATAATATAATATAATATAATATAATATAATATAATATAATATAATATAATATAATATAATATAATATAATATAATATAATATAATATAATATAATGTAATATAATATAATATAATATAATATAATATAATATAATATAATATAATATAATGTAATATAATATAATATAATATAATATAATATAATATAATATAATATAATATAATATAATATAGTACCAACTGAAACGTATTCGTGTTTCTCCAGACCGACAACCCTTTTCCACTTATCCATTCCTTATTCGGAAACCATATTACGGTTTCGCCTATCACTCAAATTACTACTGTTCCCTCAACCTCTCAAAGAATTTAAATTGAACATCCCTGGAATCTGATCGCTCTCATCCCGTAAATTTCCCTTTCGAGACTCTATCACTTTCTGACAGATCGTTAGCTGTCAAATGTATTTTATTTATATTTACAGCACACACAAGTGCTCTTTATCATCAATTTAAATTAAACAATTAAACTCATTTATTAGGTTATTTAAATGGACCTCCGGCATCACCCGCAACAAACAACTGGACTTACTACCGAACTGGAAGAAAGGGCAGTGTGCTGGGTGATTTTGGAAGATACAAAATATTGTTAACCTCCGAATTGTCGCCGGTGCCCAACGCCCACCGCTGAAAGGTCTCAATGATCTACTGACTGTCAGCCGGGCCTAGATTTGTGCTTGCAAACACAATAGGCATATATTTGTATATTTTAATAATTTTAAATTCATGTATTTCCTTTCATATTCGCCTCAATTGCGATTGCATGCCTCCCGTGTTTATAAGGGGATCTCAGACGGGAAGTATATATGTATATGTATTTTTTTTTAATTTTGTGTACTTTGTGTATGTGTTTTTTTTTTTCAGATGTACGGACATTGAATGGCTTTGTCGCAGGACATGATGTTTCAGGATACTTATGTTGTCCCGGCGGTTTGCAGTAGCTGGTTGTGGGTAATGAAACCCCACACAGTGTTGCACCTGATCACAACAATTTACTGGTATGCTTTTTTATTTAAATTTTTCCGTTTTTTTATGTAGTCGCTGGTTGTTTCCGTTCGCGTTTTCCGTTCGTGTTTCTTCTATTAAAGGATGTTATTTGTTGTCCCACCTTCCTGACGTAAACAAAACTTCGCTGAAACGAACATTATGCGAACATGTCGTTATTTTTTTATTATCACTGTTTGATATCTTTTGTGTGAAAAATCCCCAGTGGTTTACCGCCGTGTGATTCCAATTGGTACATATTTTTACCTACAGCTATCACTACGCGACATTTTGTAAATTTGCGGCAGAACTTTGAGTTTAAATTTTTTTGAAAATTACTGAGCACAAAATTCCTCTTATAAACTTCCTGCCCAGGCATGAATTTTACCTCGCGCGCGCGTTTGTTGTATCTTACAGCACTTTTTTAGGTAGGTTTTGTGAATATATTTGATCATATGATCGCGAATCAACTGTCATTATTTTTGATACTCAGTTCATGGTCGCCTAGTGATTTTAGTTTCCTGGCTAATTTATAATCTGCGCAGCTACTGAACATGTTATGTCCAAATAGAGCAAAGAAAGGTGTTACACCTATCGCTGAATGCACTGAACTGCGAAGTGCGCTTTCAATCTCTGACAAGTAAAGATCCAATTCGCGATGATCTTCTTCCAAGTAGAATCTAATCGCCGCTAGAACCGATTGGTTCACGAGTTCCGCTGCGTTCGATAGTGAGGAATAAAACGCAGTTTTTAAATTCGTTATTTTGTATGCATTTATCATGTTCATAAATTGTGTCGACACAAATTGTTTTCCATTGTCTGAATGGATAGTCTCGAGTACTCCGAATTTATGGAAAACTTCCCGAACTAAGAATTCCACAACATTTGCAGGTGTTGCTTCTCGCATGGCCTTTAAAAAGGTAAATTTAGTTAGGTGATCCACTACAATAAAAATGTAGGTGTTGCCACCTTTTGAACGAGGATATTTTCCAAGGAAGTCGATTTAAAGCTTCTGGAATGGATGCGCTGTGACTACCTCTTGTCCAATCGCTGGTCTCAGTTCCTGATTAGAAGGTTTTGATTCCTTACACACGACGCAATTGCGAATATAATTTTTTACCTGCTCCGTCATGCCTGGCCAGTAATAAAACTGCCTCAATGGACGAATTGTTTTTTTAATGCCCCCATGGGCTGCTGTTACAGGTTCATGTGCCTTCGCTATCAGCGTTGTAGTTAGAGTTTCTGGAACCCATAATTTCCATGAAAATTCCTCCAACTCTTCGAGCCCTCGATCAAAACGTGTGCGTTTAAACACCATGCCATTGTCGACGCGCAAATCTGGCAGCTTTTCGTTGTTTTCCTCTACTGTATTTATTAATTCTAAATACTCTGGTGATTCGAATTCTGTTGTATCTGGATCTAGAAAGGTGTCATATTCGATGTTCATCTCATCCACCGAGCGTGACAGCGTGTCGGCAACAATATTTTCGGTCCCTTTCCTGTGTATGATTTGAAAATCATAGGACTGCAAACTCCATCTCGCGAGTCTCCCACTCAGGTCCTTCAGACTCATTAGCCATTTTAGACGAGCATGATCTGTTACAATTGTAAATGACATCATTTCAATATATGGCCAGAAGCGTTTCACTACCAAGATCGCCGCCAAGCACTCTTTTCTGTAACACTATAGTTACGTTGGCAGGTATTCAATTTCTATGATAAAAAGGCTATCGGCGTTTCGTTTTCTTCTTCGTCGAGCTGGAAAAGCACCGCGCCTACTCCAATATCCGATGCATCACACTGTACCCAGAATCTTTTTTCAATGCGTCTTTAAGCGCATAGATCGCTTCTATCGCTTTTGTAGTCATCATGAATTTGTATGCTTTTTTTAATGTATCAGTCATAGGTGCAGCGATGACCGAGTAGTTTTTTATGAACCTTCAGTACCATCCTGCAGTGCCCAAGAAACTTCGAACCTCTCTTGTGCTGCGTGGTACTGGCATCCTCTGAATTGCTGATACCTTGTTCGAGTCAGTTTTCAGCATACCAACGCAGACTAAAAAACCTAAATACCGCAATTCTTTGAAGCAAAACATCGACATTTTGCTACTTCGTTCAGCACTTTTATATGCGTGTCAAAGTCGGCGCCGATTA
The DNA here is from genome assembly GCA_951804985.1 of Dryomyza anilis. Taxonomy (NCBI): domain Eukaryota; kingdom Metazoa; phylum Arthropoda; class Insecta; order Diptera; family Dryomyzidae; genus Dryomyza; species Dryomyza anilis. Next base: position 34,297,412 of record OX638135.1, read on the forward strand.
TCAGCAAATCGTGGAGATAAATAAAAACATGGGATTTCAATTTTTGTGGGATTAATTTGTCCATTAGGCTCAATTGCTACTCCTAGACCTTCAACCAGCTCTCTGCATCCCTGTCCCAAAAGACTTATGGACGCGCCCGTATCTAGAAGACTGCGTAGCCCCTGGCTGCCTATCATCACATTCGCATAAGGCCGTGGATAGTGCGATTCCATATTGTTTACTGCTGCTAATTATTGTCGGACCCATTTCCGCTGGTTATATCTCTCCCGAGCCCTTTTCACTTTCCGAGTCACTATCCTCATACCGTCGATTTGAAACCCGTTAAATATCCGGTTTCGAGCGACGTAGTAATCGTGTATCCGGTCCTCAATCGGCCTGGTACTGCACCCCTTTTGAATATGGCTATTAAAATCATTTATCCGTTTCCGAATTTGAATGTGATTGTTGGTATCATTGGTCGCAGGCGTTGCGGTCAGAATTGTAGTTGTTGCCGCAAGCTTTGCTGCTGTCAAAAAAATTGTTGTTGATGTTGACGTCGCTGCTGACGCATATATCAACGCAGTCGTCGCTGTCGAATATGTTGTTGTCGCAGCAGGAGTTGCTGCATACAATGTTGTTGTTGTTGGCGACGCCGCTGACGCAAATGTCGACGCTGTCGTCGCTGTCGAATATGTTGTTGTTGCCGCAGGCTTTGCTGCTGTTAAAAAAATGTTGTTGATGTTGGCGTCGCTGCTGACGTACATATCGACGCAGTCGTCGCTAAAGAATATGTTGTAGTTGTTGTCGCAGCAGGATTTGCTGCAAATAATGTTAATGTTGTTGGCGTTGCTGTTGACGCAAATATCGACGCAGTCGTCGCTGTCGAATATGTTGTTACTGTTGCAGGCTTTGCTGCTGTTAACAAAAAAATGTTGTTGTTGTTGGCGTCGCTGCTGACGCACATATCGACGCAGTCGTCGCTGTCGAATATGTTGTTGTTGTCGCAGCAGGATGCATGCTCGATGTTGCGTTTACTATGGAATATTTTGAGGGAGAGATTGCGATGTTAGTTGTTGATTGTGAAATCGGTTACTGCTGTGGCACGAAAGTTTGCGGGGAGCGTGACCCTTCCGCGCGCGTCACGTTCCTCTGTCCGTTTCCCATGATACAGTTTGCGCATATTGGTGTCACCGTATTTGCCAATCCACACTTATAACAGATTATGTTCCGTTCTGTTGACCATGTATACATGTCCCTGCTGTCGGCAATTCCACCAAACCAAAATAAGTTTACTCAGTTGTGGTGGCCTTGAGTGCATCTGACGTCCCTGAATTTCCTCAACGACATTATAGTCATCATCGTATCGCTCCTCTAATATCTCGTTCACTTGATAATTGCTCGCAGGCGGTGCATACCTAGCGGGTGGCTGTATTGGAGCTGTCCGTCCTTCGCGTCGGGGAAAATTGTTCACAACTTCATGGGACTATGCACGCAGAACTTCCACTGAACTTATTAGCATGGCATAAATAATCCTAGCCAACCCCTCTCGCAAATTTCTTTTATAAATTTTGATCGCTTCATGATCAGTTATTGGATGTTTTAGTTGAGATCTTACTTTCCCCATAGCATGAAAGAAATTGTCCACACTTTCTCCTGGCAACTGCTTCCTCTCAACCAGATCGCGTATCACTTCGCAGTCCGTGCGGCTACTTTTATAGTGACGCAGCATGGCGTCACGTAACGTGCCCCAGTCGTGTATCCTACTGGTTTTTACATGTAGCCAGTACCATTCTCGGGCGGCCCCAGTAATTAACAAATAACAAATCTCTTAATATAATATTCCAGGAACATCTGTAATGAGCCCGCATAAGCTCGACACGGAAAATAAAGTCCTCGATGGATATGTTGTCTCGGTTCCCATCAAACACTATGCCCCACTTATCTAACCGCAGCCATCCCGAACCAGGACCATTTCCATCGTGATTAATTGGACGCATCTCATACTCCGCTGAAGGATCAGGCGGACTACGTGGTCGGCTCCACGGCTTGTCCTGAAGCAGTTGCATATAGCGGCTTATAATTTTGCTGCTGCATCGTTGTTTCATATTGCTGCTGTTGCAAATTTTGTTGCGGTCTATAATACTCTGTTGGCTGGCGATTATGATACCATTGCTGTGGTTGCATGAATCTGGTATGTAAACGATTGTTATTGTTGTCATGATTTATTTTATTTACTTTACTTCTAGCCTACGTATCTCCCAGTCCAGAATACCTAAAACTAACTGCATCCGCATTCAATCCAGACTCGACCAGGCCTCCTGTTTCTCGGACAATCATCGAACTGGATAACCCCCTCGCTCGCGTGTCGCCATTTCCGGTTAAGCTCAACCTTTCCGTAACTTTCCTCAACATGTCTTCTAAATCCTCAATCCTTGTTTGCAGAACCTTTTCCCTATCTTTACCTGACGCGGTTTCCCCAGCTTTCATCGTATCTCCGGTTGCGCCTTCTGTACTCGCATCCATTGGTGGAGGAAAAGTGAAGTCAATATTATGTTGTGAAACTTTTGGAATTGTTCCCGTGTTGGCCACCCCTGATCGAGACTCTCCTACGTTTTTCGAATTCGGGTTGGCGTCGCCGAGCCCCTTTTCTGGGATTGTTACCGCTTGCTTAATTGATTTTTTTTTTTTTTACAAATTAACCAACGCTCAGGAAATGCCCCCTATTCGTGCAATGCACAGTGTTGATCGTAAGAAAGGATTATATGTTAAAGGGAGGAGGAAAGATGGAGTAGTTTTGGTGGCTGTTTGCTTTAAATTTCCCAATATTAAAAATGTCGGGAAAAACAGACGCAGGGAGATTGTTCCACAAACGTATCGTGCGACTGAAGAACGAATTCTCTCGGTAATGCGTGGTTCTGTTGAGAACCGAGTGAACTACGAAGGGGTGGGCTTGGTTCGATGCCCGAGTAGAACGAGAGAATACACGACCTGGTGGAATCAGGCCATGTATTTCCCTCGAACACTTACCATTGTAATAGCTATAAAAGAGGCTTACACACCCTACGGTCCTTCGGTGCTCAAGAGAACCAATAGAGTACGAAATATTTTCATCCCATATTAAATATATTGCACGTTGTTGGATTCGATCCAGGAACTCCAAGGAAGATTTTGAAGCCCCTGCCCATATGTTCGAACTGTATTCCATCTTAGGCCGAATATAGGTGGTGTAGACAATGCGCAAGTCAGCGCGAGTGAAGTATGTCTTACACCGTTTCAAAAAACCGAGGCACTTGGCCGCTTCTTTCGACACATCAAATATGTGATCATTCCAACGGAGGTCACATTGAATTGATATACCCAGAACGTCAAGAGCAGCTGACTGCGCAATATCCACAGAGTCCATATTGAGGGGAGGGAAGGGTGATTCCATTCTTTTATGAGATAACAGACAACACTGGGTCTTGCTAGCATTAAAGTCAACTCTATTTGCAAGACCCCACTCGGAGATTGTTTTAAGGTCATTGTTGAGTGTATCATTAATTGTGCACCTTTTACTCTCAATCTCCACAGAGTTTGGGCGCTTGTTGAACGAATATGAGTGACAAATGTTACTGTCATCTGCAAAGAAATGGATTGGGTTCTGGGTCGATGAGAGAAGGTCATTGATAAAAACCAGAAATAGGGACGGGGATAGGACAGAACCCCGCGGGACTCCAGAATTGATGGAATGTTGTTCTGAGAAAACACCATCCATCGTAACTCGTATTGAACGACCCTGGAGAAAACTCGATATCCATCTAGTAAAAGAATTACCGACACCATATGCAATAAGTTTTTATACCAGGGCTTCATGCCACACTCGAACAAAAGCCTTGGAAATATCAAGAGCAACCACCTTACTCTCCCCGAAAAGATGAATACAATTATTCCACTTTTCGGAGAGGACCGCCATCAAGTCACCGGTTGATCTGGTCCTACGGAAACCATATTGTCGGTCACTAAGTAATTCGTTTCGCTCCAGATAGTTCACAAGGTGGAAGTTTATTATGCTTTCCATTACCTTGGATAGCGCAGAGCATATTGCAATGGGTCGGTAATTAGCAGGGTTCGTAGCCTCACCCTTTTTCGGAACTGGCTGGACATTGGCAACCTTCCAACAAGATGGAAAAACTCTTGTCTTGTAGGAGATGTTGAAAAGGTTACGCAACGGACAAGCCAGCGTTGACGCGCATTTCTTCAACGAAAATGTATCTCCGGCATTGCAGAAGAAACAAATTCAACGACGGGCAGTGGTTGATTGCTATCTGGGAGCGTTGAATTATTTGCAAATAATTCTGCCAAGAGATTAGCTTTATCAACCGGGTCAGTGAAGGTCTGGCCATTCATAACAAGGGTTGGAGTAGACGATGTCGTCTGATTCTTCACCCTTTTAACAAATGATCAGAAATTTTTACTACCTCTATGGAAGAGAAGAACCTTTTTGCGCGCGTTTTGTTCGTGAAGAAACTTTTCACGCGAAATCACGGCATTACAGCGATTCCTAGCCTGTATGCGAAGTCTTTCAGTATCAGCATTCTTATTAGAACGCCAATTCTGAAAAGCTTCCTCTTTCGACCTGACTGCAATCTTGCAAGTCTCATTAAACCAAGAGTGGTCCTTGGGTTTAATGCTAATCTTTTTAGAAGGTATGAAGGACCGCATACCCAATTAAATAATATTTTGTACCATTAAGGCCGCGGCATTTATGTCCCTATCTGCGAAACACAATTTCCAATTAAAGTTGCGAAAAAAATCGCGTAAACTAGAATACGAAAATGCAGCGGAAACAATATAGCGGTCGGAATTACCAAGAGGAGCAAGGACTTTTACATCATATTTTTCATGATGCGAAGTCAGAAAAAGGTCTAGGACTTTTTGGCTCTGCCTACCGACGCGTGGGAGGTACGTCGGCTCCTTCACCAGTTGCGTGAGTGGGTTGCACTCGGCAAACAGCTCAACATAACAACCCTCCTGTGTTGATAGACCCAAGTGGCTCAACCAAGTGGCGTTGTGCACATTAAAGTCACCAGCAACAACAATTTCACTGCCTGAAAACTTTTCCAAAATATTTGAGATCGAATCTGATAGTGCATCTAACTTGTTACAGGTAGAAACCCTATCAAGATTCGGACTCCTATAAATAAAACACAAGTGCATGATGTGTTGCAGGATTTTGAATTTAATCCACATAGAATTAAATTCGTTATCAGAAACACTATGTTGCTGTTGGTGCTGGTACGCAACGTCACTTCGAATAAAAAGGGCGAGACCCCTACGGGCAGAGAACAATGGCAGTAGGTGGTACCCCGGTATTTGAAAATCCAGTGGATCTGCACCCTCGCCAACCTGGGTCTCACCTAATGCCATTATATGAGGCCTATAGACGGACACATGTGCATACACGGAGAAAAAATTCGACCTCAGCCCACGAACGTTGCAAAAATCTATACGGAAGTTTTGCGACATTTTCGCTACTGGGTGAATTTAAAACATACAAACATACTAATAGCGGGCACAGTTGAGACGAACAGATGAGAGCGTAAGCTAAACAGTGGTCAGTGTTATGCCTTGGCCACTGTCTTCGTCACGCACTCTTGCAGTCACAACTATGCACGCTGTTAGCGGGGAGTATGATGGAAAAGGGACGAACTACTATCAACAAACCTGTGCAATTGCAGCAGAGAGCATAGAAAACCCCTTTGCGCTGGCAATTGTTAATAAAAAAACGGAGAGTGCAGCAAGTCCACAGGCTGCGCAAACCGGTTCTGCTCTATTATTGTTGTTGTTGTGTTATTGCTATTGTGGTTTTAGTTATTTGTTTTGTGTAATTTAATTATGTATTTTTAATAATGTTAAATTTCTCCACGACGATTGTAGTTTTATGTTATGTAATTTGTTATTTGTTTGTTGATATTATTTGGCGGCACATTTGACTATTTGACAATTAAACATATAAAACGACGGACGGAACACGTTTAAAGACAAGGGGACGACACGTCCGTCTCCCATAAAAGCATTGACGCTACTGACAGGTCCCTATATTCAAAATTATCGGCAGCGTTTGCCATGGTATTACTATTTAAATCAAATGTTGTATATCGAATCTTTTCTTGTATCTTGCGACTCTTCCTATCTTTGGTCATGCTTTTCATTAAGACTACCGGTTTACAATAAACTTAAGCAATTAAAAAAAAAATAGTTATTATAAAATTGTTATATATGTATATATAAGGATATGGAAGGGTTAACTTCGCGTGGATAACTGAATGGTTCAATTCTCGATTTTAGGGGTTTTATTCTTATCATGTTTTGGATTACATTTTTTTTTCTTTCTGGTAACTTTCTTAATTTCTTTATCCATCTTTATTTCTTTTCTTCCATTCTTCATAGTTGCTTCCTGTCTACGCTGCAACTAGGCTATGAACCATCTGAAATTACTCCTACTGGATGCCTCGATGAAGCGTCTTAACCACCTTCATGGTCATCCGTTACAAAAAAAAAAACAATTTAATACACTAGGTGATGCATTTTTTTTTTACAAATTAATCAACGCTCAGGGGATGCCCCCTATACATACAAAGGACATGCCAGGTGACGATCCCAAGAAACAAAAAAAAAAAACAATCTTCGCGAATGTTTCCCTGCTCTGTATTTAAAGTTTTCTTCATTACTACGACGTTTTAAAATTTTGAATCTGATTGAATTGCATCATCTTCACCATTTCGCGGTTGCCATGAATTTAGCTGATTTTATTTTTCGTAAGCGATCAGTGACAGCGAAATCCTGAGGAGGAGCAATTCAAGCCTGAAATGCTTTTGATTGGGTGGCATATTGTTATGACCCCTTGTCATCGTATCCGATTACGGTTGGACTCGGCTAGGTCGCGGTGTCAGGGATAGTTCCTCCAACCCGCCATATCGGATCGAAGGACCAACAATCACTTTTCTTTTTTTTTCATGTTCCTAACTCACAAAAGAAAAAGATACAAACAAAGAAAAATCAAACCCAACGCCACCCTACACTTCTCAAGCATGTTCCATACCACCATCCCCCGATTGATCACTACCCCATTATTATGCATTTAACACATCATACAGGACATCTCAAATAAACCAAAAAAAAAAGGTATTTTTTCTTTTCTTTCTTTTTTTACTTTTTCCTTAACTTTACAAAAAAATAACTAATTAGAAAATAAAAAAAAAAAAATTAAATAATACAAAACATTAAAAAAAATAACTTACTAATTTCCATACTCCATAGTAGTGGATTCTACCACTAAAAATAAAAAGTAACAAAATTACTTGTGATCTATACGATCCCCCTTCCTACCAATCTTAAAGAGCTCTTTGAGATGATCACAAAAAAAAATCATGTGGTCTGGTTTTGTTCGTTAAAACCGACTCATCATCCCTTTTTTATTATGAGTTTCATTTATCTAACTCTTCAATTGTTTAATTAGTAGTGATTTCAACAGACAGACAGACGGACATCGCTAAAACGACTCAGGTCATGCTGATCAAGAATATATATACTTTTCCATACTGGAGATGCTTCCTTCTGAGTGTTACAAACAGCGTACCAAATTGAATATACCCTTTCACTCTTAGTGTAGGGTATAAATATTTAGAAAAGATAAAAAAAAATATAAGATGATTATAAAAAAAATCAACTAAAAAAATAATAACTGCGATTTTAGCCTGTCATTTCCTGCTGTGCCAGTTGCAGAACATTAAACAAAACGAGCATTTAATGTGTCACTATTAAAACACAGAAAAACTTATCAGACCACCATAACCGACGTCGTTACTTATGTGTTCAAAGCTCTTTTTTTCATATACAGTGACTTCGCACATACAGCGTAGGTATATAAGTAATCTAAATTATGAGTTTCATTTATCTAACTCTTCAATTGTTTAATTAGTAGTGATTTCAACAGACAGACAGACAGACGGACAGACAGACGGACATCGCTAAAACGACTCAGGTCATGCTGATCATGAATATATATACTTTTCCATACCGGAGATGCTTCCTTCTGAGTGTTACAAACGGCGTACCAAATTGAATATACCCTTTCACTCTTAGTGTAGGGTATAAATATTTAGAAAAGATAAAAAAAAAAATATAAGATGATTATAAAAAAAATCAACTAAAAAAATAAAAACTGCGATTTTAGCCTATCATTTCCTGCTGTGCCAGTTGCAGAACTTTAAACAAAACGAGCATTTAATGTGTCACTATTAAAACACAGAAAAACTTATCAGACCACCATAACCGACGTCGCTACTTATGTGGTCAAAGCTCTTTTTTTCATATACAGTGACTTCGCTAATGTATGATAATGTACCTCGTCGAACTTTTACCGCATACATCCACCAATGCGCTCTTTGCGCGTTAGTCCCAAAAACAACTTTGGTATATACAGCTTTTAGAACGTAAAAGCCACCACGGTCTCGTTTTTTTTCAAGAGATGGGACTTTTCGGACTTTGACGGGTTCAAAAAATAAATCCCGATTTTGCTACTGTGACAAGCAAACACTCAAAATTTATCCAGAATCATATATATATATAAAAGAGCGTTTCTTTTTTTTCCAAAAAAAATAACGATATTTGGTTTGAATATAGTGCGACAAAAATAAAACTGTGTAAATTAAAAATGTAAATTAAAAAAACAAAATTTGTGTTTGTTTTACCGAATTATTAATTTTTGTGGGCCTTTTGAGGTTGTTGTACCAATCTAATATTTTGCCTTTTTTTTGTGGGATAAAAATAGAGCCACAGCACTCAAACAGGGTTATGCCAATTGTGTTCCCTGGTTTTTAATGATATTCCTTAGATTCATTATTGAATTTAAGAAGGCTATTGTATGATAAAGAGACAAATCGAGGGTTGTTGGCCTAATCTGGAATTAAACCTATCATTTCTAGTAGATTTCGGTCTCCTGATTCTTGCTGCGTACTCAGAATTGTCCCTATACGTCGAGATTTTGCATAAAACGAGTTGCAAAAAAAGACCGTTTGTGGTACTTTATATCGCAAATTATTGCACTATTTCGACATGTTGCAGCTGCAAAATATGAACCTTTCCCTACGGATAATTGGCAATAAATCTGTGTCCAGATATTAGTTTTTGCAAAAAATCAAAAAGAAATATGTGTTACCAAAAAAAGTGTGCCCGAGAGTAATTTATCACAATTCTCTAAGCTCTTTAAAAAACATTTTGATATTAGTTCGCAATGTGTTAGCTGTCAAAATTTCGAAAAAATGTTTTAACATTATCTTACTGAAATTTTTCGAAATATTTTTTAAAATAAATTATGAAATATTGGATTAAAATGGAGATAAACAATTTCATACTGAGCATCAAACCATTAGCTAGGTGCAAAATCGGAGAAAATTCTTAGCATCTGATGTACGCATTAGGGGGAAACATGATGGGGAAAATTGAACTGCGTAATCTCCTGGTGTGTATTTGAGTCGACAGGCTTTAATGGGTTAAAAAAAATGTATTTTACATCCGTTGTCTGTGCTCATATATTGAAAACTTTATTTAAATGAATAACTAAACCAATTAAATATTACATATAACACAATATTTTCACTAAAATTACAATAAACATTGCTTAAATTACGTTTCCCACTTTACCCCTTAAAAATGTAACCAAAATTGAACATAACTTAGCACCGTAAATTATTTGCAACATTTGTATTTCAAAAGATATATAATATGCAATCATTTTAACATTTTTCAAACGATAAAAAATATCACTTTTTGATAGTAAACATCAGCACTCTAAAAAATATATTTTTTACTCGTTCTCGAAATGTAATAGAAAGGTATTAATTTTAAAAAATTGATGTCATAAAAAATTGATGCCATATTTAGAAGCACTTGACAATTGCTTTAATGTCCAAAATTTGCAACATGTCCAAAAATTCTACATCTACATTACCCCATGTCCCACTTTTACCCAGGTTCCCCTACTTTTTCCCCTCTGTGAAAAAATGTTTGGTGCTTTTTCAAGACAATGTTTACTTTCGGAGTCTGCCCAGGGATAGCGCAGTATACACGCAGGGAAATATGTGTAATGGAATTTCCAAATATATATAACCTTCCCCAAAGACATCTGTATTCCGAGTCCGTTGGATTCGCAGTCCAGCAAACCGAACGGATTTTTCTTTTAATGTCATTGAAATTTATAGTTCTCGTGAAGTAAAAAATCCTAAACTATACAAATTCGGCTTTTTTGGAATACTGTTCGGTCATTAATTAAAGTATGCCAATTGCCAGCCTCAGCAGTCCAGAGGTAGCGAGCTGGACTTGCATTCTGAAGGTCTCGGGTTCGAATCCCGGCTTGGGCATGGGCGCTCGTGGTGAGATTAACCACAATATTGTAGGGAATAGATTTCGCAGTACAATGGATATAGTCTGTCTGCGTGCTGTGGATCTTAGTAGATATTCCAAAAAAAAAAAACAAAATGCCAAATGTAGAATGTAATAGATAAAAAATGTATTAAATGTGTTATTTGATTTTTTGCAAAAACTTATATCTGGAGAATTTTTTTTTTGCCAATTATCCGTAGGGAAAGGTTCATATTTTACTTTGTGATAACGTGTGCATTTGCAAAATGTCGAAATCGTGCGATAACTTTCGATATAATGTACCAAAAACGGCCTTTTTGCATCTTTTTTTCGATTTTGTGTAAAATCTCGATATGAAAAATTCTGAGTACGCAGCAAGAATCGGGAGACATAATTGAACCAGAAATGATAGGTTTCATTCCATATTAAAATCCTTGTAGAACAGTGTAATTAAAATAAATGCAAAAAACAAAATCATTATACAATTCCTGCAATATGTAGATATTTAAATACATTGCTTAGCAAAGTTAAGTCAAATATATACAATATATTATATATAAGGCAACCTAATCTGGACAAAAACGAACATTTTTCCGAATTTCGGAAATCCAAAATCGGAAACCCCAACGACTTGATTTTTTCATATGAATATAAGCTTTCAAAAATACTATGGATTTAAACTTATTTATCAATAATTACTCGAAAAAATGTCATCGTGGAGCCACCTTCCAGAGTGCCATAGGAGATTTCAGTCTGTTCGGACAAGTCGGCAGCGCTCTCAATCGGTGTTATCATACGCTCGACAGTAAGAAAGGCCGCTAGATTTGCCGTATATGAAGAGATTATAATGAGCGTGAAGAACCACCAGATGCCGCCAACAATGCGTGTCGATGTTGCCTTAAATAGAAAGAAAAAACGAAGGTAAATGATGACATGTTATTGAGTATCGTTGACATTTCATTCATTATATTTCAATCACATTGAACCAAAAACAGATGCTTTTGAAAAATATTTGTTAAATATAAACAATATTTTCAAATGCGTTACAAGCAATACGTTTTCGGTTAAATGTGCTCCACTTAGTATTATCTACCCGTGGATACAGATCAGAACCCTGCTGCATTAACGCTCCGATGGCAAACCAGAAGCTATTCCTAAGCGTGAAATCATTCTGTATGTTCACATATTCTGATTCATCCACATGGCTACAATCCTCGGCCCAATCATAGGCGAGGCCACCTCCAACATCACCAGCATCTATGGAATATTTCCCTGGTTGCTGTTGCAATGACCTATGCATTGATTTATCGGTCTCAAAGTTGCTGCTGCTAGTGTTTATGTCGTAGATGTCGTCAACAATATCTTGTCGTAAAACAATATCTTCACGCTGTTGTTCACGACATCCAGCATCGTTGCTGCTTTCAACCGACGTTGTTGTCGATGCTGTTCGCTGCCGCTCTTTTTGCTGGCATTGTTTTAAAAACTCTGTTACGTTACATGTTTCCATTTCCCATTTTTCTTGATGGTTGTTGGACTCTTGTGACATCTGCTCGAGAAAATGATCACAATCCAATGTGCACGTCGGCTTTGCTGTGATCCACTCTATGGGCGAGAAGCGCGCCACAATCCATATCGTAAGCGAGACCAGAACGTAGCCCAAAGCTATGCAGCACCATATCTCTACGGCCAGTGGGTTCATAAACGAGAAAAAATGCGTCTGTGCGCGCTCCGATTTCTGCAAGTATTTTAAGGCCTTATTTCTGGACAGTTGACATCTGACAGGTGACAATTAACACATTTAAATTTCTTGTTATGTTAAATTCTCGTATTTTTTTAGTTACTTACAATTAACACATTTAAATTTCTTGTTATGTTAAATTCTCGTATTTTTTTTAGTTACTTAGTTAAATAATTTGTAATTTAAACATTTTTAAATCATTTTTCAGATGGTTCAAAATTTGCTGAAATAAATTGTGTATATATATTTAGGGTGTGTGCGAATTCGACTAAATTGCTGAGTAAACTAAATTTAACGACTTTTCCTTCGATCGCCATTCGGTAACCAGAAATTGTTAAAATCCATAAATAATTGATTATCATTTGTCTGTTTGCTGTCATCCAATTTAGTTCAATTTAATCTGCACGAAAATTTGCTAAATTGAAAAGTCGAAAACTGCATTACCGATAAAATTTGGTTTTGTCAGCAATTTAGTCGAATTCGCACACACGCACAGATGAAATGGTGAGAGAGTTCGGCCTAGGTTCTTCAGAGCTGTAACACCAAACTTATATTATTATTAAACAATGCATTACAAAAATGTTATATAAGAAGAAAATGATATCACATAAGAATTCTTTTACATGCATGTATAAAAAATATTAAAAGTATTTAACTTAAAGTGATTTCATAAAAATAGATGATTTCAGAAAAATATATCAAATGGCGTAAGCTTGAACGTTGTAGCTATGATCAGTCAAGTGTTTTTTTTTTTTGAAAACCGACAAATAATTTGTAATTTGACTAAAAATTATATCGAATCGAAGAACTTCTAGGAAAAAAGTTTGGTCTCGTTGTTTTAACGATACTAATTTTTATAATTTCTCGTAGATTTTTTATTCATTGACAAGATACGATATATAAACATTTTTCGCATCGATATCGTAATATTTTTCGAAGCAATATCGAAATTGATCATTTTTTTCATCAATATCGTGTGATTTTTTCTTTTTCTCGCATTGATCTCGTAACGAAACGAATGGCATACTAGGGTACATTCCAGCACCTCAATCGAATTCGGAATTTTTGGGAAATGGTTGTAATATATATTTTGATAATTTATTATAAATTTCATGTCAGAAATAAAATTTGGGAAAAATATAGAGTTTAGTGAAGATCTTCTGTAGACGGTCTTGCCGGTCTGGGTAAAAAAAATCCAAAACGTAATTTTATAAAATTATACTTTTGTATTATTTTACCTGTTATTTGTCCTTTATTTACTTGAAATAAATAAGTTATTTTTAACAAATGTGTTTTTATCATTTTTTTGAATCTAAACGTATGCCGGGTCACAACGTCCCGTTGGTCCTCTATTCCACTACTAGCGGCTGTGATGCAAACTTGGTGGGTTCCCCGCTAAATTTGGTGGGTTTTAAAAAATAAAACGTAAAAAAAATTATACGGTGACAGTGGGTTTTTTTTTTTGGTGGGTTTTTAGTATCGACACAGAGTGTTTTTATAATTAAGCCGTTTTTTTTATTAAATTTTATTGTCATTATACTTTTTATATTATATAACTTTTCCTTATACAGCAATACAGAAGTGATTGGACCGATTTGGACCGAAGTTGCTAACGGTTAGATTGTATAAACAAGAATGCGGGCCTAATCCATTTCATGATTTAGTGCATTTCGTTATTTTTTATATTCGCTTAACTTGTAACTTGGTATTTAAATAAAAAAAGAAAAGCATTTTCTACAAAGAGGTAAGACTCGCCAATATAATTTTTACAAAAACTTATTTTTAAATATATTTTTGTTAATACTATAAAAATTAAAACCTTTTAAAACCATGTTCCGTTTAGATATAGATTGGAAACCGTCGGATACATAAGTATTTTTGTAAACTCATTATATTATGATGTTTCATAGTGTAGTATTGTATTATATTATATTATATTATATTATATTATATTATATTATATTATATTATATTATATTATATTATATTATATTATATTATATTATATTATATTATATTATATTATATTATATTATATTATATTATATTATATTATATTATATTATATTATATTATATTATATTATATTATATTATATTATATTATATTATATTATATTATATTATATTATATTATATTATATTATATTATATTATATTATATTATATTATATTATATTATATTATATTATATTATATTATATTATATTATATTATATTATATTATATTATATTATATTATATTATATTATATTATATTATATTATATTATATTATATTATATTATATTATATTATATTATATTATATTATATTATATTATATTATATTATATTATATTATATTATATTATATTATATTATATTATATTATATTATATTATATTATATTATATTATATTATATTATATTATATTATATTATATTATATTATATTATATTATATTATATTATATTATATTATATTATATTATATTATATTATATTATATTATATTATATTATATTATATTATATTATATTATATTATATTATATTATATTATATTATATTATATTATATTATATTATATTATATTATATTATATTATATTATATTATATTATATTATATTATATTATATTATATTATATTATATTATATTATATTATATTATATTATATTATATTATATTATATTATATTATATTATATTATATTATATTATATTATATTATATTATATTATATTATATTATATTATATTATATTATATTATATTATATTATATTATATTATATTATATTATATTATATTATATTATATTATATTATATTATATTATATTATATTATATTATATTATATTATATTATATTATATTATATTATATTATATTATATTATATTATATTATATTATATTATATTATATTATATTATATTATATTATATTATATTATATTATATTATATTATATTATATTATATTATATTATATTATATTATATTATATTATATTATATTATATTATATTATATTATATTATATTATATTATATTATATTATATTATATTATATTATATTATATTATATTATATTATATTATATTATATTATATTATATTATATTATATTATATTATATTATATTATATTATATTATATTATATTATATTATATTATATTATATTATATTATATTATATTATATTATATTATATTATATTATATTATATTATATTATATTATATTATATTATATTATATTATATTATATTATATTATATTATATTATATTATATTATATTATATTATATTATATTATATTATATTATATTATATTATATTATATTATATTATATTATATTATATTATATTATATTATATTATATTATATTATATTATATTATATTATATTATATTATATTATATTATATTATATTATATTATATTATATTATATTATATTATATTATATTATATTATATTATATTATATTATATTATATTATATTATATTATATTATATTATATTATATTATATTATATTATATTATATTATATTATATTATATTATATTATATTATATTATATTATATTATATTATATTATATTATATTATATTATATTATATTATATTATATTATATTATATTATATTATATTATATTATATTATATTATATTATATTATATTATATTATATTATATTATATTATATTATATTATATTATATTATATTATATTATATTATATTATATTATATTATATTATATTATATTATATTATATTATATTATATTATATTATATTATATTATATTATATTATATTATATTATATTATATTATATTATATTATATTATATTATATTATATTATATTATATTATATTATATTATATTATATTATATTATATTATATTATATTATATTATATTATATTATATTATATTATATTATATTATATTATATTATATTATATTATATTATATTATATTATATTATATTATATTATATTATATTATATTATATTATATTATATTATATTATATTATATTATATTATATTATATTATATTATATTATATTATATTATATTATATTATATTATATTATATTATATTATATTATATTATATTATATTATATTATATTATATTATATTATATTATATTATATTATATTATATTATATTATATTATATTATATTATATTATATTATATTATATTATATTATATTATATTATATTATATTATATTATATTATATTATATTATATTATATTATATTATATTATATTATATTATATTATATTATATTATATTATATTATATTATATTATATTATATTATATTATATTATATTATATTATATTATATTATATTATATTATATTATATTATATTATATTATATTATATTATATTATATTATATTATATTATATTATATTATATTATATTATATTATATTATATTATATTATATTATATTATATTATATTATATTATATTATATTATATTATATTATATTATATTATATTATATTATATTATATTATATTATATTATATTATATTATATTATATTATATTATATTATATTATATTATATTATATTATATTATATTATATTATATTATATTATATTATATTATATTATATTATATTATATTATATTATATTATATTATATTATATTATATTATATTATATTATATTATATTATATTATATTATATTATATTATATTATATTATATTATATTATATTATATTATATTATATTATATTATATTATATTATATTATATTATATTATATTATATTATATTATATTATATTATATTATATTATATTATATTATATTATATTATATTATATTATATTATATTATATTATATTATATTATATTATATTATATTATATTATATTATATTATATTATATTATATTATATTATATTATATTATATTATATTATATTATATTATATTATATTATATTATATTATATTATATTATATTATATTATATTATATTATATTATATTATATTATATTATATTATATTATATTATATTATATTATATTATATTATATTATATTATATTATATTATATTATATTATATTATATTATATTATATTATATTATATTATATTATATTATATTATATTATATTATATTATATTATATTATATTATATTATATTATATTATATTATATTATATTATATTATATTATATTATATTATATTATATTATATTATATTATATTATATTATATTATATTATATTATATTATATTATATTATATTATATTATATTATATTATATTATATTATATTATATTATATTATATTATATTATATTATATTATATTATATTATATTATATTATATTATATTATATTATATTATATTATATTATATTATATTATATTATATTATATTATATTATATTATATTATATTATATTATATTATATTATATTATATTATATTATATTATATTATATTATATTATATTATATTATATTATATTATATTATATTATATTATATTATATTATATTATATTATATTATATTATATTATATTATATTATATTATATTATATTATATTATATTATATTATATTATATTATATTATATTATATTATATTATATTATATTATATTATATTATATTATATTATATTATATTATATTATATTATATTATATTATATTATATTATATTATATTATATTATATTATATTATATTATATTATATTATATTATATTATATTATATTATATTATATTATATTATATTATATTATATTATATTATATTATATTATATTATATTATATTATATTATATTATATTATATTATATTATATTATATTATATTATATTATATTATATTATATTATATTATATTATATTATATTATATTATATTATATTATATTATATTATATTATATTATATTATATTATATTATATTATATTATATTATATTATATTATATTATATTATATTATATTATATTATATTATATTATATTATATTATATTATATTATATTATATTATATTATATTATATTATATTATATTATATTATATTATATTATATTATATTATATTATATTATATTATATTATATTATATTATATTATATTATATTATATTATATTATATTATATTATATTATATTATATTATATTATATTATATTATATTATATTATATTATATTATATTATATTATATTATATTATATTATATTATATTATATTATATTATATTATATTATATTATATTATATTATATTATATTATATTATATTATATTATATTATATTATATTATATTATATTATATTATATTATATTATATTATATTATATTATATTATATTATATTATATTATATTATATTATATTATATTATATTATATTATATTATATTATATTATATTATATTATATTATATTATATTATATTATATTATATTATATTATATTATATTATATTATATTATATTATATTATATTATATTAATATTATATTATATTCAAGGATTGAAACCTAAACGAATAACGGTTTCGATTTCGGTTTTTTCCGCGTTTCGGTTTCGGTTACGGTTTTAAGTTTTTATAACGAAACGGTTTCGGTATACCGGTTCC